>CM060990.1:174753102-175250602 GCA_030765065.1 Deroplatys truncata
TTGATACTCTAAAATCCTATGGGAACAATTATAACTAATATGATTTTCCGGGCTGTTATGCCGTGGTCTGCTGAAGAAAGATTTCCCAGACGTTTCGTCCACAACTGCGGTGGACATCTTCAGTGGCGCGGACGAAGTCTTCTCGGTGAAAGTATCGCAGCGTCTGATGCGTTGGCCGTTAGTGCCGCTCTCTTTATAGCGTGGGCGCTCTCTGCTGATTGGCCCGCTGGTATGAGGGGGCTGGCGCCGGCTGTGTTGTTGCTCTCTTCTGATTGGCTCGCAGTGTTTTTCGGTTTTGTATGACCTTTCTTGTTTTTGATGACTAGAAGACTTCGTCCGCGCCACTGAAGATGTCCACCGCAGTTGTGGACGAAACGTCTGGGAAATCTTTCTTCAGCAGACCACGGCATAACAGCCCGGAAAATCATATTAGTTATAATTGTGACACCGGCCGTGAAAACCTACGTTCCTATGGGAACATTCTAGCTTCCTCTACAGAACAATGGTCTGCGTCCTATCGCTATCCAACGAGTTCCAGTGTGCGCTCTGTACACATTCTACTCACCAATCATATACCTAGTTTTGTGTACATCTCTGGACACCGGGTTTTAGTGGTTTATCCTGGTCAGCCCCACCCCCTACGTGCGCCTATTATCACCTGCCTGGTCATTTCAAGAGTGATTGTCCGCGGCAACGCGGTATTGTGTAAACCGCTAGAGGTTGAGCAGTCGGCTTGGACTGTCTTAAAATCCGAGTGGGAATTTCTTGTGCTACGACATTCTAGTCTGTCACCTGGTACCTCCCCAACGGAGGGGCCCTCTGGTAGTTCGGATATTGGCACGATAGAGACTTTGTTAGCGGAAGTGCCTCCACTGTGCCCGCCTGATTTGGGACATTTGTCCACGTCCTCTGATGTTCTTGTTACTACACCGGAGTGTCCACCTTCTGCTCCTGTTAGTCTCCGTAAAAGTGCGTCTTCCTCTGAAGAAATGATTGCCCCAAGTGCGAGTGAGAAGGTATCTCAGTGTTATGACAGAGCTGTGCCTCTCTCGGAAGCTTCCGATAGACTAAGTCAAGGGTGGCGAAAATGCCTTTCTCTCTCGAGTCATCAAATATGCAACACGCACTACACCACTCAGCAGCACATGGAAAACAAATGAAGAGACGGCTAGAAAAAGAGTTGCGCCTGCGAGTCACAGTGCCTCGCGAGTCGCGCTTTCGCCACCACTGGTCTAAGTGATGAACAGACACTTTCAGCAGAGGAACCCACTTGACTGCGCTTAGTGTCAGTGACAACGAGGAACAGTTGCCACCCCTGCTAGCGACTAGTAAGCGTCGCAAGGGCGGTCGTCGTGGTACACAACGTAAGGTGCAGCCAGTTGAAGACATCACCTGTGAGCTTTCTGTTCCGCCCAGTCAGCAGCCGCCTTCTGGAAACGCGGGTGTTTTAGTTGACCTAGTTCCACGTGAGGCTCTATCTACAGACCATATTACTCCAGTTTCCTCCGCTTCTTCTAGCAGCTGGAATGATGATATGGCCTCCGAACCGCCGGGTGCCCGATAATTGCCATCATCTGCGGTTCCTTCTGGCAGTGATACCGACGACCTCCACAGAGGGGCCATCGCTATGTCTGTGACTTAGTAGCGCTCAAGTTACAATGCTTTAATTATTTTGTTGAATTTTCCCAGTATCTTTTTGTGGTATCTTCTCTTATTTCTGTGGCCTTTGCTACTGTTTGGTTTCCTTTCATGCCGCAAACCTTTTCAATAGCTACTGTTAACTTTCATGGTAGTACTTCTATTCTAAAACTTAGGTCCTTAAAATCGTTTTTCATTTACCATAACATTGATATTTTATGTTTACAGGGGGACAAAACCTCGGATTTTTCTGTGATCTCTAACTATTCGTCTTACGTGAATATTGGCACTGAGCTTCTAGGAAATGCGATTCTAACGAAAGCCGGTATTGCCTGAATCGGTTGAGAAACTTCCATCTGGACGAGGTTTACGTGGTAGTTTTCAAGACCATCTGTTTGTTAATATATATGCTCCGGCGGGTACTGCTAAGCGCCGTGAACGGGATGTCTTTTTTTCAGACGGAAGTGCCCTATTTGTTACGTAACCTTACAGAACGATATATTTTTGTGGTGATTTTAACTGTGTGTTAAATGCAGGTGATTGTATAGATGTTTACCAGCCTAGCGCGCCGTTAAATGCGTTGCCATCACAACTAAGAATGGTTGATGTCTGGGCCATGTTACGTCGTTCTGTCCAGTTTACTTATTTTTCTAGTAATTCTGCAGCTAGGCTTGATAGACTATATGTACCCACTGTATTGACGTCGAGTGCTCAGAGTGTAAATACGGTGGGTGTTCCGTTTAGTGATCACGCAGCTATAATTTTGCATCTCAAACTGCATGTTAGGTATTTCCCAATGGGGCGATATTTTTGGAAACTCAACGTGACTATTTTATCTGCCCCCGGATTTATGCAAGACTTTGCCCAGGCTTGGTGTTCTTGGCAGTCCCAAAAACGTAAATATGCCCATATAGCTGACTGGTGGGACCATTTCAGAAAGAGTAAAATTAAAGCCTTTTGTAAAACTTATGCCTGGGCTGCGTATCAGGATAAGGAATGCCTTTTAAATTGTTATTATCGCTGTGTTTCGAATATTCAGGAGAATTACCATCCCTCACCGTTTCTACGAAGTAAACTGAGTTACTACAAAGTCAAAATCACTACTACTTATAGACGTTGCATGGAAGGTGTTCGGGTTCGCAGCAGAGCACAGCAACAACTTCCAAATGAAAATACGAATCTGTTTCATTTGATGCACGATTTTAAACGCCGCACAGCTCGGATGATTTTAAGTATTCGCGATACAAATGGAAACTCATTTACACAGCGACAGGATATCTTGATGTTTTCGTTTGTTCCACATGCAACTTTTTGCCGCTCAGCCGGGGCCGTCTCCCTCCCTTGCCGCTTTTCCCCTTCCTGGCGGATTGCCCGTTTCTAAGGAGGCACATGAAGAACTGGTACTCCCAATTCGTAATACAGAAGTTTATGCAGCCCTCTTACAAGGAAAACGTTCCAAAACTCCAAGCATCGACGGCATTCCCCAAGAGTTTTATGTGGCCATTTGGGACATTGTCGGCGATGACATTGTGGATGTCTTGAATGTTATCCTAGGACGTATACGTTTATGCGATTCACAAAAGCAGGGAGTGATAACGCTCATTCCCAAGTGAAGCTATTCGTCCAATGTTGCTAATTAAAGGCCCATTAGTTTACTGACCTAAGACTATAAACCTCTGGCGCGGGTGCTTATTAACAGATTAGGATCTCTTCTGCTAGATAGCCTGCACCCCGCACAGAAATGCGGAGTATCTGGTCGGACTATTTTTGATGTGCTTTGTACGTTGCGTGACAGTGTCGCTCTATGCCAGTATATTCGGCAACGGGCGATTTTAGCTTCCTTCGATTTTTATCGCGCGTTTGACAACGTGTCACATGCTTATTTATTTGAGGCACTGCGATAGAATGATTTTCTGACGTGTTTGTGCATTGTATACAATTGCTATATACAGATATATCTGCTATGTTACAAATAAATGAGTTTCTTTCTGCACCTATACCTGTTCGACGGTCAGTTCGTCAGGGTTGCCCGGCATCCATGGTTCTGTTTGCATTGGCCTTGAATCCCTTACTTTATCAGTTGGATCAACACCTTGCCGGGATTTCGTTTCAGGGATACCGATTTTCTACCTTAGCCTATGCCGACGATGTTAATGTATTATTGACAACGGACCGGGACGTGACTAAGATTTATGATATTCTACACAATGTTGGTGCACTTTCTGGTCTTATTGTCAGTATGAGGAAGTCGAAAGTTGAACCTCTTTGAAACTGGGAGACACCGCCGCATATCCCTTCATTGCGCACGGTGCAGAATCTCAAAATTTTGGGTATTCACTTTTCCTCATCGCTACGTGAAATGCAGACCTTGAATTGGCCCCCGCTGATAAATCGTATTCGCTTCATTGCTAGGGAGCTGTATCACAGGGATTTGTGCCTGCACCAACGTGTGTGGGTTTTACATTTGTATGTGTTGTCTCACTTATGGTACACCTCGCAGGTGTGGGTGTTACCTTCCACATGCGCGAGACAGCTCACTAGTATCAGTTTGTGGTATGTATGGCATGGGAGTATTTTTAAAGTTCCCCCTTTCTACGTTTTATCGCCACCCTATGTACGGTGGCCTTGGGTTTAATGTACATCTAAAATGTGTCGCTCCGTTTCTCAGCAGGAGTTACAAAATGCAGGAGGCAGACGCTACCCTTACCTCAAAATGGTTGTGTTACTGGTCTAGTAAGCTTGACATCCGACCCCCACCGTATTTGCGCCAACTTCCACCGCAGATATTTATTTGACGACTTATGTGCAAGAATTGTGCCATTTGGCAACTCACTGTGCCCAAGGGACTGGTCCAACTTCCAAATCATAGTATAAGCGTTTATGCCATTCACCGAGGTCGCCGGAGATGCGCGTTTGCCAAATCGCCCCAACGCGGTATTTGTTGGTCCCAAGTGTGGAAAAATATAAATTCGTCTTCGCTCCCTGTAGTGTGCGTTCCAATTGGTTTAGTGTAGCCCATGATTTGTTACCTACAAAGGAACATCTTCATCATTTACGTATGTCAGACCTCGATGCTTGCATTTATTGTTTAGAGAAGGATTCTGTGCTCCACCGTTTGTTTTCTTGAGATATTATGGCTCCGATACGTGCCAAACTATTGGCTATTCTTGCTGAGATTGACCCTCACGTACGCAATTGGTTTCGCCCACATCATTTACTGTGGCCAGATTTTCGTGTTTCGTTGGCTCGTAAGCATCTTGCCATACTCTGGACTGTAGCTCATACTGCTCGTTACGCTGTTACGAGCTACGGCCATCTCCATTTAAACATCTATGTTGAGTATCTCCGTTGTGAGAGACAGTTTTCTTGCCAAGGGGAAAGGTGTGGGATTCACCACATTCCTATCGTTTCGGCTGTAGCCTACAGAGGTGTATATCTAATGTAAACTACTAAACTACCAAAATCAAATAAAAGAACGACAAACGCAAGGAAAAACAAAAGGGAAACTAAATACCCTTGCTCGCCTGAATAAATATTAGTGGTACTATTACATTATGTTAGTGCACATTTCTGTTCAAGAAACAATTTGTTTGTGTATATACAGTGTTAAACTACACCAGAAAATGCAAATAACAAAATAAATAAAAAAAATATAGTTTAAAAAAAATTCGTGCGCTCTGCTATAGCGTTTTGTTTTCTGTCACCAGCGCCGGAATACCGACTACTGAATGCTTTTGTAACTTTTCCTTGCCGAAATGGACGGGGCGTTCCAAGCGAGCTGTGAAAACTAAGAACGAATAACATAAAATATATGTCGATATTTTAAATTCACACTCATTCCTTAGAACAGGAAGTGAAACCAAAGCATTAGATTTTTATGGGGAGAACTCACACAGCGGCTGAAAAGCTGTGGCAGTGGCCCCGTAAAATGAGTTTCAATTTTAGATTAGGAAAGACAGACACAAGAATTAAGAGCACATAATTGGATTTTCATGTTGTTTTGATGCAAGTTTCAGTAATTTATATCAATTCACAATTACTGCTTAATTCATTTATAGTTTTTGGCTTTTTGTGATACTTTTAAAAGATACCAGCTGTCATGAAGAGTTTTCTGAAATTTTAATGTATACCACGCAGAATGTGTCGTTCTCCATGGTGTAGCGGTTACCATGTTAGCCTTTATTTCCCAAGGTCGCGGGTTCAAACCTGGATAGGGGGAGGATGGTTTTTTGGGGGGGCATAAAAATGCTTAGCATAGCTTCCTACGGAAGGGAAGCAAAGCCTGTGGTCCCGTGTCGTAGATTTAGGGCACGTAAAAGAACCTCAAGCTAGATAAAGAGGTTTCTGAGCAAAATTACTGGTCTTTCACGCCGAAATAGAATGGGACACTAAGGTCTACAGCAATTAAAGAGCATCCATAAATAAAACTCAATTAATTATTGGTACTTCTATTTTTATTCATGAGTTGGCAATATCCAGCTTTAGCACAGTTCTGTAGAAATGTTCTTGCATTAATTTTTGAATGAAAGTCATAATTGGTATCTAATAATACCCATATTATTTTAGGTATTCGTTCAATGGAAGATCGTAGTGAAAAGAAAGGTTAGTTTCTATAGTTCTATTATCTGGGAGAATGTTGCTGCTATTAGTATTTTCTTTCGGATTATTTTTCATACCCAAATTTCTTAAGTATAAATTATCACTTTACAGCCAAACTGGCCGCCTTGTTTTATGCTCTTCCTCTTCCAGCAGCATCGGTACAAATTCCATTTTCTGTGGCTATGAGAAGATGATAAATAGTTTTCTGCTAGCCACTTCTTTCAGAAGATCCGAAATTATCTTAAAATGATTCTGGGAACGAAAACATATCGCTGTAATATCTTACAGCCCTAAAAAATGATCAGTTCCTAATCTTAACCTAAAAAATGAAGCAAATATATTCGTGAACCACGCAAATAAAAACAACATTATTATTCTGTATTTGAACGTTAAAATTCTTAAATTTATAACTGTTGCTTTTTATTACCATACGAGATTATAGAACACTTATATGTGGTATTAAAGTTCGTCTTTTAAAAGTTATGTTGGGAGCATCATTTACCAAAGCTGTCACACGGAGCAGTTTACCCAAGCGCAAACCCTAACATTTACATTTTACGCTACGACTAATAAATAAACATTTTATAATTAAAATGTAAATTTCTATAATGGTTTTCTCTTACAGCAGCATTACAACGACTCTATAGGAACTTGTGTTAGCAGGAGTGTCTCGCTGTTTGTTGTGTTAAACAACCAAATCTTTATTCTTAACAAGATGTCGTTTTGTTGGGAAGTTACAGAATGCCGAATAGTGCGTAAGAATTGATTAGTGGCTTTCACAATTTGTTAAGCCTTAACAAAACGTTACAGAATAGCCCTGAATGTGAACTATACGAGCGAATACGAGAGCGCATATGAAGCAACACAACCATAGTTCGGTATATTCGTCGCTGCTTTTCGAACGTGTTGGGCTCGAATAAACGAGCGAGTTTCATTATGTAGCATATGAAACAAACGAGTAAAACGTATGTCCTTGACACCTCTACCTTTGTGTTCCTCTCACGCGAATATGCCTGGGAGGAATCTGTGGACATCAACAATTCTATCGCTATCTGAGAAACACCAGGACTCTACTTTCCTGTGGACATCAACAATTCTATCGCTATCTGAGAAACACTAGGACTCTACTTTCAACATAACAAGACATATGGACTCTTCGAAAACATACGCTCTACTGCTAGTAATGCGAAATGACCAGTTGCTTTTATTTGTTTTGCTTGTCACAGATTTTAACAACATTATCAACTATTTCTCGGGCTTGACGGTGTAGAGTTCTCTCTTTCTTACTGGGCATTGTAAATAACTTTATAAATCACTAGAAAACACTTGCACGCTGCTCCAAGTGAAACACGCTGAGATACTAACGTTGTGCGATGTTATTAATGTAGATAATGGAACTATTTATGACATCATCGTCAGCTGCCACGTGGTACTATCCCTCCTCGCTCTTCCGTAGAGCAGAACACCCCGCAAACGTTTTCTTGTCTTCGTTAGTTACAGTACATACGCGTGCACTCCGTCAAGCGTGTATATGACTTTAAAGCACCTGGGGCCGTATTCATAGATTTCACATAGGTCTGGACTATTTCCAGACTCATTTGGTCCGGAACAAAGGCCGAACAAGTTTTTGATATTCATAGACGATAAAAAGTCTTGGACCAAGAAAGGCCGTGGATCAGCAAGGAGAAAATGTTACACGACAAAGAAAGGTAGTTCTGCGCATGCGCGACTGCCATAGAGTAGAAATCTAACCACTGTTACTCCTTAGTTTTTACTTTCTATGGTCGTTTCACAGCTGTGTTTTCATCGTTTCAGTGCTCACTCCTCGCCTAGAAGCGTGCATTAAAATGGTCGGAGGAGGAAAATGCCTGTTTCGCTTAATACAAAAAATGATGGATATTATTGAAAACAAATCGGTTTCGACAAATGCAAACGCAAAAAAAAGAGGAGGTATGGAGGGAGATATTATATACATAGACAGTTTTGTGCATGATTCTAACCTATTGCCACCCCTCCCTTTTTGGAAACGTTCTTATCCACACCGTTTCATGGCATTGTTAATCATTTCAATAAGAATTTAACTTGTGGAATATTAACGTTTAAGCTTAAAATTTCATAATCAAATCGTATTTAAATAAGAAGGAACATTTGCTGTTATTAAAATCTCAGTCTGGATCTTAACCAAATATATATTGTGTGATCGTAATTATACAGAAATAATTACCCGAGGAAATTCTAATACATCATAAACCTTCCGGGAGTTGTAATCCTCCTCTCTTCGAGGGAAAACGTAAGCAAAGCCTAAATTATTTCGAACTTAACCCAAGCGGGACATTATTCCGTATACGGGTAGGAGGTATGAAATGCTAAGAAACAAATGGAATCAGGGATTTTTAGCACGTAGAGTTGATTGTGTAGTGTCCTGTTCTCATTCGAGTTTAGACGCGCAGATCCCTCGGCTACGCCCTGTCGTCGCTTCCCAGTTGCAACTGCTACACTCCTCTCTTCCTAAATTTAGCAGTGTCAAACTTTTCCTTCCCGTTACGTCAAGTTTAATGTGACATGACAATTAGAATCAATCGGCGTGAAGCAGTAGCATGAAGTAATAGAAGAACAATAAATCAGGATTAATTCCCGTTACGTTAAGTGCATCCTAATTAAACCTTTACTGTAGCAGAATTTCTTAACTTCGCGTTACATTCCGTCATGTTACGTAAAGTGCATAGTAATCCCGGTTTAACAAAAGTAAATCTAGCATTAGCATTTGAGTCATTAGTTATAATACGGCTTAAACTACACGTCAGTAGTGTTTTCTTGATACCCTTCTCTTGCATAATGTGGAAGTTCTATTAGCATCGTATCAATTGAGATTCAAGCATCGGTTATCGTCGTCTGTCATATAGGTTAGGATGAATCCGTTTTATCAGCCTTCTAACCTTTGCTTTACTAAACCTGTATTTGTTTTGAAGCTTAGGTCGCCATACTTTCCAATTATGTCTAATTTTGGTAGATAGTTTTACTCCATCGTCTCATTTCGCGAATTCTACGCAAGCAGCCACGCCCATTACTCCAAAGTCATCCATTTTGTAAAGATGGTCTGCCTTTAATCTACCCCTCTGAGGTAGACCAAAATTTGGTTCCGACCAAGGCGTTTGATCCCCGGACCAACGCAAATCCCGGTCTAAGAATAAGAAAATCGATGGTCCGCTGTAAATCCACCGGAAGTAGCAAGTTGGGCCGGACCAAAATCGACTATGAATACCGCCCCTGGTACCCGAGGTCGCGGGTTCAAACCCGGCGGAAGGCGATGGATTTTTTTGGGTGTAAAAATCCTTACCATGGCTTCCTTCGGAGGAAGTAAAGCTGGTGGTCCCATGTCGTATAATTATGGTACGTAAAAACCTCAAGTCTAATAGAGGCCTCTAAGCAAAATGTCTATGCTTTCACGCCCAATACAGAATGGGATTCTAAGGACCAAAGCAGTTAAGGAGTATTCCGCGGACGCTATAGGGCTGCCTGGCTGCACGGGTCGTTCATCGCCCTCTCTAGGCAGTTCCAGTAGTGGGTCGGGTCTTCGACCTAGGATATGTTAGGGGCTTAGGCGCCCTTTATGGCCTGTCTGCATACGATCTCTAGCCTCCTGTGTGGTTCCTTCTCTTTATCCCTTCCTCCTGGAGTTGGAAGCCGCAATAGATCTGTCTCTAGGTCACAGTGCGCGAGATGTCTCCCTCCGTTGTATGCGCTATATTAGTAGTGTTACAAAAAATCCGTTATCGTTGAATATATGGTATATATTAAAATGCATGTTTAAAATGAATGAAATAAAACGCTTAAAAGCCTACAATTTGAACTAATGAAGATAACATTTTAGCTACATTAGGACCTACAAGCCGTAATTTACACACTAAGCAAACGTATAGAGCCATAAATAGAAGCGACTCGACAGTGTCAACATCACTGTATGGAAAACATAAACCTTATTGAAGATTCTTCTGTAGTTAATTCCTTTTCTGTTTTCCTTTTGTTCCTTTTAACACTGATGAAGAGTTTCTAAACATCTCAAACATTTGTCATATAAATGTTTAAAAACCATATTGTCCAAAGGGCCAGTAAATAAATGGTTCCCAAACTTCCCAAGCTCTCACCCTCCTTTAAGAGCTCTGCAGTTCCCATAACACATACGGTTATCACTGGGCTGTAATGTTCGAGGCCGACAGAGTGGAATGAAATTGAGTTTTATTAATGGACGTTCTTTAACTACTATGGTCCTTAGCGTCCCATTCTTTATTTGCTCAGAGACCTCCTTATCAGGCTTGAGGTTCTTTTACGTGTCGTAAATCTACGAGACGGGACCACCGGTTTCACTTCCCTTCCGAAGGAAGCCATGAAATTTGTTTTTATTTTTATTTTCATATTTTTATTCTTATTCTGCATCGTAAACTAAACCCTGACCCAAAGCTGTTGTAGTGTTATTAAGTTAATGCCAGGGAATATGCACTTACTATTAGTGGTGGTACTGAAAATGCACGTAGATTGCACGCCAATGATTTTACATATCAACCTTGCACATTTCGCCACGATAAACTTCGCTAACGGTGATTTGTAGCTTCCCTATCATTGCGCTCAGTTATCACCGAGGTGGCGTGGAAATAATGTGCTTGTATTCCAGTTCGCGTTTCGGGTTTCAATTATCTTTACCTTGATGCGCTTCTTGTGGAATTTTCCTTCGCCCTGAAAAGACTATAATCATATAATTTCCAGTGCCAAGGCCTACGGATTTATTTGTCATTACTACTCAAAAATTCCTTCCACTCATCGCTAATGGAATTGTCACTGTAGCATATTATGAAGACATAAAAATCGTGAGCAGAAAAAATGAGCGTTAAACCAGATGCTTGCCTCCCGTTACTCTTCCTCTATTTACGTCGACCAATTTTGGTTTTACTGTTTCAGGACTTACCTGTTCAATCCGGTTTAGGTCAATAAACCATGAAACCAACTGAGTTACATAATCATTGTATAGAACATAAAGGGCTTTTAGACCATAATGGTATGCAGGTATTTTACGTAAAACTTCTGGGACATTTCCAAATCAATACAGGACACTATATTTCCATTTAACTCCATGTTTGGTTTTACATACCAAGCATACCCAAATATTTTTATGCATACCATATAGCGCTCTCTTAAACGTGCTACCGACGAGATACTTTCTGGAATTACTAGTGGTTCTGTTATTGGTAGCAGTAGTCAGAGGCGGCTCCGGGAGTAGTGCCTCCGTGCCATGGCACTACCTTAATAAAATGAGGAAATACGTATTTGAAAGTATCTGTGCACTCCACGATTACATCAAGAATACGGTCATGCTTATTATTCTTAAAGGTGCAATGAAATATCCTGTCTGACAATAGAAAACCATAGAAGCTGAAGGAAGCGTCTGCAAATTGCAAGTCCGCAACCTTATATATTATTACTCTATGGATCTGCGCCACTTCTGTCCTGGCACAGATTCATAGCACTCTGGAATTTCAATCTAGGCTCTAGCGAAGATTGAAGGAGCAAGAGGATAGCCCATATTCGTGCCAGTTAGTACCTGTCACGGCTAATCTTGGCAGCACATGCGAATCACAAGTACCAACTTTATCGTACACCTACGACAAAGTGTGCTATACTGAGAAGTGAGAAATTAGCTACCAATCACTTGCAGTGTAAAAGTTAGCATAAAATCGTGCATTATTATATCATATTCGTCATTAATTTTCCATTATTTATATTTAAAATTAAATTAATCATTTTTATGATGCTGCCTGCACTGCCAGCAGTCCAGCAGAAGATTGAAAAAGAAGCAAAGACTCTACAGACAACACCTGCACCCGGCCAGCTGTGAGTTTGTGCGCGTGATTTGAACGAGAACCGTGGTGTTTGGCTTATTGTTAGTTTCATTAGTGCGTGTACTTGCGCTCTATAACAGTGCCTCTACCATTAAGTCACATTGTATGTTGCAAAGGCGTTTCACCTTGAAACGACACTTCTCTAAGTTCCACAAGGGACTTGTGTTTGAAGAAACTCCGAAAACTTAAGTCAATAAAATCTGAATGATTTGTATCAGAGTACTTTCCCTGAAATACATCTCAAGAACTACTGGAAGTATATCCGCTCTTTGAAGAAAACACATTAAAAAAGGAAATGCAGGTTTGTTTTTCAAGACCAGAATTGCGCTGTCACTGTAGGTGTACCGTTACTCTTGTTTATACAGATTGAAGATTTATGTGATACTTTCCAACCAGCAGTAAAGTCTTCTGAAGTTGTTAATCACGAGGCAGTGGTAGTTTTAGCAGCGGCGGCGGCGTAGGATTTATTGCATCATGTAACAATTTCGGGTGGTGGTGGTGGCAGTGGCAGCGGTAGTAGTAGTAGTAGTAGTAGTAGCAGTAGTAGTAGTAGTAGTAGTAGCAGCAGCAGCAGCAGTAGCAGTAATAGTAATAGTAGTAGTAATAGTAGTAGTAGTAGTAGTAGTAGTAGTAGTAGTAGTAGTAGTAGTAGTAGTAGTAGTAGTAGTAGTAGTAGTAGTAGTAGTAGTAGTAGTAGTAGTACTTTTTTTGTTTTTATAGCAGGGGAAAAATCTTTCAAAGACGCCACCAGGCGAGTTGGATTTCCACCAACTAAAAAACCCCTGCTGGGAGTAATGCACACATCGTGGGACTACCTTTCGGTATTACTTCGCGTGTGTGGCACTCATATTTTAATCCTTTTTTCATCTTTTTCTTTTCCTTTAAGTATGCTAGTTATCATTTCTTCAATGATTATCCATTTCTTTTCGTTTTCTAGCATTTGTGTCATAATATTGTCCACCGTTATATCTTGCCCAATTTGTCGCGCATATTTCTGCCTTAAATTACTCCACTTGTTACATATTAATATTTTATGTTCAGATGTGTCTGGTGGTGGTGGTGGTGGTAGTGGTGGTGAAATGTAAATTGAGTTTTATTTATGGACGCTCTTTAACTACTATGGTTCTTAGCGTCCCATTCTATATTGGGCGTGAAACACCGGTAATTTTGCTCAGAGGCCTCTTTATCAGGCTTGAGGTTCTTTCACGTGCCGTAAATCTACGACACGGGACCACCGGCTTTACTTCCCTTCCGAAGGAAGCCGTGCTAACGATTTTTACGCCCGAAAAAATACATCGCCCTCCGCCGGGTTTGAACCCGCGACCTTGGGAACTAGAGGCTAGCACGGTACCACTAGTCCACGGAGGATGACGTGGTGGTGGTGGTGGTGGTGGTGGTAGTAGTAGTAATTGTTGTTACTTCTGCTTCAAACGTTGGAACATGAACCGCTATGTGCCAAATGCATCGCATCTGGAGGCTTCACCAACGAGGAAAGACAATCGGAAGAGAAGTGGTGCTTTCAGACGATAAAAGGATCAATCTGAAACGGAACCGACGTCTTCTGTCAACAAAATTATTCTACGCCTTGCAGAAGATAAAAATATGTTCCTTTAACTTCCACACCGCTTGAAGCGGGCTGATTTGGATAATGCCCAAAATATTGCTCGACACTTGGCCTAAATCAATTAAAAACCGACAAATACTGTGGATGTGTATGACTTTTGCAGTTCTGTAAATCTTGCGACAGTATAGTATTGCCAATGTGTAACATTATTATTAATATACACTCCGGGCATGGAGTTTATGAAGCTTGGAAATGAAAACACTGTTATCCTTTAAAATGCGAATACTTCAATTTTCACACTACGTTGTATGCAGTATATTATGAAACCTGAAACGTTCCATAAGCATATTATATCACTTCATTTTTAAACCTACACTACTTATCAACGAGAGTAACTAAGAGAACCATGGCCTTGAATTAAAGAACACATTTTCATTAAGTCCTTACGAGCATCAGTGATGAATGCCCTAGTAATGATTACAAGGTCATTAACAAGGCCCGGATCTTAATGACGTCATCTTTTAATTGGCCCATTATATACGTTTTAACTTGCACACAGACATCTGATAATAGAATCCTGTTTGCAAAATTCGGCCTTCTTTCGTGTGATTTTGTCATTTTTCACATTTGCGAGTGTTTTACTAATGTTATTTATTTAACATTATTGTAGCCCCACGTTTGGGAGCCAATTTGCGATGGTTTTAATTATAATGTTTGTGTATATGTGTTTACTTCACGCGTTGAAGCCATCTTGTGACGTGATTCATTTGATAGGTTTGTTAGCTCCATCTGGTGTTAGCAATTTGCGGCAGTATTAACTTTTTGTTTAAAAAAAATGCTAGTTATTTTATTTAATTTTGGTTCTTTGTCCTCCGGCTAGGTTTTGGGTCGAGCACTTCTCTTTATACAGGTTGTGTAAACGGAAAGGAATCTTTTATCCAAAGGTAACACTGATGAAGAAATTTGTTTTACACTTTTATTGTCGAACACGTTAACTATCACATTTACACATTGATCTTGACACTCGCCAAACTGAAACTGTTATAATAACTTCATTACTGATAATTCTTAATTCGCGTACTTCAACTTTTTGTATAATTAACTTTATAACACTTGAGATTTTTCATAACTCTGTTACGCGTAACCTGCAAATTGATATCCGAAGTGTGTCGTACAAATACTTTCGACGAACTGACGGGAATGCGACGTGTAGTGTACAAAGAATTTTGATGAACTGAGAGCGATCTACCTCTGACTTGGCTTTTTATACTCCTACACCCAGATATGCCTAAAGATTATAACTGAACTGCAATTGGCTAATAAAACGCGCCAACATTAGCGTCTAATTTAATATCCAATGAAAATTATGAATACATATGCTCTAGGGAAATGTTCTAGAATATTCTAAAAGAAAAAACGCGCCAATATTACGTAACTTCCTCGTTTCCAATAATGATAAACAGTTCACCCCCTCGCTACATTATTGCACGCTATTATTGTCAGTTTCAGTAAGGCAGTATAAACTTACTTCTCAACAATAATTACAATCAATAAACATCTCAAATCAATGTCACATAAAAATGCATATTCATATTACAATCATTATTTACATTTAAGTAATTTGTGATACAAATTACTGCATCATATGCCCCACTAGAAACATAATTATAAATATTTACAACTTGTTTGGAAATTTTATAATTGGGTTTTTAGTCTCCTAAATCTTGGAACACACGCTATCACTTTCACTTAACACTTCACACGTATTTAACACACGACATATGTTTTGTCTTTATCTTGCCACTATTTACTGGCTCTGGTTTAATGTGTTTAGACATTAATCTGACATTACAAATTTTATATATATATATATATAGTCAATACTGTACCCTGAATTATTTAATTACTGTTACAAAATTATTTACTTTCTTATATTGTTGACAACAATTTGTGCATTTAAGAATTTTTGTAATTACTATACATATTTATCAAAAATATTCACCCTTTACATAAATATATTTACATCTCTTAAATCTAAGTACTGTTTCACATGTTCTATTTGTTACATAAATATTTGTTTTAATGACTTTTACCCAATTTTTGTTGTTTTGTACTGTATATTCACAATACTCTTGGAATTATATCTACGTACTTTAATATAACATCATGCTTTATTTCAAATGCTGTTACAGTTACTAAAAAAATGTTATTTTTTTCTTTTAAACATTTAGTTAAGTCCAAAATCTTATTTCTCGATTATCATGACGTACATATTTATTTAACCCTCTTACAATCCAATACGTTGCTCTGCATTTCATCTTTAACTATCCAGCATTTACTATTTATCATCTTTGTCTTCTGTTTCACCTTTATCTTCATTGTTGTATGGTTTCAGCATCTCAATATGGAACTTTCCAATGCTTTTTCGAGTTGTTGGATTACATAACTCATATGTATTTGTTCCATATACTTCAACAACTTCATTTGGTCCATGGTATTTGAGAAACATTCGCCAATAAAGTTTATTTGCTTTATCCGACAATTTCTTGGTTTTAACCAAAACTAAATCTCCTATTTTGATCCTCCATTCCTTTCTCTTCTTTTCTTCATGTTTAATTTTTCTTTTTATGGCCTTTTTCTTCATCCTCTCGAATGCTTCTCGGAACATCTCTTCTTCTGTTTGTGGTATCGAATGCGCATCTGGAATGGCTTCTGGAATTTTCTTACACTTTGTATTGATCTTCTTTCCTAACTTAAGTTCACATGGTTTGTATCCTGTCACATTGTTTACGGTTTCATTTAGTAGATTCTGAACGAAATTCACATATCCATACCATTGGGTTTGTTTTCGATGACACAGCACCCTTAAATAATTTGAAATTTCCTTAATTTCCCTCTCCACTGGGTTGGAGTTCGGTCTGTATCTTGACGAAAAATATTGTTTAATGCCATTTTCTTTCAGTCCATCCATAAATTTTTTTCCTGTGAAGTACGAAGCATTATCGCTCAATACAGATTGGATAGGTCCTTCTTCTATCACATATGACTTGAGTAGTCTATTCAAACATGCTAAACCTGTAGGTTTTCTCAACGGGTAAATTCTTACATATTTGCTGAATATATCATAACAGACAAATATATATTTATTTCCAAATTGACTTGGAGGCATCGGACCATGAATATCGATACTAATTACGCATCTCGGCTTATCCCTTATAACCGAATTAGTTTCAAATGCATATGCTGCATTTATTTGCTTTGCCTTCTGACACAGGTTGCAGCACGATATAAATTTTCGAACTTTCTGACGCAATTTGGATATGTATAAATTCTCTAAAACCATAGAAGTTGTCCGGTCCGTCCCTGAGTGTGCTAACCCTTCGTGAAAATTCTTAATTAGTTCCTTTTCCATGCTTTTCGGAACCATTACCTTCCAACTAGGCATTTCTTTTCCATGCTTCTTGTATAATGTCCCATCCCGAATTGCTACAATTTCTTTCTTTGCCTCCTCAATTAATGGTGCATTTTCTTTAAGTTCTAATAATTTTGCATCCTCATTTTGAATTTCCCCTATATTTTTCAATTTTCTAATCATTTCTTTGCTTAAAGGAATTTCAATTATCAATATTTTGACTTCATTTCTAGGCCTTTCAATATTTTCGGGAATTTGTGGGTTGTAGTTCAATCTTGATAGCAAATCACTGAAGGTATTATTTTTGCCAGGAATGTGTATAATCTCAATATCGAATGCAGATATTCCATGAATGTATCTAGCAAGTTTTCCACTACATAATCTACACCGTTGTATGAAAGTTAAGCTGATGTGGTCTGAATATACTTTCACCTTTTGCTGATAAATATAGGTTTTAAAACGAATTAATGAGAAATATAGTGCTCCAATTTCCAGCTGAGTCACTGAAGAACTCCGCTCAATATTTGTAAGTCCTCTAGAAGCTGTACTAATGACGTGAAAGTCATTGTTGATGTCTCGCTGTCCTAAAATTCCGGCGTATCCTTGCATTGATGCGTCGACATAAATTTCATATTCCAAATCTTCTCTGGTTCTCTCGAGCAATATGGACTTAGCAAAGAGTTCTTTTACTCTCTCAAAACATTTCTGATGATCCTCTGTCCATTTCCACTTATTGTTCTTTCGGAGTAGCTGCCGCAGTGGTTCTATTTCAGCCGAATATCTTGGTACGAACTTACTCTGAAAGTTCAATACCCCTAAGAGACGTCTAATTTGTTTTACGTTCCTTGGTGGTGGAATTTTCATTATTGCTTCTATTCTCTTCTGATCAGGTCTTATACCTCGTTCATCCACTACATAACCCAGAAAATTTATTTCCTTAACACAAAATTTTGATTTTAGTATGTTCACAGTCATACCATGTTGTTGCAGTTTATTTAACACATAATGGACATTATTCATGTGTTCTTCAAATGTCTGACTAATGATTAGGAAGTCGTCAATATACTTTATTAAAAAGTCATCTGCAGAATTTCCAAAGATACTGTGAATGGCTCTCAAAAATCCACTTCCTGAGTTCTTTAAACCAAAAGGATTTACACAAAAACGATACTGGATCCCCGAGTATTGAAATGAAGTGTAATCACGCACTTGTGGATCTAATTCCACTTGTCAATATGATGCAGTGAGGTCAATGGATGTCAAAAATCTCCCTCTTGAAAGTTTCGTAATTAATTGTTCAATTCCTTCACTTTGAAAATGATCAGGCTTCATATACTTGACATATCTACCGTCTAATGTTAATCTCAAACTACCATCTCGTTTAATACTCCAACAGATTGAATTTATGTATTGAGAATTACTTTGCTCAATAATCCCATTTTCTAACATGCTATTTATTAGTTGTCTGGCTTTGTCCCGAAGACTTATAGGTAAATTGTCATACTTGTGCCTATATGGTGGTACGTCTTCTACTTGAAATGTATGCTGATATACATTACATCTGCCTGGGATATTACTAAATACTGAACTATTGTTCATCAAAACATCATGAAGGATTTGTTTTTGCGTTATCGTAATGTTATAAGCTTCTTCACACTTGTGTATTATTTCCTCATTTCTCTTCTCTTCCCAGCTGTTGTCTGTCTCGCTCACATGGTCGTCTTTTGTTTGGATTGTAAATTTTTCTACTTTCTCTGGCATTTCTGCTAGCTGTCGAAAATATGGCGTGGTATTCCCTTCATATTCTGTGATTACCTGCTTTATCTGACTATTTGTATCAGTCTCTGTTATTTGTACAAAAAACTCTTGGTCACAAAGATTTTTCTCATCCTTTGTCATCTCAATCACAGAAACTTTCTCTTTTATAAAAGGTACCTTTATTTCTCTATCTTCTTTTGTTATTTTTAACTCTTCATGTTTACAATCTATACGTGCTTCATATTCATGTAGGAAGTCACATCCTATAATTATGTCACAAATCAGGTGGTTTACAATTAGAAACATAACCTCAAAATTCTCTCCGCCGATAAGTATGTTAAGTAGAGCTTGTGTTTTTATGACCTGTGTCGTTCTTCCGATTGCAACACGACAAACTAAATTACTAGTGGGAAGAGCCATAATTTTGTTACCTTCATTAATTAAATTTATGCAAAATTTCTGTGAGCAAATTGAAGCTGACGAACCAGAATCTATAGTTGCAATGATCTCTTTCTTCGCAATTTCTATCCTAATATGAGGTGACTCGAAATTTTCTCCCTTATCTTTTGTTGCTGCAATCTTATTACAGGGTGTGTGTGTAGGCATATTATTTGTATTGGTAATGGATACTGAATTATTAAAGACGTCCTGAGAACCTACTGCACAGGAGTCTATTAACAGTTTTTCTGGTTACTTCCATGTTCACGTACGGGACTGCCATTCCTAACAGGAGCTAAATCTATCTCATTGTCGCTACCATTGTTTTGAGTTCCCCTTCCTCGAGTTCGAAATCCTCGATTTCTGAAATTATGTCCTCTTGGCACATAATTTTCTTGCCGTTCCTCAGATCTTTCCCGGTTATTGTTTTCCCTCCAGTGAGTGAAATTTCCCCTTTGTCTAATGTACCGCCTTCCATAATTTTGCCCTCTTTCTGGCAATCTCTCTGTCCTGACATAATCTATTTGTTCCTGTCGACCTGGTCTCCCATCTATCCTCGATCTTTCAAATTGTGGAACGTATGATTGATACCGTTGTCTAGTATTATTTTCATGACGTCTGTCTTGTCCTCTACTTTGCTGATAACTACCTTGGTAATTTCGTCTATCTCGCACATCTACAAATCTATACTCCCACTCTCGAGATATATCTTCTTCCTGTTGTTCCAAAGCTGTCATTAATTCTGTCATCTCATAGATGCTACGTGGTTTTGCAATTAATAAGTAATTTTGTATCCTTAAAGGATAATGCCTTGTGAGCAAACTCACAAAACCTTCCTCATTGATTGGAGGTGACAAGTTCCTAACCTGACTTGCATGTTTCAGTAAGTAATTAGTCATTGATATTCCCTCTCGTGGATCAAATTGACCATGACTAAGCATTGCTCGAATTCTGTGCTGTACCGTAACATTCCAAAATCTGTTCATGAATAACCTCTTAAAGGATTCATATGAAATTTCACCCCCTGATACCATTTGTAACCAATCTAAAGTTTTCTGGTCCAAACATCTTTTGACAACTATCATTTTTAATGCTTCAGGTATCTTTTTAATTTGAAAATACTCTGTTAAGTCTGCAATAAACTTTACTGGACTGGAGTTTTCATTAAATTTTGGAAGTGGAAAATCACTTAAGATATGATTGTAATTTTGCAAATTCCCTACTCCCATATTTAAATTCTCTAGTGTTACTTGTGCACTCTGAGTTTCAGCATTAGCTATAGATGAAGCTGCCGCATCTTTCACATTATTTGTCATACCTGAGGAACTACCTCTATCATTATTTTGTACATCTGATACATTCACATCACATATATTTACCGTTGAATTCAATTCTAACCTATTTATAGTACCTTGCAAATTTTCTATTGTCTGTTCCAATTTTTTATTATTCTCATTTTGAACAGCTTGGTGTTTGTTAATTTCAGAAGTTGGCTTTTGATTCAAATCTATAGACAAAACTTTAACTTCTTCAGACAATTTATTTCTCTGTTTCTGACTCCTTCTGAATTTCAGATATTTCCCCTCTGAAATTAACTTGCACCTGAATTAAATCTGCATTTGTAGCCTCCATCATCTCTTTTAACTCACTTGAAATGTTACTCATTCGGCTACCTAACTCTGTACATTTTACATCAACATGCTCTATTTTATTATTAAGCTCACTTTTTTGGTTAGATATTTCTCTGCTCATGTCTAAAATTTTCTTTGAAACTTCACCTATTTCATTGGCTATCATTTCCTGATTTTCATTTCTCAATCTCATCATACTACTATCTAGCTCCATGAATTTCTTTTCAATTTCTTCCCTGTTTTGTTCTAAGCTCTTACCAATATCTTCCCTCAATTCCCTATTATTCTTTTCCATATTCTTAGTTAGTTTTTCTAATTTCACACTACTCTGAGTTAGTTTTTGTTCTAATTTCTCATTATTCTTTCGCATATCTTCCCTTAATTGATCTATAATACTCTTACTAATATCTTCCCTTAATTTCTCATTATTCTTTTGCATATTATCATTCATATTTCTCAGCATTTCCATCATGATACTAGCATCAAAATTAACATTTCCTGCTGTTCTATTCTCACTTTCTGCACTAACATTTCCTCCCTCAAATACTACATTGTTTGAGCTATTTTCTGTAACCTGTATTGAATTACAGCTAACTGTTACACTATCTCCCTCCATACTTATTTCTTCAGTATTATTAGTGGACATTGTTTTCTTTATCCTACCGCTCCTAAGGTACATTTAAATGTTACAATTTTATTTTCTAAAAAAAATTACTATACTCTGACCTTTGTGATGCTGTCTGTTGCTGTTACTTTGATGTCCAGCTTCCTGCCCCTCTCTCCTAGATTATATGTTGCTTCTGCGTTGTATTACGATGAATCTACGTCGTTTTGGTGTTTTGTAGTTGAATTCCCCCGTTGCCTTTTAATCTCGGAATTACGATGTCCAATCATCCGCGTAGTCTGTCGTTCCTATAGTTGTTTCTGGAATCTGCGTCTTGTAGTTCAGTTTACTGCTCCATTCGCTCCACGTCCTGATTCCTTCTCCCTTTCCTGGTTATTTCACTCCTTTCCTGGTCACTCTGCCCCACGTTCTGGGTGCCAATTTGCGATGGTAATTTATGTTGTATTTATTTATTTATTGTAGCCCCACGTTTGGGAGCCAATTTGCGATGGTTTTAATTATAATGTTTGTGTATATGTGTTTACTTCACGCGTTGAAGCCATCTTGTGACGTGATTCATTTGTTAGGTTTGTTAGCTCCATCTGGTGTTAGCAATTTGCGGCAGTATTAGCTTTTTGTTTAAAAAAAAATGCTAGTTATTTTATTTAATTTTGGTTCTTTGTCCTCCGGCTAGCTTTTGGGTCGAGCACTTCTCTTTATACAGGTTGTGTAAACACATTGATCTTGAACTCGCCAAACTGAAACTGTTATAATAACTTCATTACTGATAATTCTTAATTCGCGTACTTCAACTTTTTGTATAATTAACTTTATAACACTTGAGATTTTCATAACTCTGTTACGCGTAACCTGCAAATTGATATCCGAAGTGTGTCGTACAAATACTTTCGACGAACTGACGGGAATGCGACGTGTAGTGTACAAAGAATTTTGATGAACTGAGAGCGATCTACCTCTGACTTGGCTTTTTATACTCCTACACCCACATATGCCTAAAGATTATAACTGAACTGCAATTGGCTAATAAAACGCGCCAACATTAGCGTCTAATTTAATATCCAATGAAAATTATGAATACATATGCTCTAGGGAAATGTTCTAGAATATTCTAAAAGAAAAAACGCGCCAATATTACGTAACTTCCTCGTTTCCAATAATGATAAACAGTTCACCCCCTCGCTGCATTATTGCACGCTATTATTGTCAGTTTCAGTAAGGCAGTATAAACTTACTTCTCAACAATAATTACAATCAATAAACATCTGAAATCAATGTCACATAAAAATGCATATTCATATTACAATCATTATTTACATTTAAGTAATTTGTGATACAAATTACTGCATCACATTTTAGTTTTAAGTTACTTTTACGTGTTCTGTAACTTAGGTATTATACCTTGAGCATTGGACCCAAAAATATACTACCGAGATATCGCCGGTAAA
The DNA here is from genome assembly GCA_030765065.1 of Deroplatys truncata. Lineage (NCBI taxonomy): Eukaryota > Metazoa > Arthropoda > Insecta > Mantodea > Mantidae > Deroplatys > Deroplatys truncata. The sequence continues at coordinate 174,776,104 of CM060990.1, forward strand.
ACGCGACAGCGCAGCACAATAACTCAAACGAAAATTCGGGTAAATTTCAAATTTAATGCCGAAGTTAGGCACCGTTTAAAGGCATGGGTTTTCAAGGAAGCTTCACCTTTCAAACTATTCTTAGATGGAAACCATGTTTCTTTTTCCTAAAAAAAAAAATAACTAACAATTTTTAAGTGTCGTATATTTGAGATATTGACATAACGAATTAAATGTACATTTTGAATAGCCTGTGAAGTCCTCTTGTTCTTGATGAATTATAACTGGGAGATTAAGGTAGAGCTCATTAATACTCGTACATACAATTCCTGTACAATAACTGTATTTTCCATGGCATCGACGGTTTTCCATATATTCTCGAGTTACCAAGTATTTTAAATATACTATTTAGTTTGGTTCTTTTGCTTCCCGTAAGACATGGGGAGAATATGCAGTATTAAATGATTATGTTTTTAATGCATAGCGCCCCAATGAACTATGAGCAGCATGCCGTGTTTTGCCTATGCGCGATTTTGGGGGAAATTCTCCATAGGATGATCGATGTCTAATGTTTTTCGGTACTGCTAGCCTTACACGATTAGGCATATTACACTGAACACTGCCCGACTAGAAATGTATTATACAAATTATGGATTGTTGTACGGCCTATTTTCACTCCGGAAACTTTCTACAAATCATGTTTAAACTTGACGAGCTCACTGGGTTAACACAATGTGTTAATATGTCATATAAATCGTTCACAAACACACGCTGTGGAGTAGAAAGCATATACTGAGCCATAATTAACCTCGTGATTAAATACACGGCAAAATAAATTACAATAACTGAACTACACTACGCCGTAGTGGTTACCATGCTAGCCTCTAGTTCCCGAGGTCGCGGGTTCAAACCCGGCGGAGAGCGATGGATCTTTTCCGGTGTAAAAACCTTTAGCATGGCTTCCTTCTGAAGGGAAGTAAAGCTGGTGATCCGATGTTGTAGATTTACAGCACGTAAAATAGCCTTAAGCATGATAGAGGCCTCTGAGAAAACTTCCCGTTCTTTAACGCCCAATATAGAATGGGACGCTAAGGAGCATTACATTTAAAGAAGATCCATACATAAAACTCAATTTAATTTAATTTTGCCACTGTTCGGTCGATGGAAAATCAGAATCTAGCGTGATCTTCATTGCAGCTGCGACGGGGAACAGTGCCTATACGTCCATTGTACAAACACTCTAAGTGGGTTCAGAGTTCATGGTAATTCGATATATGAATATGGCTGTAGTCCCCTTTGTGCTCCTGCTTGCCTATAACATGCACATTAAACCATTTCCGTAAAAGTTGTAGCGATAAGGGATATAGGTAGAAAACAAATGTTTGTGCGAATAATTTGTAGAATCTCGATGAAAATAAACTATAGTGGGTAGAGAAATTAGTGAGATGATAACCAGGCTAAGGATAAAACAAATAAATTGCGTTTTATTTATGGACGCTCTTTAACTGCTATGGTTCTTAGGGTCTCATTTTATATTGGGCGTGAAAGACCGGAAATTTTGCTCAGAGGCCTCTTTACCTCTATTGAGGTTCTTTTACGTGCCGTAAATCTACGGCACGGGACCACCGGCTTTATTTTCCTTCCGAAGCAAGCCACACTAAGGATCCCGGACAACTTAAGATTGAGGTGAAGTTTACTGTACATCGAGTAGGGTGGAGTCAGGTGGCGCATTGGGCTGTTTACCCGTACAGTCCGCTTCTCTTTAATGGGAAGGGGTTAACCCAGAAGGTAATCTCAGAGCGGTGAAAGTAAGCCACTATTCTAAGGATTGAAAACCTGTAGATAGTCTCCAAAGGTTCGTCGAAATTTGCGTCTAGAGCAAATCTTCCAACGTGCTCTGAACAAGAAGTCCATGTACAGCTCGGCATCAATATCTCCAGGGAAATTCCAAAGTATTTAACAGACACTGTGGTCAGCGATTCATATGAGGCTGTTGTGCTTTTCAAACGGAAATCGGAAGTCCGGACGAAGAAAGCTTAACATGTTGCAACTGTGTAAATCAAAGTGATGTCAGTGAAGGCGCAATTTGGAGTCGCATAAATGAATGCTCTCGATCCGCTGACATGTTGGTATTACTCGCGATGGAATTTTTCGGGTGTAAAAATATGGCTTTCTTCGGAGGGGAAATAAAGCCGGTGGTCCCGTGTCGTAGATTTACGGCACGTTAAAGAACATCAAGACTGATAAAGAGGCCTCTGAGAAAAATTACAGGTCTTTCATACCCAATATAGAATGGGACGCTAAGGTCCGCAGCAGTTAAAGAGCGTCCATATATAAAACTCAATTTAATTTTAATTTTGTGAACTGCCTGGTATCAAATGAAACAAACCGTGTAAGGAAGTACAACGCTAGTGATATTTTCCCAGAGTTGTTGGTAGTCAAGGTCAGCTGGCGCAATGCAATCAAGGTGCATTGACAAAAAGTCACATACTTGAATGAGCTCCTCGTAGATGTTGCGTGGGATCCGATTGTCAGGCTGTTGGCAGTCCACATTCAGATAACATGATTCCAAAATACATGTTCGCAGATAGAGTAAAGAGGCGGGAATAGATCGAAGATCCACGGAATTTCGGAGATCTAGGTGAACTGACCAAGAAGTTATCTAAGAGGAAGAAAAGGTGCAATTCAAGCCTTGTATGTTCCTCTCGCAACAAGTTAATGGCGCCAAGCGCTTGAAGCCAACATTAAACAGCCCGATGCCTCCTCTAAGGGGAGATAAGTGCAATGTAAAAATGAGAACTTTAAAGATGCAGCCCTGCCAGAGGAACCAGGAGATCGCACAGGTTATCTGCCGGGCTTATAGTTTCGGCAAGGGCAAAACTTGGGCCACAAACTAACACTACAATACGACATACATATGCACCACCCAGCTGCTCGATATAGGTCGTGATGATAGAAGTCCTTTGCAGCGTTCTTAATGCAGCCAACAGTTGGCTTCCAGTTTAGATGTTGCATTTCACCCAAAGATGTGGTGAAAGTAATGCCTAAAAATCTTGAGTTTCGAAACTATCCGCAGTGGCGCTAGCGATGGAGGTAATGTCCATTGTCCAACGAGAAGAGCTTTAGATTTCTCCTGATTGATCTGAATGCAGGATATCACGCTAAATTGGAGAAAAACATCCCACAAGGAGCGTAGATCATCAGCATCGGTAAGAATAACGCTGACGTCGTCAGCATATGCAAGTGCACCTATTTTGTGCGAGCTAAAGGAAAGGCCCACAACCGTGTTTTGAAGCAGACAAAGCAATGGATTCAAAGAATAATGAACAAGATCATCGAGGCTGGACAGCCTTGGCGGACCGATCGGGCAATAGAGAACTCAAGGGAGAGAACCCCATTAATCTGCACACACCTCGAGATCCCATTATATAAATATTTTATATATGAGATAAAGATGCTACTTAAGCCAGTCCAAGCCAAACATTGACACAAATAATCATGACGATCACTATCAAATGCTCGTTTTAAGTCCAAAGACAGTAAGTCAAGGCTTACACTTTGGGAGGAGGAATAAGTAATGGAGTTACGTAAGGAAAATAAAAAAATGTTTCTTTGCAGGATATTACAGTGTTGTGAAGGATGAATAAGGTTGCGGAGAAGAGGTCGTCGGAGGCTGTTGGTCAATATACGGGCCAGAAGCTTATAATCAATGTTAAGGCGAGTAATGGGACGGGAATCAGCAACAGAGGAAGAGAGGGTTCTTATTAATGAGGACAATAACTCTCCACTTCTATGAAGCACAGGGTTGTCCACGTTGTAAGATGACATTGAAGACCGCCGTTAAGTCATCACTAATAACATTCCAAAAGTAACGATAGAACTCCATGGCAGACCCGTCTAATCCAGGATTTTTGGAGGTCTTTCCCTGAAGAATTTACTTCGGATTTACGAATAGGCCGGTCAAGGCATACACAGTCCTGTTCATAAAGAGGTGGCGGTCTATAGTAGTCCAGGTGACCAAGAGAAGAATAATTAGGAATGTCCCAGTGAAAAAGATGTTCATTCAAAGCAGGATCAAAAGGTACGACAGATGGAAGTTTGATTAGTATGCATGAGCCCAGATTCCTCTTGCATCTGCAAAATACGACTTGCTCGAGATGGTGGTAAGTCTGCATGAGATGGTAGAGAGTGATTCATTCCAACTCAACCGGAGTATGCAGGTGACTGCCAACATTTAGGGCCTCCATGCGCCTCCTAAAAATTGATGAAAAATTTTCCTTGTAGTAATTGGTTTTCGTGCGACGGTTAACCGAATCCACGGGACTCTCCTGAAGATTCCGAAGACAACCAAAGCAAAGTAGCAGGGTATGCTCCTGGTCCTGAAGGCGTGTTCGGGTAGCACATTAAAACCCTGTTGTAACTGAGGTTTTACATACAAGTCTCACCAAATGGCAACGTCGGCATAGCGAGATTTCCTGGCTGACCACTGCTTCCATAAGGCGGATACCTCGGCCACAATGGAGCCATGACGAAGATATGTGGTGCTAAGTTTCCAATACAAGCGCCCAATTTGTAGAAAGGAGAGGTTCAGATCATTGTGTAGAGTAATGGTTAAATGGTCGTAAAAGGAGAGTGGGACATGTCCAATGGACATTCCTTCCAAGGTCCTAGGGAAGACAGAAGCGATCCAGTCGGAAATTAGAATTTAAGGTAACATAGGTATATGCCACATTCTGCTGTTGCACCAGCTATGCATCTACTACACGCAGACAAGGATTCAATTGTAAGCTCCCACTAGGTCGATAGGAACCGGAATTGTCATCCGGACGAAGGACACTTAAAAATTCCTCCCAATATACAATAATTAGGAAAAATGCGAAGTAGATAATGTAAGTCCGTGCAAAAGAAGTCCTATCTCTCCCCTTGCCTTTATTACTCCCGGAGGGGGCATAGATGTTGATAAACCTAGAATCCTGAAAAACACCACATATACCACGTCCAGAGGGAAGACGTTCAGTGGAGTGGAGACCAATACCAGGTTTGGTGACAAGTGCCGTACCCCTGCGGTTGGTCCCTAAGTTTACATGAGCCGTGTTGTTGCGAAGGGAGGAAACATCGGAGGACACCTACTGTAGGAACAAAATATCAACATCGAAGTCATAAAAAACGCCGCAGGGCACCGAATTTGGTCCGGCAGTAACTACCATTGTAGTAAGTGGTAGCAACATGTAAGGTGCGGGTGATACAGGAGAGCAAAGTAGGACGGTGCAGTAGAGGAATACCGAGAGGCAAACATGTCAGCATGGGGTCGCTACTACTAGGAACCAAGAGGAGGAAATCCCACTTTACCAGCTTCAGGCTTTCTTCGACGGATATTTGCAGAACCAACAGGCAACTCCTTCCTCGACATCTGCCATGGCAGTGCCGTCTGAGAGAGTTCTACTTCCATTGCGGAATTCCAACTATCTTCATCCAAGGTCATGGCAGCCGGTGAATCATAGGAAGTCTACAGGCGCTCAACTCCATATGGAGCAGTGGCGCTGACATCACCAGCCGACAGAGCACTTACCCCGGCAGGCCCAAGGTCGTCAACATTAACGCTCACAAGCAGTCCGAGTGGTACATGAGAACCAGAGAACCCTTCGAGAAGCACATCATCAGTGTCCGGATCACTCCGAACGCGGCGTACCGCATTCTGAAGTAGAGCAATGGGGTACCTCAATGACTGCACTGGACTGCTCAGAGGCACGAAGCTGCTCCTGTTCCGATGGCACGCTGGGAGGTGGCACCGTAGGGACAGTCACCTGCAGCTCCTTCCCCATCCCAAACACATCAGCATCGTCACCTGCCGAAGCGATAGTTGCAGACAAAGAGGTGTCACCAGTAATCGGAGCAGATGAGGAGTTATGTTGCTTGAAGAGATCACTGAAGGTCAGCCTTGTGCTTGGTTGGACACTGTTTGGCTGGCGGTAACCTCTGTTAAGACACGTATGTCCAAGTAGGAAGATACTGCCACACGAGAAAAAAGTTATGCCTGTCCAGGATAGATGACGCAGGCCTCGTGCCCAACAAAGATGTTGGATGGAATCGACTTACTAAGCTGCATGGAAGCGATCCAAATGCCGGTTTCAACTTTAAATCGATAGCTGCATGCCCAGTTTTCCCGTTAAACCGATCGGACCTCGCCATAGTTGATCAACGTATTTCGCACACATGCATTAGAAACTTCGAGCGGTGTGTCGAGAATGCGTAGAGTAACCAGGTCCTCTTCTGCCGGAGTGATGCAAACCGACGTAGATGCCCCATTTAACAGTTCCGTGGAAGACTTACACCTGTTGTAAACCTCCTCATTGGTAAATTTAATATAAGCTACGTTCTATTTACCTACCAGTTGAATTGCTAGTAGTTCCTCATCCGTAACATGTAACATTTCGTCAATCCAACGATATCCAGAGCTAACAGACGTGAATCTTCTTTCTTGAAAGTAGCCTTTAAAGTATTTTGATGACGCATCTTGTTGCCATTGTATCCAAATACGCTTCTCAGTAGATAAACAAAGAAAAGAAAACAAGAAAGTAAGGACGAGCATGAAGTACACTATTAGCCGAAGCTCACGTCTCACACCTTGCGTACACTGCGGCTGCCGCCGCTCGTATGTGTCCCCTTCGTAACTATATCTTTCACAAAAATAAATGGTCAATTCCAACGAGACCTGCGCGAAGGGCCACCTAATTCTCAGGCGTTCTTACATAGATGGTATGAGAATTAAATTAGCCATATTCTTCCCTTACCGTGCAATGCATGGCAGCCATCAGCTCACCCCGCAGTTTTGAAAAAGAATATTTCAGCAATCATTATAAACTAACAGGCAGACATTGAAAATTGAACTTCGGCACACCTGTAGAAAGTATGTGGTTATTGTGCTTAGAGTAAGTAGTGGACAAAAAGTAAAAACGACTCCAGTGTTGGGTGCTTTGCTTACAAACGTATCCTTAATCTGCAACATGTTATTTCTGTGCTTAGGATAGCTGAACTCGTTAAAGCGTACTATTGCCGATCAACAGTGGTGGTGAAACGTGGATCGAATTCCATGAAACCTGTTGTTTTTTGGAACATCATTAATTATACAACGTATGCCAATTAATATAAAATTATACAAATTAATGAAACCTCTTTCTGATAAACCTCCTCTTTGAGAGCGGTAATTTAGAGGAGAAGGATAGATAAGACAGAGCTGGGCCACTTTTTTGCGTTTATATGGGAAAAGATAGGGAAAACGAGGGTAGATGCTAGTCTAGGAGAGCGTTCAAGGAGGAAAAGTGCGTTTATATGGGGGAGATAGGGAATACGAGGAGACTTGTCGACTAGACAGGGATTGAAAGGGCAGAATGTACGTTTTATACTGGAGAGATAGGGATTACAAGGATAGATGTCGACTAGGCAGAGGTTGAAAGGTCGGAATATATGCTTTATATGGGAAAGGATAGGGAAAACGAGGGGAGATGCTAGGTTGAGAGAGTCTTCATGGAGGAAAATGCGTTTAATGTGGGAGATAGGGAAAACTATGGTAGATGCTAGGTTAGATAGAGGTCGAGTAGAGTATACGATTATATACGAAAGATAGGGAGTAGATGATAAGACTAGACAGATACTGAAGGAGGGAATACGGACTTACATACAGGAGAGATAGGGAATACCAGGAGAAGTACTAGACTGGAATGAACTTGAAGGATAGAATATGCGTCTACATGAGGGAGATAGGGAATACGGGGAGAAATGCTAGGGAATACAGGGACTGAAGGTATGTAGGGTGTTTTCCAGAAGGGGGAAAGTAAGAATTTCAGAGGTATTTAGAACACAAGCACAATATAACTATTTTAGAAGGCACTTAGAAGCTTTTTAGGCACATGTTTATCCAACTTTACAGGTATTCTGATGCTGTTTTAATGATGTTTCAACAGCATTTTGGGAACAGGAGCAGGCAGGTTCAGGGTATTCATATAGGTTTCGGAATATTTCGAAGTGTTTTATGCTGCTTTTAAGATATTTTAACAATTTTTAAGACGTTTTCAAAGCTCGTGCTAGGAGTGTTTGTGGCTCTTTGAAGGTATCTTAGGTTGTAAATATGGCATAGGCACAGACCATTAAAGTGTCCTGAGGGGGTTTTGGAAAGTGTAGCGGCTGTTTTTATGCCATTAAGAGTTGCTGAAGGGCTTTTGGTAAGTGTAGTTGGTATTTTTTGGGGGCTTTTGGAAAGTGTAGCGGCTGTTTTTATGGGGCTTTTGGAAAGTGTAGCGGATGTTTATATGGGCTTTTGGAAAGTGTAGCGGCTGTTTTTATGGACATTTGGAAAGTGTAGCGGCTGTTTTTATGGACATTTGGAAAGTGTAGCGGCTGTTTTTATGGGCTTTTGGAAAGTACAACGGCTATTTTTATGAGCTTTTGGTAAGTGTAGTGGCTGTTTTTATGGACATTTGGAAAGTGAAGCGGCTGTTTTTATGGACTTCTGGAAAGTGAGGCGGCTGTTTTTATGGAATTTTGGAAAGTGTAGCGGCTGTTTTATGGACTTTTGGAAAGTGTAGCGGCTGTTTTATGGGCTTTTGGAAAGTGTAGTAGCTGTTTTTATGCCATTAAGAGTTCCTGAAGGGCTTTTTGAAAGTGTAATGGCTATTTTATGGGGGCTTTTGGGAAGTGTAGCGACTGTTTTGATGGGCCACCGTGGCCATCATGATCACCAGCATCTGACGCCATTAATACCGTCACTCCCTAATCCCGTAATTTCCGTCATCATTACCACTGCTACATTAATAAAATACAATCATCTAAAAGTCAGAGCCTCTCGCATATGTAGCTATATTATAACAGAGTCACGGACCTATAAGTTCCAGAGCCTATCTCTGTGTTTTTGTATGTTTCTGTATTTATGTGTGTGGGTGGGTGGGTGGGTGTGTGTGTGGGCACTTGTGTATTTTTTGGGTGCCGATGAGTCACCGAGTCTATGGGTTCGTATGTCTTTATGCATATCCATATGTGAGGATAGGTGTTCAGAAGTGGGTATGTGTGTATATATGTACAGGGCGTGGGTGTTTTTGGATGCCTCTGTATTGATGTGTTTGGATATGTATGTGTGAGCGTGTGTCTTTTAAACTGTCTCTGGATGTGTTTGATAGATACTGTTGTGCATGTGTGGGTGTGTGTGTGCGGGGCGTGGGTGTTTTTGGATGCTTGTGTATTGATGTGTTGGTGTATATATGTGTGTGTTTTGAACTGTCTCTATGTGTGTTTGTTTATGTATGGGTATGTTGAACTGCCTCTGGATGTGTTTGTGTAAGCGTTGCGTGTATGTGTTTGCGTGTAGGGGTGTTTGATTATGTATGGGTGTATTGAACTGTCTCTGGTTGTGTTTGTGAGTATACATGTGTGTGTGTGTGTGGATGCATGTGTGTAAGCTATCGATGAGTTCGTTAGCATGTGTGTGTGAGTGTGCGTGTGGCTGTGGTTGTGTGTTGATCAAGAAGAAAGAAAGAAATAGAGAATGAAAACAAAGAAAAAATTAAAGAAAATTAAGAATTTAATTCAGACCTGGGGATACCTAAGTATACTTATAAATATGTTTGTTAAATACTTTTATTCCAGCCGTATATGTCTCCTAGTTTAATATTTATTAACCATTAAATTTTTATAAGATTCGAACAAGGACCTGAGGATACCTAAGTACGCACCACGGTTTAACACAGATAATGATTGATATCTGATAACTACATTTTTTATCCACCCATACGACTCCCTTGGTTTAATAGCTATTTAACATTAAAGTTTTGCTACACTACGACTCAAAGTCAGGTCTCTAAGATAATAGTAAAAATTAATCCTTGAATAGCTTGATTATAATTATTTGCTAATGATAACTGAAAAGTCTTTCACTAAGCCTCTTTAGTGCTATAAACGTATTGTGATTTACCATATTTGTCTAAGTCTCTTAACTCATTAACAATTAAACATTTAGGGTTTACCGATCCGAGGTCGGATATGAACATCAGAACGCCTAAATAGCTGTTCAGGAGAATCTAACTAATGTTATCAATTTAATGTAATTTGTTCCAAGTGTCTAGCTGTCCTAGTTCAGGAATAATGAAACATCAAAGTTTGAAATCCAGCAGGGATTCGAACTTCACCCCTAGAGATATCTTTCCCTAAGTAAGCAACAATACACGACTTTGTGAATCATTGTTGATGCTAAAAGGGCATAAAGTCAGTAGTAGGTTATTGGGAGTTGACCATCAAAATCAAGGTCACATAGTGATTTTCTACGTTGCAAAAATTAGGTGAATGTTTATTTAATTGGTTTTAATTGGGTTTAATTGGTCTTTCCAGCAAAGGGGACCTAAAGTACATGAGAGTTCAGCATCAAACTCAAGGTTACTGCTTGAGTTGGTAATTTTGAGGGTCGCTTACATGGCCACGTGGTGACATTTAGTGGAAGAAACACTTAAAAGTCGCATCCCTTCTCAAGTAGGTACTGGCTTCGGGTGGGGGAGGTAATTAGTTTAAGTTTGAAGCATGATTCACCGCCCGTGATAATCAGTGTTACAAACTATCCATCACCTCTCATATTCGAGTGGTAAACTACATAAAATACAAGGTATGATCTGTTGCGAACACGCCTAAGAAATGAAAATGATTTTAAAAATTAAAGGCTTTTAATTTTCACCAGGCAAGAGGTTTTCTAACGGCACTTGTTGCTTTATACGGCATGAATAACACGATATAGGAGAGTTCCAAAAGGCATCATAGGATGGCTAGTATACGGTGTTCGCTAACTAAAGTACACCTCTTTATTACAATGAGAAATTTCGCAGAGTGGTACAACAGGCAATGAAAAAATATTAAAATATTTAGCCTTAAATGTTAACAAGCGCCACTCAGTACTTGAACGCCATGATAAGAAAGCTAAAGCTTCTGTTAGCGGTATACAAGTATAAGAAATTCTGTACACCAATTGTTGGAGCACCCTATGGCCCGCATTGTATATGGTCGAGGGAGAGCTTCCCTGCTCGCAGTCTCCCCTAATGTATACAATTTAAAAGCCATTGTATCTGAGATTCACCCTAGCGGCTGTCCACATCTGGACTGGTTAAAAGGAACGGTCTGTCTTTCTCCGATGCATACTTCAAACACCGATAAGTAGCAGCAAATGTTTTTAATAACTAGGAGGTTTTACAAATAAATATCGCTAGCAAGAATTGATTCTTCAACTACTGACCTTATGCCCTTTTAGCATCAACAATGATTCACATAGTCGTGTATTATTGCTTACTTAGGGAAAGATATCTCTAGGGGTGAAGTTCGAATCCCTGCTGGATTTCAAACTGTGATGTTTCATTATTCCTGAACTAGGACAGCTAAACACTTGGAACAAATTACATTAAATTGATAACATTAGTTAGATTCTCCTGAACAGCTATTTAGGCGTTCTGATGTTCATATCCGACCTCGGATCGGTAAACCCTAAATCTTTAATTGTTAATGAGTTAAGAGACTTAGACAAATATGGTAAATCACAATAAGTTTATAGCACTAAGAGGCTTAGTGAAAGACTTTTCAGGTATCATTAGAAAATAATTATAATCAAGCTATGCAAGGATTAATTTTTACTATTATCTTAGAGACCTGACTTTGAGTCGTAGTGTAGCAAAACTTTAATGTTAAATAGCTATTAAACCAAGGGAGTCGTATGGGTGGATCAAAAATGTAGTTATCAGATATCATTCATTATCTGTGTTAAACCGTGGTGCGTACTTAGGTATCCTGAGGTCCTTGATCGAATCTTATAAAAATTTAATGGTTAATAAATATTAAACTAGGAGACATATACGGCTGGAATAAAAGTATTTAACAAATATATTTATAAGTATACTTAGGTGTCCCCAGGTCTGAATTAAATTCTTAATTTTCTTTATATTTTTGTTTGTTTTCATTCTTTCTTTATTTATTTCTTTCTTTCTTATTGATCAAAACAACCACAGCCACACACACACTCACACACACATGCTAACGAACTCATCGATAGCTTACACACATGCATCCACACACACATGTATACTCACAAACACAACCAGAGGCAGTTCAATACACCCACACATAATCAAACACCCCTACACGCAAACACATACACGCAACGCTTACACAAACACATCCAGAGACAGTTCAACATACCCATACATAAACAAACACACATAGAGACAGTTCAAAACACACACATATATACACCAACACATCAATACACAAGCATCCAAAAACACCCACGCCCCGCACACACACAACACTATCTATCAAACACATCCAGAGACAGTTCAAAACACACACGCACACATACATATCCAAACACATCAATACAGAGGCATCCAAAAACACCCACGCCCAGTACATATATACACACATACCCACCTCTGAACACCTATCCTCACATATGGACATGCATGAAGACATACGAACCCATAGACTCGGTGACTCATCGGCACCCAAAAAATACACATAAGTGCCCACACACATAAATACAGAAACATACAAAAACACTAACAGAGATAGGCTCTGGAACTTATAGGTCCGTGGCTCTGTTATAATATAGCTACATATGCGAGAGGCTCTGACACTCAGATGATTGTATTTTATTAATGTAGCAGTGGTAATGACGACGGAAATTGCGAGATTAGGGAGTGACCGTATTAATGGAGTCAGATGCTGGTGATGATGATGGTCACGGTATAGATTTATGATGTTAATAGAGTCATGTGTAGGCGGTGGTAGTATAAGGTCATGGTGTAATTGGAAGTAATGGTGTTTGTGATAGGAAGATGGTTATATGATTGTTGGCTTTGAAGATGGTGGCTGTGGTGACAGTGCAGAATTATGGCGTAAACAGGAATGACTAGTTGTGATGGTTGTGACGGCGATGGTGAGTATTCAGGGATTAGAGTATAATGGTGCTAATGGACTTATGTGATAGTCACAGTGTAGATTTATGATGTTAATAGAGTCATGTGTAGGCGATGGTAGTATAAGGTTATGGTGTAATTGGAAGTAATGTTGTTTGTGATATGAAGATGGTTATAGGATTGTTGGCTTTGAAAATGATGGCTGTGGTGACAGTACAGAGCTATGGGGTAAACAGGACTATAGTTGTGATGGTTGTGGTGGCGATGGTGAGGATTCAGGGATTAGAGTATAATGGTGTTAATGGACTTATGTGATAGTCACAGTGTAGATTTATGATGTTAATGGTGTCATGTGGCGGCGGTCGTAGTATACGGTTATGGTGTAATTGGAAGTAATGGTGTTTGTGATAGGGTGATGTTTAAAGTGTTTGGAGGGCTTTTGGGAATGATTGTGGTGATAAGAAAGGTGATGGTCATTCTTTAATGCTTATACAGTTTCCTTTTATTCGTATAGAAGGGCCCACAGTCATTACGAACACATACATGAACACTGTAAAACATAGTGAATTGCTACGAGCATAAAAAGACCTTTATCAGTGTGCAAAGCGGTTTCAATGGCCTTAAACTATCTGATAATGGACTGGTTATTAGGTATGGAAAATTGACTGTGAACATGAGAAATGTGGTTGCAGAAGGTATCGATTTCCTTTAAAGCATTCAAAGTTCTTGATTTAAGAGAACATTTAAATGGTGTATGGATCCGATGAGGCTAGGATGGTCTCTCCATTCAGCATATAAGAGGGTTGTTCTTCTTCTAGGTTGCGCTAGGCGCGTTAAAGACAAGACATCATAGCTTGTGTAAAGGCTGCTGAGGTTAGGCTGGGTGAGGATATGATATGGTGTCATAAAAATTAGAGGAAGAATTAACGTATAGCTTTAAGTTATGACCGTTTTTAATAGATGATGAGGGGCTGTTGGATAAGATTGAGATAGGTTAACATGCACGTAAACAAGCTAGGTTAGTTGATAGCAGGCTGGACGTGAAGTCTGTTTATACTATCTTAGGCTAGGTTAGGATGTTCAGTGCTAGCCTAGGACTGGATTGTAGGACAGATTATAAGGAATGGTATCAGATTGTGTTAGATTATTACTGGGCAGAATACATATTGTTAGGATAGTCTGGGATAGGTAGAGTTAGGCTTGCATGATTATTCGAGTTTGAAGAATGGTTTGTAAGACTGGGGCATTAGTTCTAAGTAAGTCAAACTTACAATGGTGCTGTAGTAATGGCTTCTGAGAAGGTTTCTTTGTACAAATTCTCTCTTTCTACATTGTTCTATGCAACATTAAACCTTGTGTTATTGCATGGTTCTGTTAGCATAGATTGTCTTGGGAATAGGTCGTTATGATTGTCACGTATGGTTACGTTTCCTGGTTACGTTAGAGGGATACAGAATGGAATAGACAATGAGAAGATGATTCAGAGCAGGTAAGGTACGGATAGGTTAGGATTATCGGTGAGCAGGTAGGATAGGGATAGGTTAGGATGATCGGTGAGAGGGTAGTTTAGAATACTTCTGCATTCACTAAAACTGTAAATCGATACACAGTTTATCCCTCTCGGGCTCATAGCTTATCTCCTCAACATATATAAGTTTGCAAAATTTTAAAAAGGGGTTTTAGAAGTATATAAAAGCGTTCTAACACTGCATAATAAATGTTCATGAGATATTAAAACTATGTGAAGAAATACATCAAGTCCTGAAACCAGAATAAATACGTGTGTTAATACCGGATTTACTCATAAAATTTCACAAAATGTCTTAAAAGCTTGCGACAGTACCTGATTCACTGCTAAAGTACATTTAAAGCGGCTCAAATACTCCTGGAACAAGCTTTGAAAATGTCTGAAAAAGTGTTAAAATACTTTGAAGCAACAGCATAAAATACCTTTGAAGTGTTAAATAAAAACCTCAATCTTTATAACATCATTAGCATACTCTAAAATCATGTCCCAATACCCAAAAAATAGCAGTTACAGTTACTAAAGAGCCATTCAGAATACTCTAAAAGCCTGAGTTCATGCCGCATCCATAGCTTACAATACGTTCAAAGAGCCATAAATACTGCCACCAGTACCCTTGAAAATACCTGTATAGATGTTAAAATACCTTAAAAGCAACAAAAAACACTTCGAAATATTCCGAAAAATCTTAAAAACCTGTATCAATACTCTGAAAAGGCTTGCTCCAATCTCCAGAATGCTATTGAAACACCTGATATTCTCATTCCAGTATACCAGAATGACCTAAAGGCCTGTACTCATATCTGATTCCATAAGCTGAAATACCTTAAACGAGTCTCAAATACATATATGATAACTTCAAAAAAATACCCTTGGAAGTGCGACAATACTTTAAAAATGGAAGTTTACCCATGTGCTGTGTATACATCTAAAGAATAAATAAAAATAATATGGAAGGGAGGCGTTAACCCTGCCATTAGGAACAAATCCTAGTGCTAGTCCCAAGCCTAGATAAAGGGGACAGGCACCTACCCTTGCAATCCTTATCTAATAAAGCATCAATGAACTGGTAAAGACGATACACCTAGCCAACAATTAACCATACAAAAAAAAGAAAAGTTGAATAAAAACAATAATATCACTAACAGAGCTTAAGGTTGGGTTAGAAAAGACATCTCTACATAGTTTCTTACATGTTAGCGTTAGAATATTGAGAAGACCTCAAAAACAACCGGTATGACAGTAAAAACGTTAGAAATGGTTCTAGATCATCATAAGACCTGTCTAATGCAATAGAAAACTCCATAAAACATTAGAGAATGCCTGAAAACCATGTGCCAATAGCATAAAAATAACCACTACACTTTCTAAAACGCCCTCCAGGAACCCTAATGGCATAAAAATAGCCACTACACTTTCCAAAAGTCCATAAAAACAGCCGCCTCACTTTCCAGACGTCCATAAAAACAGCCGCTACACTTTCCAAAAGCCCATAAAAACAGCCGCTACACTTTCCAAAAGCCCACAAAACACCGCCGCTACACTTTCCAAAAGCCCCATAAAAATAGCCACCACACTTACCAAAAGCTCATAAAAATAGCCGCTGCACTTTCCAAAAGCCCATAAAAACAGCCGCTACACTTTCCAAAGGCCCATAAAAACATCCGCTACACTTTCCAAAAGCCCATAATAACAACCGCTACACTTTCCAAAATCCCCCTAAAAATAGCCATTACACTTTCAAAAAGCCCTTCAGGAACTCTTAATGGCATAAAAACAGCCACTATACCTTCCAAAAGCTCCATAAAAATAGCCACTACACTTACCAAAAGCCCTTAGGCAACTCTTAATGGCATAAAAACAGCCGCTACACTTTCCAAAACCCCCTCAGGACACTTTAATGGTCTGTGCCTATGCCACATTTACAACCTAAGATACCTTCAAAGAGCCACAAACACTCCTAGCACGAGCTTTGAAAACGTCTTAAAAATTGTTAAAATATCTTAAAAGCAGCATAAAACACTTCGAAATATTCCGAAGCCTATATGAATACCATCAACCTGCTTGCTCCTGTTCCCAAAATGCTGTTGAAACATCTGAAGTTACCCTGCCACATACCAGAATGTCCTGAAAGCCTTGTCCATATCAAAAATACCTGTACCTGTGCCTAAAAGGTCTCTATGAACACTAAAATGCTCCACAATTCCTAGTACATTGGCTAAAATGCTTACACCAATACCCTAAAACACGTATTTGTTTCTATGTCTAAAAATGTTTGCAAGTCAGTAAGAGGATGGCAAATGCCTGTTCCGCTGCATTAAAACAGCCTCACAATACCTGCAAAGTTAGAAAAACATGTGCCTAAAAAGCTTCTAAGTGCCTTCTAAAATAGTTATATTGTGCTTGTGTTCTAAATACCTCTGAAACTCTTACTCCCCCCCCCTTCTGGAAAACACCCTACATACATTCAGTCCCTGTCTTCCCTAGCATTTCTCCCCGTATTCCCTAATCTCCCTCATATAAACGCATATTCTATCCTTCAAGTTCTGTCTAGTCTAGTACCTCTCCTGGTATTCCCTATCTCTCCTGCATGTAAGTCCGTATTCCCTCCTTTAGTATCTGTCTAGTCTTATCATCTACTCCCTATCTTTCGTATATAATCGTATACTCTACTCGACCTCTATCTAACCTAGCATCTACCCTCGTTTTCCCTATCTCCCACATTAAACGCATTTTCCTCCATGAAGACTCTCTCAACCTAGCATCTCCCCTCGTTTTCCCTATCCTTTCCCTTATAAAGTATATATTCCGACCTTTCAAACCCTGTCTAGTCGACATCTATCCTTGTAATCCCTATCTCTCCAGTATAAAACGTACATTCTGCCCTTTCAATCCCTGTCTAGTCTGACACATCTCGTCGTATTCCCTATCTCCCCCATATAAACGCAAAAAGTGGCCCAGTTCTGTCTTATCTATCCTACTCCTGTAAATTACCGCTCTCAAAGAGGAGATTTATCAGAAAGAGGTTCCATTAATTTGTATAATTTTATATTAATTGGCATAAGTTGTATAATTAATGATGTTCCAAAAAACTACATGCTTCATGGAATTTGATCCACGTTTCACCACCATGTTGATCGGCAATAGTACGCTTTAACGAGTTCAGCTATTCTAAGCACAGAAATAACATGTTGCAGATTAAGGATACGTTTGTAAGCAAAGCACCCAACACTGGAGTCGTTTTTACTTTTTGTCCACTACTTACTCTAAGCACAATAACCACATACTTTCTAGAGGTGTACGGAAGTTCAATTTTCAATATTTGCCTGTTAGTTTATAATGATTGCTGAAATATTCTTTTTCAAAACTGCGGGGTGAGCTGATGGCTGCCATGCATTGCACGGTAAGGGAACTATATGGCTAATTTAATTCTCATACCATCTATGTAAGAACGCCTGAGAATTAGGTGGCCCTTCGCGCAGGTCTCGTTGGAATTGACCATTTATTTTTGTGAAAGATAGCACCTCTAGTTACGAAGGGGACACATTCGAGCGGCGGCAGCCGCAGTGTACGCAACGTGTGAGACGTGAGCTTCGGCTAATAGTGTACTTCATGCTCGTCCTTACTTTCTTGTTTTCTTCTCTTTATTTATCTACTGAGAATCGTGTTTGGATACAATAGCAACAAGATGCGTCATCAAAATATTTTAAAGGCTACTTTCAAGAAAGAAGATTCACGTCAGTCAGCTTTGGATATCGTTGAATTGATGAAATGTTATATGCTGAGAATGAAGAACTACTAGTAATTCAACTGGTAGGAAATTAGAAGGTAGCTTATATTAAATTTACCAATGAGGAGGTTTACAATAGGTGTCTACAACAGGTGTAAGTCTTCCATCGAACTGTTAAATGGGGCATGTACGTCGGTTTGCATCACTCCGGCAGAAGAGGACCTGGTTACTGTACGCGTTCTCAACACACCGCTCGAAATTTCTAATGAATGTGTGCGAAATACGTTGATCAACTATGGCGAGGTCCGATCGGTTTAACGGGAAAACTGGGCATGCAGCTGTCGATTTAAAGTTGAAAACGGCATTCGGATCGCTTCCATGCAGCTTAGTAAGTCGATTCCATCCAACATCTTTGTTGGGCACGAGGCCTACGTCATCTATCCTGGACAGGCATAGCTTTTTTTCTCGTGTGACAGTATCTTCCAACTTGGACATGCGTGTCCTAACAGAGGTTACCGCCAGCCAAACAGTGTCCAACCAAGCACAAGGCTGACCTTCAGTGATCTCTTCAAGCAACATAATTCCTCATCTGCTCCGATTACTGGTGACGCTTCTTTGGCTACAACTATCTCTTCGGCAGGTGACGATGCCCCTACGGTGCGTCTACTGCTGATGTGTTTGGGATGGAGAAGGAGCTGCAGGTGACTGTCCCTACGGTGCCACCTCCCAGCGTGTCATCGGAACAGAAGCAGCTTCATGCCTCTGAGAAGTACAGTGCAGTCAATGAGGTACCCCATTGCTCTACTTCATAATGCGGTACTCCTCGTTCTGGACCAGTGGGAGTTGCATGTTCTTCGAAGTTGCAGAAGATTCTTCAACGAAACCCTGGTTTTAAAGATATGCAAATCAATTCAGTATTGCAGAGAGAAAAGTATATACGAAAACTACCCCTAGAACCTGCTGCACTGGCCCTATGTTCTACACCCCAATGGTGTCATATTTCTTTGAAAGAACCTTTTCTTCATACAAGAATGTGTTACGTGATAACAGGAAATCGTTTATGCCAGAAAGTTTGAGAATGCATGTAACTATCTACTGCAAGCCAAAAAGTAAATCTTATAACTAAGTACCAGAAAAGCAAAATGATTGATACCTCTATTGATCCCGAAGCAAAACATAAAAAAACTATTTTAATTAAGAAAAACCTAAAAAAAAACCTGTTTTAAGCATATAAGAAACCTAAAATGGGGGTTTATTTTACTTAAAAATCCGGGCCCTATTAATAAGACTCGCTTCTTCGAGCCCAAATCGTTCGAAAAGCAACAACGGATATACCGAACTATGGTCGAACTTCTACGCCATATGCACTCTCGTAGGAAATGGGCATTTACTCGTTCGAGTATTCGCTCGTTCGGCAGTTATCATAGCGTTGTCACGCGGATTGCTTCAGTGTGGCAATCGCTTATTCATGTTACTGCATGTTCCACTTTATTTCTACCTACTGTTGGGGTCAATACTTCTTTTACTACATTTTGATACACAAATTCCATTTTGTTATGTTTTTTCTGCTATTATCCCTAAGCAAAACATATTAAAGTATCATACAAATTTTATGATCACAATTTCAATCAGAATTTCTGCGAGAAAAAAAACAACTTAGAGTCATGTTTGTTAAATAAACAATGCAAACTATTCATAACACAAAAAATTAAAAATAATTCTTCTTTAAACTCAAGAAATTCAACAACTGTCGTTAAAGTAATATGTGTGACTACAAAACTTTAAAACATAAGAAGGTTAATGAACTCTTAAAAGTTATTGCTTCATATTAACACTACATATAATTAGGTGCATTACTGAAAACAATGTCCGTTGTATTCTTAAAATTGCGTTTTGTTTGAATGAGATACAAATTAACAAACTTGAGAATAAACTCTGCAACGACAAAAATCTCTAATGGAAAACTAAGGATATTTGCGAGCACCTTCACTTTACAAAGGGAATCTCAAATAAAATAGGTATAGAAATAAAACCAGAGCGCTAGCTTAAAAGTAAATCAAAGAACACTTCGACGCTTATTATTATTATTATTATTATTATGCTTTCTCGACAATAATTACAAAGCGCTTCCATACATCGCTCTTCTGGTTTTAGCTGATAAATTCCTGCACTTTAAGAAAACATGTTCACTTGTATCACTCAACTCCTTACCGGAATATCACGTGAACTAAAGGCGGCGTCAACAACGCCAGTGTAGTAAACAGACTGAGCCTTCCTCTTGCGTTTGGTCACACTGTGCGTTCGAACAGGAAATGATACACCAACTCGTTCGGTATACTACACAGAATGGGCTGAGAGCTAAACACCGTCCGAAACCAACTAGCTCGTATACACGAGCTCATTTGTGTTCGAAGGCATGAATAGTACAAGTTAATGACCAAAACTCGTTCGATGGATAGTTGTATTCCGCAGTTTAAGTGTAGCCATGACGTGTTTATCTTGCGTAAACAAACAAATGGCAATTTAAAAGTTCTGAATAACAATCCCTCATCGGCGCGCTGGCGAGGGTGTGATGGCGTGTTTTGTTTTCCAGAATCTGCGCAATTGTGTTCAAGCTCTGATGGCTGATCTAAATATACTTCTCTGGCAGGCTATTTATTTCTTCTTTATGGTCTTGTGAGCTCACTTACATTATACGAACCAGATGGAAGTATCAACCCGTTATAGCAGAGAAAAAAACAGCCAACAAATTATCATGTTTAGTTGCTTTATTTATTGTTATTTCGGAGTTACACGCATGAAAATAGACTACTTCTGAAATGTTGAGATATTCCAAACCAACTTTTCGTGAATTTATCCGTGTAATTAAACAATCTCATCACTACTCTTCTTTTATCTTTGAGGTTCTGCAATACTTTTGGTTCATTTACCGGGCTATATTCCTATCATATTTCAAACATCTGTTCCACTTCACAATAACTTGCAAGTATATAGCAGATATATTTTTAAGTTCGGTGTGTAGTAATTACACAATTGTTCTACTCATTACCATTTCAAATCGACTTTACGATTACTTGTGTGCTTATTTTTTGAGTCTGCTTCAAATAATCGCAGTAATCATTCAAACATATAAAAGCGAAAAATGCTAATTTCATTAAAATAATGTTTTCTTTCTTAACAGAAAAAAGCTATCTCCAGATAACATTTTTTTCTTTCCTGCAACAAGTTTTTATATTCTGTGGTTCCCCAGCCAAAAAGGACTTCCGAAAGAACAAAGACGACTTAACAGTTTTTTTAACAAAATTCAAAACCTATATTTTTATTACTGTAGGCATTATTTCAAAATTGTAACTGCTGGGTGTTCGCAAAAAAAGAATTCACCAACAGTTTAAAAAATAAACGAGTAATGCGCTGTCACCTATTGCAACAAGTGCATACTATAATCCGCGAGTTGAATTAACGGAACCTATATTACGATATATGCCATGTCATATTTTGTTAAATACAAAATTGGGATAACCAATTTTTACTTTCTCTGTCAAGTATCTAGCAGGTAAAGTATTGCATTCCACACCAGAATTCGATATCGAGATTTCACCGGAAATATGTGTTTTGACGTCCCCTGAATAAAGAAAAAATAATAGGCACTTTTAGAAAATGGTCCCTGTGTGTGCCCATGTGCGCTTTTGAACAGCATAACAACCAAATGTTGGATAAATACCAAACTTGGTATTTACGCTCACTATCGTCCAAAGATGGGACACGAAGATTTTCAGGAAATATCTTTCCAACCCAAAGTATCCATTACATGGATTGTTTTTCCTTCGTTATTGATTTTGTCAAAACCGGCTCTTAACGATTTGGATTAAAATACTACATATTCAAGATATTTACCTTAGAAATATCATGTGTACCTTCAATATTCCGGAAATAATTTTTACTTTGTCTGCTATGTACTTAGTAGTTAAGAGAATATATCTATTGCATTCCACCCAAAAATTCGATATCTCGATTTCACCGGAAATACATGTTTTAAGTCCCCATGAATAATAAAAGCATTTTTAGAAAAGGTCCGTGTGTGTGTGTGTGTGTGTGTGTGTGTGTGTGTGTGTGTGTGTGTACAGCATAACTCAAAAACGAAAAGTCGGATAAATACCAAACTTGTTATTTAAGTTCAGTATCTTCCAAAGATGCGACACGAAAATATCCCTACCCCAAACTGCACTTTACATGGAACATTTTTCGAAACTTATTTTCTTGAAAAGTCAATGATTTTGATTAAAGTGCCATATATTAAAAACATTTAAATGATAAATAAAACTGTATCTTGAATTTTCTGGGAATAGCCTGTAAGTTCTCTTCATTCGGAAGGAATCTGGTAAAATTTTGTGTAACTGGTAAAAGTTAAGGATAGACAGAACGTACTTCACAAAAATCTCTAAAACACACAATTTATTTCAAATGACTTTTTTTTGGTAAAGCCATTTCCGAGATATCCGCTATTAATGGTTCAAATTGTTCAATACTTTGTCATTCTTTTAAAGTCCTGACGATATTTAGTTGTTTCTGGCGATTGCATGGAAAGAGTATTGAATTTTAAGGCGTCTACTTCTTAAACATTTGACTCTTTTCTCTTTGTATGTATAACAAAATGTGTACTGTAGCTATTTTTGCAAATGATTATCTTAAAATATAATAGACGGAAAAATAAGCTTTCATAAGAATAGTTTGTACCTACACTCATTAATAAACGATAGAGGATAGAGAAAGCCATGTGAATGTAACATCAGATTTTTTTATAATTTTGCTTACCGCACAATTTACTTCTAATAGCTTTTTGTGCCATCATCCATTTTCGACATAAATACCGGTTGTTATTAGTTCAAATTTTTCAATACTTCAACATTTCTTGAAGGTATCAGCATTCAATTGTTTCTCACGATATCACGGAAAGAGTATGGAATTTCGAGGTCAGCATATAAGGACCCACTTTCAAACATTTGACTATCGCTTCGGTTTCCTATATTCCCATTGTACCTACAACGAAATGTGTAATGAAAATGTTTCTGCAAATGTTTACCCCATAATATAAAGCAGATATAAACATAAGCATCTGTAAGAATAGTCTGTAGAAACTACACCGAAATAAACGAAAGTGGATAGAGAAAGTTATATGAATGTAACATGAGATCTTTTACACAGGAAGATGGCTTTGCTGCATAGACAGGTTGGAAAGCTGATTCCTATGTATATTAGAGATAATGGACGGTTAAATGTTTCCTTGGCATTTACAAAAGTTGATTTTCGTCATTCTGACTAAACGATGATTAGGCCGTTTTTGGATGAATTTGGTTAAACTCTTAGCGATATTTATACAAGACAAAAGATAATTCTTTTCCCCTGAGGGCTTTTAGTTTGAGGAAATTTATGAAAATTCTCATCTTGTACAATATGAGGTATCTGTAGGAGCTTCGGTTTTGAGACACATTCGCTCGTACGTGGTCTGAAAGACATGCGTCTCCGATTAAACTGTACAGATGACTTTACTTTACGGATTATTACTCGTTTACATAGCCATCTGACTGTGTCCTCCAATTTTATATTCTGTAAAAAGTATCAAGTTGCACGCGTGACCTTCAAAGTTATACTATAATGACAAACTCATTATACATCTCGACTTGTTAACCTTGAATTATCTCTTATTATTCCTTACACCGCAACGTAAGCTTACTTAATACATACCTGTGTATTAAATAACAACAGTTTCAAGTAGGTACACTTTACTTGGATTACTCCCTGACCGTGAAAAACACATCTGCCACCTGTTATGAACCTCAGCAAAAAAAAAAATTCAAAATGAGAACTATTCACCTTCTGTACATGCAGATTATTATCCAGTATAAAGATTAAATTTCCGTATACGTAAGATATTAACCGCAAAATTTACTAGAGGTAGTACTGAAGATATTCATTCAGAGCTTGAATATCGAGATTTCACTGGAAATAAACGCTTTGTGGTTTACTGAATAAAGAATAATACAAAGTACATATACACAAAGCCTAACTGTGTGTCAGTAAACAGCATAACTCAAAAACGATGTCCCATGTTTAAGGGGAGACTAAATGGTGAAAATTGGCATAAAAATGACAGTTTTCATTTTTAAGCACTTTTATTTATTGGAGATTCCTCTTTAGTCTGGTATATTTCCACCGAAGAGTTGACCGAAACGTCAGGTGTGAATAGTTTTGCACATGGACGACGGCCTTCCAGCCTGGAAGCTTTTCCTATTTCATCAATTACCTCCAGCAGCGAAAGCCTTCCCGTGTATTTATTACCGATTACCTTCACTACATTAAAACACCGGAACAAACGCAGAAGTTGTCAGAACAATGGCGCATAGTTAATTAAGAGTATTAAATTAGTAAATTAGCACCTGCTCGCCTTAATGCTATTGAAGAAGAACTGAACACTCATTATAAATCCCGTGGCAATAAAAAGGGGGAGGTGGACATGACATAGCAGTATAGCCGAGTGCAAATAACAAGCAGATGCCCATATTGGGTTTAATGCAGATGTGGATACCTATTGGAGATCTCAGTGTGTAGGTCACGCACAGATCTGCACGACGGACTCGGGCCAAGGCCTGGGGCCTAGGCCAGGCAAGGCCCGCCAGCGAGTCTGTGGAGCGGGGTGCGGGCTTAATTTGAAAAATGTTTCCCGGGCTGAGGCTGAGCTTGGGCTTGAAAATAAAGTCGAAAAAATTAATCACATTCAACTGTACGCATTTTGTCATGTAAATATCTTAAACAGAGTACTTTAATAGAATTATTAGTGCCATTTTTGAGAAAATAAAACAAAACGATCTTTTTTCGTGTAAACAGAAAATAAGGACGAAAAAAAATAATTCCTCACATTTTCTGGTCATGATTTTGAGAAGCCCGGAATAACACAATTAACACAGCATGCACATATCCATAGAAATAGTAATCTCTTTATTATAAATAAATGCTCGCTTTGGCCAATTGTGGATAATAATTAAAATAGCGCAGCAGCTTCAATGGTATCTAGTATCAAGTAAAGAAGGGAGCCGTGAGAAAGAGGCCTCCTGGGAACGTTCAAGAAGCGTTACAAGACACAACGTGCGTCATGTCCTTGAAGTCAGGAGAGTAAAACATAGAAGTTCATATCCTGCACAGCTCTATACCACATTCACAGAAAAAACTGGCATAAAAATGCGTTGTTTCCTTATTTGCTCATAACGCTGTGATGGTGTGGAATACGTACTAATCGGCCACTATATGAGTGCGTTCGGTAGGAAGAGGAACTAAACAGTTATGGAACACGTGGGCGGAGCATCGAAAGGACAGTCAGGTAAAGAAAACATCCGCAGTTCCGAGTTGCATTTGCTAGCGAGGCTGAGACCTGCAAATGTAGTATTGTTTTCCTTATGCACCTGTACATTACCCTATCGCCTTACCCCTCACTCCCGTCTGATCCAAAACCTTGATGACGTTAGGCATTGTCAACAAAAACAGTAGGTCCTCCTCCAAATACACTCATATCGTGACTAGTATTTTACTGTACCCCTCTCAAATGTGTTTATTTTCTTCTTTTGTATTTGGAGGCATAAGCTTGTTCCCTTTGACAACAGTAACGTACACGGAAGGCTTAAATGTACTCAAATTCTTTTTCGCCCTTTATATTATCTGAATTGTGACCATACATATAGTATATTTATTTCTGGAACATCTTTCCCTTTCTGACTATTGTACCAATCACACAAGACAGGCTCCTTTTTTTCATATTTTTTGCTCTTTTGGTACCACATTAGGAATCCTAGACTGTTATTGGCACCTGACAATTGCGGATTAAAAAGGCTTAAAAATGTATTATCAACTGTTACGCGACGTGACAAAAAGTTTGCTCATACGGTCGCCAAAGGGAAATCTGTGAAAGATAATTTTGTATTTAGAAGTGGACGTAATATATGAACGTAGTTATTAAACTAGCAAGCAATTACGATTTTATTTTTACTTTCTCTATTGATTACCTATAGTATGCAGGTACTGCATTCCACCCAAAAATTTTATACGGAGATTTCACCCGAAACACGCGTTTTCAAGTTCCATGGATCCGGAAAAAAAATTACAGAAAGAAGTCCTTGTGTATGTCATTAACAGCGTAACCCAAAAGGTCAGATAAGTACCACGTACCACACTTCAGTCAGATAACCTTTAAGAATACTTAGCGAAGCTTTTCAATCAAATTATCACATCTCGAACCACCTACTTCATATAAAGATCTGTTTGCCACATTACAAAACAGTGATGTCAAAAGTCCCTTGTACACGCTCCCGGCAGCAGCAACCACTAAAAAGGTCAAATTGTCATGTATTTTTCCTGGAGAGGGAATGATGTTATAGCTATTGATTGCTGAAACGAATAGGAATTTTAAAAATTAGAAAAAAATTAAATTTACGAGATAGTTTTAAAACCTCTGTCTTTTCTCAATGTGCGTTGAACATTCAGTGGAATTGGATGAAAACTTCATCTTGTGGAACATTTGTGGTTGAGTGCAAGTGCTGAAATAAAGAAGTGTCCCAGCCGAAAAAAAAACTTATTTTAAAGTGAAAAACGTTTTTCATTCCCAAGTCACACTTGACTGCATATACTGAGATACGACCGAGCGAGATGGCTCCACGGTAACGTGTGAAGCTCGCTTCAGGAGGTCCCGGACTCGATTCCCGTCGACTTCCCAATCTGATCTTGGATTTTTTGTGATTTTCCCTTGTCGGAAGGCGAATTTAGTGGTGGTTTCTCAGCTACCACGATTTCCTTCCCCCCCATTTCCCTTTCATTCAATTTCCTTCTCGTGGGTCAAGTGTGCTTCCTGGTTTTGTGATGTATCGGTGCCGAATAGATGGCACGGATGCTTGCTCCAAGGAAAGAGTATTCCCAGCAGACACTAGAGGGCTGTTTGATTGGATGGAACGTTCATCGCCCTCTCTTCACAGCTCCAGTAGTGGGACGGGTCTTCGAGCCAGGAACTGTAGGGACTTGCTCGCGTTTCTGTAGCCCGTCTGCCTGCGGCCTGTAGCCTCCTGTGATTGCTTCACTTCATCCCTTCCTCCTGGGGTGGTGGCACCGCAATCGACTTCCCGTTGGTCGGAGTGCGCGAGGTTCCCCCCCCCCCTTCGTTGTATACCCTATACTGAGATACAATACAAAAAAGTGAAACTGGATATTTATATCATGTACAATGTTTTTGGGTATGCATGTCCACTCTGTTGTGTATTCTGCATCATATTATATCAGTGATACGTTTCTTATGTCGTTCCTGCTAAAAATTCTAAAATATTTTATGAATTTCTTTGGAAAATGTATATCGTGTTCGAAATTTGCAATCATTGTATATTTCCAAAGCATGCTCTGGCTGATAACTTAAGGTGTACTTAGATGAAGATCTTCGTTTGATTTAGTTGCTCTTCTACATCCTTTAGGTGTAGATGTACTATTTGAAAACAAAATCAATCCCTTCAGAGCTGGACATGAAGAAGGCAAAATTCTCAACCGCGTAACACTCCGCGGTTTTAGAAAACAGGTATATAATCCCCTTTTCCGAAGTAAATTGGATAATTACAACCGCGGATCATGATACCGCTGGCAGAATTTTTAAAGGCCTCAGTAGTAGGGATTTAGCGGTCCTAAAACACTTAATATTCATGGAATTTCTATTCATATGCAAATGAGCCCCCCTCCCCCATTTTCCCCATTCCACCGTAGCTTCATGGTAGTTTTAGTTGCAGCTGAGGGTCATAAATCTTGTTGAGTACAATGGAGCTTGACAGTTAAGCAATTAAGGTTATCCTTCACTTGTTAAAACGAACAAAGGGGTCATAAATTTAAGGTTCTGTAACAAAGGCGAGATGTTTTTCCTACCCATTCCACATCCGGCCACTTCTGCACCTGTTGCAGTTACCCACCCCCACTTACATTGTTACTCGAACACGTGGCATACTCATACCACTAGCTTTTAACAAAAGAACAATGCTTACCCTTCAGCTGTCAAAATGAACAAAGCCCATGATGAATTAGGGTCGTGACAAAGAGAACCTAAAGCCAGTTAACATAGAAACAAGTTCTATTGTCCGGGGCAAGCCTTTATTTCTCATTCCACTGCCCCATAACAAAGCCGGTCCCTTTCTATTGTCCGGAGCAAAACTACTTTAGAAAGACCATCTGGCATTTCTCATTCCACAACCCTATAACAAAGCCGGTCCCTTTCCATTGTGGAAGAGATTCTATTGTGTGCCTTTCTATTGTCCCGGGCAAGACTACTTTAGAAAGACCCCTGCGGCGTTCCCATTCCACTGCCCCATACCAAAGCCGGTCCCTTGCCATTGTTTTCTCGAACACTGCTAGCTTAACAAAAGAATCTGAAGGTGGCTTCATGCTCGTCCTGTCCTTGTTCGAGTGAAAGAGAGAGAAGCTTGTTTACCAGCTCTACGTCAGAGTCGGCCATCATTATTTTTGCCCTGAGGGGCTGTTCTCTCCGATGTTTTACGAGATCCTACGAATATATCCGAGCATAGTTAAACAAGCTCTCTGTTTATGTAGTTGACTTTTCAATCGCGATATAAAAATGTATTTAACCTATGTCATTACATGCATTAAACCTCTGCGTGCATATCCATAGATCGGTGTTCGATTCTTACTGTAATGAAAAGTTTATTGCTAATGAGAAATTAATGATTGATATTATTATATCATTACCTTAATTAATAAAAGGGCGTTCAGAGGATTGTAGCTCGAATCTTACCAAGTGAAACTCTAGCGCGTAATAACTATTAAACTATGCACGGTCAGATTAAAAAATGTATTTAACAAATATAATTTTAATTTTTTTATATCATTACTCTAATTAATGAAAGGGTGTTCAGAGGGTTCTAGCTCGAATCTTACCCAGCGAAACTCTAATGCTTAATAAATATTAAACTATGCAAGGTCTGATTAAAATGCATTTAACAAATATAATTTAATTTTTATATATCATTACAATAATTAATAAAAGGGTGTTCAGGGGGTCCTAGATCGAATCTGCGAAACTCTAATGCGCAATAACTATTAAACTATGCACGGCCAGATTAAAACGTATTTAACAAATATAATTTAATTTTTTATACATCATTACCCTAATTAATGAAAGGGTGTTCAGAAGGTTCTAGCTCGAATCTGCGAAACTCTAATGCTTAATAAATATTAAACTATGCACGACCAGATTAAAACGTGTTTAACAAATATAATTTAATTTATACGACATTACAATGTTTAACGAGCTGTATTCTTAGAAACCCAGAGGTTCCTAGTTCGAATCTTGCCCTGCGAAACGCTATAATAACTATTAAGTTATTGAAGCAGGGGGCGGTCGGATTAAAATTGCATTTAACAACGATCATTGTTTATATTAAACCACCGCGTATACTTAGATATCCCGATGCCTAGACACCATTCTTTCTTCTTCTCCTCTCTTTTTCTTTCTCCACGACTTGTACACATTCAGGCGTTCACATATGCACGAGCACTTGTACACACATCAGCAAACATACACCAGTACACGCACACACACGCACACGCGCAAGCACATACACACACGCACATACATACACCAGCACACACACATACATACACCAGTACACACACGCATTCACGCACCTCATGCGTATACATACATACACCAGTGCTCTTACACTCACACATACATATACATGGACACACGCACACGCATACACACACATACACGCACACACAATCACTCACATACATACATACACCGTTACACTTGCACATACGCACACGACCACACACACACACGCAAGCACATATGCCTGTTCACTTACACCCAACAGCACAAATCCACACACGCACACACATACAAACGCACACACCAACTCACGCGCATGTCCTGAATGAAAAGAGACAAAATGATGCAATAAAAACTAATTATAGCTTGGGATGCGACGCATCATTTACGAAATGTTCGAAACTGGTCTGGATGCATGGGTTCGAATCCTAGGAGTAATTACAAATTCATCTTCTAATAACGCCAAAACTAATTAAAATAAAGACGGTAAATAAACTTTATTACTTTTATGCCATTAGCTCGTTTCTTGTGCATGTATATTAGAGTCCAGGTGTCATGGGTTGGATCCTTAATTTTAAAAATCTCAATTATCTCAGAAACTAGCAGGGATAAAGGTGCGGACCAAAGCATGATTTTTAGCTCCTATGATGGATAGTTAATGCTTTATATAATTTCCAATCAGTTGTCCCTAGCTCGAATCCCGATCTTTCAGTGACTTCCTTAATTTTACACTGTACTCTAGAATATATCACTTAGATCGATGCTGTAACTGCATACAGGTCTTTTAAACACATCAAACTAATATTATAAATAATTTTGTTTCTGGTGTTCCGAGTTCGAATACCGATTCAATGAAATTTACTTATAAATTTAATAACATAGTAAATAATTAAGATAAAAGTTGCCTAATAAACCTTATTACGTTTATGTCATCAGTTAGTATCTTGCGGATGTATATTCGGGTACCTGACGTCCAGGGCTCGATCCTTAAGTTTAAATCTCAATTATCGCTGAACCTAGCAGAGATAGAGCAGTGGACGAAAGCATGTTTGATAGCTCCTACAATGAACAATTAATGCTGTATATAATTTCCAATCAGTTGCCCCTAGTTCGAATCCCGATCTTTCAATGACTTCCTTAATTTTCCTCTGTACACTAGAATACATCACTTAGATTGATGCTGTAACTGCATGCAGCTTTGTGTAAAGACATTATGGATGTACTCTGAGAGAGAGAGAGAGAGAGAGAGAGAGAGAGGAAGTGAAACAAATAGGGATAGAAGTGCCGAGAGCCTCTGCGCATGCGCAGCAAGAGATGATGTCATTGGCTGCAATAATAACGTGAGTGTAAGCATCACAGCCATGACGTGTCGGCATCGCCTGGAGGGGGTTTAGATCCCTATATAAACAGATATCTGCGCATGTTAGAACTGTTGTGTACTTATTAACTTTACATTTAAATTTTTAAGAACTAAAAAACGCAAAGTTTTTAGTTTAAGAAGAGGTGCAACCCATCTACATGTGCAGCATTCATCAGGAAACAATGCAAGGTGAGTGGGTATTTAGATAACTATACAAAAATCACTGATGGTTTTACAATGCAATTATTTTTGTTTAAACGATACAGTACATGAAAGACGACTCGTTGCAAAGAGTATCATTTTCTAATCTGTACTGTACATTCACATGGATTTCTCTGCGTACTCTTATCCAGTTCACAGGATTTTTTCTACTCATTCTTCTTCTATAAACATTCACATGATTTCCCCCCCTCATTCTTTGTTTCACTATACACTCACATGATTTCCTCTATTCATTCTTTGTTTCCCTGCAGGTTCATGCTCTGGTAACATTCACACGACTTTCTCTGCACATTCTTTGATTCCATTAACATTCACACGATCTTCGCTACACATTCTTCTTACATACACATTCATACGATTTTCTCCACTCATTCTTTGTTTCGCTATACATTCACACGATTTCCTCTACCCATTCTTTGGTTCTCTGCTGGCTCATCTTCAATGAACATTTACACGATTGTCTGTACTTATTCTTTGTTTCTCTACACATTCATACGATTTTTGCTGCACATTCATAGGCTTACCTACAAAACATACACACCCTAGTTCTAATATAAAGAGTGTATAACTCGTTCTTCAACTTGAATAATGTAGTGAAAATAATAATTCATGACAATGTCTGTTACAGATTGTTTAGCTGATAGACTTAACAAGATGGTTGAACAGCGTAGTTTCCTACCGACTCGCCGAGTTCAAGATCTCGAAATAGGTCTTAACTATGAGATAAAGTCCTTAAAGAGAGTTCAAACAAGATATGGTACCAGGATCGTATCTTCGCTGGAGGATTGTCAAGTGTTCTCACCCGAGCGCTATAATTCGTTAACCAATCAAGAGATTGCAGAAATACCTGGGAACGTATACCTCCAGTATAACGGTATGGCAGAGATGGAGAAATTTAAGACATGTAAATTGTCTTTTCTACATGCAAAGAAGGTGCGTAGAAGTGTCAAACTTAAGTATTGAATGTTCTCCTATTTCACAATGAAAAATTCATAAATAAAACAAGTGACTCATTGATATTACGTATAAAGATACAAAAGATGCATATTATAGAATTTTATAAAAAATTTACGAAATCACAATATCACATGCTTTGAGTTTAATTATATCCAGCGCATTGAAATAACTCTAAATATCCGAGTGTTTATACAAATCTTTGTGCTTCATTTTACATGTATCATAACAAGAAATGTAATTCTTTTCAGGTTGCCTTTACTTGACCAAGATAGTTTTCTAAGACTTTCAGTGTGCAATGTTTCAGGGTGTGCAATAAGAGGAAGAAGAAGAGGAACAGCTTTGCAACCATACAAAGGATGCTGACGCTGTTGGAGGGTAGAATATGCACCATCGGCACCTACAAGAAACATTTCGGCAAAAAGCGGGTGCTAAGACATCTACATCACCAAAACACGTTAAGACAGGATCCTTATATAACATTACAGGGTATACGATGAAAAAATACGGACAATTTTGTATACAATTCAATGCATAGTTGAGAGTTAGCTCGAGCGAGTCTACCTATATTCACTGAAATTAAGCATTGTGAGCAATAATTTAAATGACTGTGAAAATACTTTAAATAATGGTGAAATTTGTATCCTAAAAGACTTGAGCCCTGTATACATTAACAGCATTAAGGCTGTTTGCCACGCTGGAATACAAATTATGAAAATAAAAAGACTTTCATTTAAATAATAAAGAAATTTGCATAACCTGCTGTTACAAGTGTAATGACATATACAGAAACAATGAGTCGGATGAGGAAGTGATGGAAATGTAAGATAAATAATAACAATAAAAAGAATTAAGGTATGCTTTTACATAGTGTTTTTATTCATTAAAAATCCTTGCATTCCTAATGAAAAATAAATCATTACAATGATTAGTTTAAGTTATGTCACAATGATCAAAAAGAGAACCGTCTTTAGATACATTACTCCATCTTAAGTCAGAGCACCAAAAAAATGACAAATCACGGCTTCTCCATTTTAGATGTGGTGTCACTATTCAGGTAAATTCCTGTAACACAGCAGGTTGAGTATGCAGATCCGTGGTCCTAAATGGGTGAAACACAGTCTTATCCAGCTTAACAGTCTTGAGGATCTCAGCATCAGAAAGTCGAATCACAGGCCTTCTCCACTCGATGAGTACAGGTTTAACAACAGCATTCTCTTCACTCTGAGACGGGGTAAAGTATATAAATGTTCAACTTGACAAGGGGATTCTAAACTCGTTGTTAGAGTCCAGAGCTGATGTATTATATGGTGAAAACACATGTTCCTCTTCTTAGTGATCTTGTCATCGAATCTCGGTGCACCGGTAACATTGAAGATGCCCATAATTATAGGATTCTGAAGCCCAATAACTGTAGGAACTGCTGATTGCGTGATGTTAACCTGATGGGCGTCAAGGGCAGAGCATGATGTGTGCGTCGAATCATTCCATTATTATATCCTCGACGTCGTTGACTTCCTCTAAAATCTATAGGCATTATGCTTATATCCTTGTTTCTAAAGGCAATGATATTGCTGTTATGCTCTCCTGTTTGCTCTATGAAGCGGATGTTTATGAACAACAGGTAAAATTTGATTTGATTGTTCCTGTGAAATACGGTATCCAGCCGTAACAGATGGGAAAACTGATAGATTGAGTGTCCACTTTTTCTATCGAGGAAGGAGACTGATGCAATACTGCGCTAAATTCGTATGATACTCAACCTAAATATATTCACTAGGAAATCAGATTCAGACAGCTGATTAGATGGAATATCTTTGTCACTGAAGGGCCACAGAACGTTCCTATAGAACAATCACTGGAAAAAATCAAGAGTGAAAGGACATTTTAATGACATTTTTATTTTTATTATTATTATTATTCACTGATCTAATAAAGAAGACATTCGCATCCTAATATGAGGAATCTTCCTAATATGAGGAATCTTTAAACGTCGGGCATACAAGGCAAGGTCTATGTTACTCAATGCTTTTCCGGGACAAGGATAGCCCTCTGCCTGAGCTTTTTGAATTCCCTTTCAGGCTCTGTCGCCTCTTCGATTCGGTGTTTCTTCCCTTATTCTTCTTCACTCGAAAACCTCTCCCTCTTGCTTCAATTTCTCTGTTACGTCTCATCATTTCAGCAAGTTGCTTCTCCGCAGCTTTTTTTCTTATTTACAGCTGTAGCAATTTGTGATGCACTCCAGGGGCGGCTCCTAGTGCTGCAATAATTGGTATGAGCGGTAGAAATCCTCCTCGTTTCTTCTTTTTGGACCCGCCGCCAACAGATACCTTTCTCTCAATTTCTCTCTTAAGACTCATAATTTCGGCAAGTTGTTTATCTGCTGCCTTTTTCTTATTTACTGCTGAGGCAATTTGGGCTGCACCTCCAGCAGCAGCGCCTAGAGCTGCAATAATTGGTATGAGAGGTAGAAATCCTCCTCGTTTCTTCTTCGTGGTTCCTACAACTGGAGCTACCTTTCCCTTCATAATTGCTGTTACTAGTCACGCTGCCAACTTTTTCACCTAATGTAACATCAGATGTTTGCACTCTTTTCCAAGTCGTTTCAGCCAGATCTTGTCAGCAATGTTTCTCGAAGCAGAGACCTTATGTTGAGCGTAGGCAATGTCGCTAAGATTACACGATTCGTCTAACGGAATGATTCCAGGGTCTCCTCTCTTTAATTTTTCTCTAGCTTTACCCCAGTTCCTCAGTATATGTATCCAGGTAAATGTACTTCAACGGTTGCAGGCTAGTGAGAGAGTTAATTAAAGCGAAACCTCTTGCGAGCTTAACCACCTTAGCTCTCACGTTATGCTAATCGATTTTATTCGGGATAGTTCTTTTATACTTTTTCATTAGCGTATATACATTAAGAGTGATTTATTTTATTTTAGCTGTCAAGCTAGAGCGGATGAAACAAGAATGCTCACAGCCTATTCATATGTTAGACTAGGAAAGCGACTTTAGACGTGAACTTAGTGGAAAAAAGTTTCATGTCAATGTTCTAGACATGCCCATCACGGAACCCATTCAGGGAAAAGGTGACTCGCTCAGGCAAAAAGGTGACTGCTCAGGGAAAAAGGTGACATGCAACGGGAAAAAGGTGACCAGCAAAACGGAAAAAGCTGACCCGCAAAGGGAAAAAGATACCAGTAAACGGAAAAATGTGGCCAGCAAAGGGAAAAATGTGACCAGCATAGGCAAAAATGTGACCAGCAAAGGGAAAAAGGTGACCAGCAAAGGGAAAAAGGTGACCAGCAATGGGAAAAAGGTGACCAGCAAAGGGAAAAATGTGAACAGCGAAGGGAAAAAGGTGACCAGCGAAGGGAAAAAGTTGACCACCGAAGGGAAAAAGGTGACCAGTAAAGGGAAAAACGTGACCAGAAAAGGGAAAAAGGTGACCAGCAAAGAGATAAGGTGACCAGCAAAGAGATAAGGTGACCTGGAAAGGGAAAAATGTGACCAGCAAAGGGAAAAAGGTGACCAGCAAAGGGAAAAAGGTGACCAGTAAAGGGAAAAAGGTGACCGGAAAAAGGTGACCAGCAAAGGGAAAAAGGTGACCAGTAAAGAGAAAAAGGTGACCAGCAAAGGGAAAAAGGTGACCAGCAAAGGGAAAAATGTGACCAGCAAAGGGAAAAAGGTGACCAGTAAAGGGAAAAAATGTGACCAGCAAAGGGAAAAAATGTGACCAGCAAAGGGAAAAAGGTGTCCAGCAAAGGGAAAAAATGTGACCAGTAAAGGGAAAATTGTGACAGCAAAGGGAAAAAGGTGACCTGCAAAGGGAAAAAGGTGGCCAGCAAAGGGAAAAAGGTAACCCGCTCTCGCTAAAGGCTCTCAGATGCGTGTGCCATTTCGCTAAAGGATGATACATGAGCTTCAGACTCGTGCTAGCTAGACCAGTATCTCACTCAACTCTCGCATTCTCTGAGCTATCAAGAAAACTTGTACTCTTACCTCTATGAATCCATTTCATGCTCTGAATAAACACACCAATGAAAACAAGCATACTAGTGTCAACTCACCTAGATTAGAAGATATATCCAAAGCGAATACAGAGGAGATGCTATACCGCTACACCGATCCTAATGATTTGGTAAACATGCTCAGGGTACTAATGATGCTTCATACACCTGATAAAAATGACTTTTCAGATGCGATTAGCGAAATTATTAAGAATTTAAAGCTGGGTGATTTTATAGCGTGATTAGCATCTGCAGAACCTTGAAACCATGAAAGAGTTACAAAGATTCTCATAATAGGAAGATTCCTCATATTAGGATGCGAATGTATTCTTTATTAGATCAGCAAATAATAATAATAATAATAATAATGTCATTAAAATGTCCTTTCACTCTTGATTTTTTTCCAGTGATTGTTCTATAGGAACGTTCTGTGGCCCTTCAGTGACAAAGTTATTCCATCTAATCAGCTGTCTGAATCTGATTTCCTAGTGAATATATTTAGGTTGAGTATCATACGAATTTAGCGCAGTATTGCATCAGTCTCCTTCCTCAATAGAAAAAGTGGACACTCAATCTATCAGTTCTCCCATCTGTTACGGCTGGATACCGTATTTCACAGGAACCATCAAATCAAATTTTACCTGTTGTTCATAAACATCCGCTTCATAGAGCAAACAGGAGAGCATAACAGCAATATCATTGCCTTTAGAAACAAGGATATAAGCATAATGCCTATAGATTTTAGAAGAAGTCAACGACGTCGAGGATATAATAATGGAATGATTCGACGCACACATCATGCTCTGCCCTTGACGCCCATCAGGTTAACATCACGCAATCAGCAGTTCCTACAGTTATTGGGCTTCAGAATCCTATAATCATGGGCATCTTCAATGTTACCGGTGCACCGAGATTCGATGACAAGATCACTAAGAAGAGGAACATGTGTTTTCACCATATAATACATCAGCTCTGGACTCTAACAACGAGTTTAGAATCCCCTTGTCAAGTTGAACATTTATATACTTTACCCCGTCTCAGAGTGAAGAGAATGCTGTTGTTAAACCTGTACTCATCGAATGGAGAAGGCCTGTGATTCGACTTTCTGATGCTGAGATCCTCAAGACTGTTAAGCTGGATAAGACTCTGTTTCACCATTTAGGATCATGGATCTGCATACTCAACCTGCTGTATTACAGGAATTTACCTGAATAGTGACACCACATCTAAAATGGAGAAGCCGTGATTTGTCAGTTTTTGGTGCTCTGACTTAAGATCGAGTAATGCATCTAAAGACGGTTCTCTTTTTGATCATTGTGACATAACTTAAACTAATCATTGTAATGATTTATTTTTCATTAGGAATGCAAGGATTTTTAATGAATAAAAACACTATGTAAAAGCATACCTTAATTCTTTTTATTGTTATTATTTATCTTACATTTCCATCACTTCCTCATCCGACTCATTGTTTCTGTATATGTCATTACACTTGTAACAGCAGGTTATGCAAATTTCTTTATTATTTAAATGAAAGTCTTTTTATTTTCATAATTTGTATTCCAGCGTGGCAAACAGCCTTAATGCTGTTAATGTATACAGGGCTCAAGTCTTTTAGGATACAAATTTCACCATTATTTAAAGTATTTTCACAGTCATTTAAATTATTGTTCACAATGCTTAATTTCAGTGAATATAGGTAGACTCGCTCGAGCTAACTCTCAGCTATGCATTGAATTGTATACAAAATTGTCCGTATTTTTTCATCGTATACCCTGTAATGTTATATAAGGATCCTGTCTTAACGTGTTTCGGTGATGTAGATGTCTGAGCACCCGCTTTTTGCCGAAATGTTTCTTGTAGGTGCCGATGGTGCATATTCTACCCTCCAATAGCGTCAGCATCCTTTGCATGGTTGCAAAGCTGTTCCTCTTCTTCTTCCTCTTATTGCACACCCTGAAACATTGCACAATGAAAGTCTTAGAAAACTATCTTGGTCAAGTAAAGGCAACCTGAAAAGAATTACATTTCTTGTTATGATACATGTAAAATGAAGCATATGATACATGTAAAATGAAGCACAAAGATTTGTATAAACACTTGGATATTTAGAGTTATTTCAATGCGCTGGATATAATTAAACTCAAAGCATGTGATATTGTGATTTCGTAAATTTTTTATAAAATTCTATAATATGCATCTTTTGTATCTTTATACGTAATATCAATGAGTCACTTGTTTTATTTATGAATTTTTCATTGTGAAATAGGAGAACATTCAATACTTAAGTTTGACACTTCTACGCACCTTCTTTGCATGTAGAAAAGACAATTTACATGTCTTAAATTTCCCCATCTCTGCCATACCGTTATACTGGAGGTATACGTTCCCAGGTATTTCTGCAATCTCTTGATTGGTTAACGAATTATAGCGCTCTGGTAAGAACACTTGACATTCCTCCAGCGAAGATACGATCCTGGTTCCATATCTTGTTTGAACTCTCTTTAAGGACTTTATCTCATAGTTAAGACCTATTTCGAGATCTTGAACTCGGCGAGTCGGTAGGAAACTACGCTCTTCAACCATCTTGTTAAGTCTATCAGCTAAACAATCTGTAACAGACATTGTCATGAATTATTATTTTCACTACATTATTCAAGTTGAAGAACGAGTTATACACTTCTTTATATTAGAACTAGGGTGTGTATGTTTTGTAGGTAAGCCTATGAATGTGCAGCAAAAATCGTATGAATGTGTAGAGAAACAAAGAATAAGTACAGACAATCGTGTAAATGTTCATTGAAGATGAGCCAGCAGAGAACCAAAGAATGGGTAGAGGAAATCGTGTGAATGTATAGCGAAACAAAGAATGAGTGGAGAAAATCGTATGAATGTTTATGTAAGAAGAATGTGTAGCGAAGATCGTGTGAATGTTAATGGAATCAAAGAATGTGCAGAGAAAGTCGTGTGAATGTTACCAGAGCATGAACCTGCAGGGAAACAAAGAATGAATAGAGGAAATCATGTGAGTGTATAGTGAAACAAAGAATGAGGGGGGGAAATCATGTGAATGTTTATAGAAGAAGAATGAGTAGAAAAATCCTGTGAACTGGAGAAGAGTACGCAGAGAAATCCATGTGAATGTAAAGTACAGATTAGAAAATGATACTCTTTGCAACGAGTTGTCTTTCATGTACTGTATCGTTTAAACAAAAATAATTGCATTGTAAAACCATCAGTGATTTTTGTATAGTTATCTAAATACCCACTCACCTTGCATTGTTTCCTGTTGAATGCTGCACATGTAGATGGGTTGCACCTCTTCTTAAACTAAAAACTTTGCGTTTTTTAGTTCTTAAAAATTTAAATGTAAAGTTAATAAGTACACAACAGTTCTAACATGCGCAGATATCTGTTTATATAGGGATCTAAACCCCCTCCAGGCGATGCCGACACGTCATCATGGCTGTAATGCTTACACTCACGTTATTATTGCAGCCAATGACATCATCTCTTGCTGCGCATGCGCAGAGGCTCTCGGCACTTCTATCCCTATTTGTTTCACTTCCTCTCTCTCTCTCACTCATAGTACATCCATAATGTCTTTACACAAAGCTGCATGCAGTTACAGCATCAATCTATGTGATGTATTCTAGTGTACAAAGGAAAATTAAGGAAGTCATTGAAAGATCGGGATTCGAACTAGGGGCAACTGATTGGAAATTATATACAGCATTAATTGTTCATTGTAGGAGCTATCAAACATCCTTTCGTCCACGGCTCTATCTCTGCTAGGTTCAGCGATAATTGAGATTTAAACTTAAGGATCGAACCCTGGACGTCAGGTACCCGAATATACACCCGCAAGATACTAACTGATGACATAAACGTAATAAGGTTTATTAGGCGACTTTTATCTTAATTATTTACTGTTATTAAATTTATAAGTAAATTTCATTGAATCGGTGTTCGAACTCGGAACACCAGAAACAAAATTATTTATAATATTAGTTTGATGTGTTTAAAAGACCTGTATGCAGTTACAGCATCGATCTAAGTGATATATTCTAGAGTACAGTGTAAAATTAAGGAAGTCACTGAAAGATCGGGATTCGAGCTAGGGACAACTGATTGGAAATTATATAAAGCATTAACTATCCATCATAGGAGCTAAAAATCATGCTTTGGTCCGCACCTTTATCTCTGCTAGTTTCTGAGATAATTGAGATTTTTAAAATTAAGGATCCAACCCATGACACCTGGACTCTAATATACATGCACAGGAAACGAGCTAATGACATAAAAGTAATAACGTTTATTCACCGTCTTTATTTTAATTAGTTTTGGCGTTATTAGAAGAATTTGTAATCACTCCTAGGATTCGAACCCATGCATCCAGACCAGTTTCGAACAATTCGTAAATGATGCGTCGCATCCCAATCTATAATTAGTTTTTATTGCATCATTTTGTCTCTTTTCATTCAGGACATGCGCGTGAGTTGGTGTGTGCGTGTGTATGCGTGTGCGTGTGTGGATTTGTGCTGTTGGGTGTAAGTGAACAGGCATATGTGCTTGCGTGTGTGTGTGTGGTCGTGTGCGTATGTGCAAGTGTAACGGTGTATGTATGTATGTGAGTGATTGTGTGTGCGTGTATGTGTGTGTATGCGTGTGCGTGTGTCCATGTATATGTATGTGTGAGTGTAAGAGCACTGGTGTATGTATGTATACGCATGAGGTGCGTGAATGCGTGTGTACTGGTGTATGTATGTGCGTGTGTGTGCGTGTACTGGTGTATGTTTGCTGATGTGTGTACAAGTGCTCGTGCATATGTGAACGCCTGAATGTGTACAAGTCGTGGAGAAAGAAAAAGAGAGGAGAAGAAGAAAGAATGGTGTCTAGGCATCGGGATATCTAAGTATACGCGGTGGTTTAATATAAACAATGATAGTTGTTAAATGCAATTTTAATCCGACCGCCCCCTGCTTCAATAACTTAATAGTTATTATAGCGTTTCGCAGGGCAAGATTCGAACTAGGAACCTCAGGGTTTCTAAGAATACAGCTCGTTAAACATTGTAATGTCGTATAAATTAAATTATATTTGTTAAACACGTTTTAATCTGGCCGTGCATAGTTTAATATTTATTAAGCATTAGAGTTTCGCAGATTCGAGCTAGAACCTTCTGAACACCCTTTCATTAATTAGGGTAATGATGTATAAAAAATTAAATTATATTTGTTAAATACGTTTTAATCTGTCCGTGCATAGTTTAATAGTTATTGCGCATTAGAGTTTCGCAGATTCGATCTAGGACCCCCTGAACACCCTTTTATTAATTATTGTAATGATATATAAAAATTAAATTATATTTGTTAAATGCATTTTAATCAGATCTTGCATAGTTTAATATTTATTAAGCATTAGAGTTTCGCTGGGTAAGATTCGAGCTAGAGCCCTCTGAACACCCTTTCATTAATTAGAGTAATGATATAAAAAAATTAAAATTATATTTGTTAAATACATTTTTTAATCTGCCCCTTCATAGTTTAATAGTTATTACGCGCTAGAGTTTCACTTGGTAAGATTCGAGCTACAATCCTCTGAGCGCCCTTTTATTAATTAAGGTAGTGATATAATAATATCAATCATTAATTTCTCATTAGCAATAAACTTTTCATTACAGTAAGAATCGAACACCGATCTATGGATATCCACACAGAGGTTTAATGCATGTAATGACATTGGTTAAATACATTTTTATATCGCGATTGAAAAGTCAACTACATAAACAGAGAGCTTGTTTTAACTATGCTCGGATATATTCGTAGGATCTCGTAAAACTTCGGAGAGAACAGTCCCTCAGGGCAAAAATAAGGATGGCCGACTCTGACGTAGAGCTGGTAAACAAGCTTCTCTCTCTTTCACGCGAACAAGGACAGGACGAGCATGAAGCCACCTTCAGATTCTTTTGTTAAGCTAGCAGTGTTCGAGAAAACAATGGCAAGGGACCGGCTTTGTTATGGGGCAGTGGAATGGGAACGCCGCAGGGGTCTTTCTAAAGTAGTCTTGCCCGGGACAATAGAAAGGCACACAATAGAATCTCTTCCACAATGGAAAGGGACCGGCTTTGTTATAGGGTTGTGGAATGAGAAATGCCAGATGGTCTTTCTAAAGTAGTCTTGCTCCGGACAATAGAAAGGGACCGGCTTTGTTATGGGGCAGTGGAATGAGAAATAAAGGCTTGCCCCGGACAATAGAACTTGTTTCTCTGTTAACTGGCTTTAGGTTCTCTTTGTCACGACCCTAATTCATCATGGGCTTTGTTCATTTTGACAGCTGAAGGGTAAGCATTGTTCTTTTGTTAAAAGCTAGTGGAATGAGTATGCCACGTGTTCGAGTAACAATGTAAGTGGGGGTGGGTAACTGCAACAGGTGCAGAAGTGGCCGGATGTGGACTGGGTAGGAAAAACATCTCGCCTTTGTTACAGAACCTTAAATTTATGACGCCTTTGTTCGTTTTAACAAGTGAAGGATAACGTTAATTGCTTAACTGTCAAGCTTCCATTGTACTCAACAAGATTTATGACCCTCAGCTGCAACTAAAACTACCATGAAGCTACGGTGGAATGGGGAAAATGGGGGAGGGGGGCTCATTTGCATATGAATAGAAATTCCATGAATATTACGTGTTTTAGGACCGCTAAATCCCTACTACTGGCCTCTAAATTGCCAGGAAAATCACCAAAATGAGGCAGGCGTATTTGTCCTATATTGCGGCTAAATTTAAAACGCAACATGGGTGCTGATTCAATATATTCCTTTATTTTTAAAGGCATGTGTTTCAGCAAAATGTCTTTTACTCTAGTTTCAAAACACCTTTAGAAGTGTATTTTATTGTTCAGTTGCTTACCTTTATGTCGAATGCTGCTTAAACGTTTGGTAGTTATATGTAAATTGAAGTGTATAGGGTGGACCATTTAAGTTGAGATTGTACAGTATCTCCAGAACTAAGCGTTGTAGAAAGAAATGTCTTGAATAAAATTTGCTTGATATTATGGAGGAAGGTAAATGCTATTAGTCGTGTTTTGTTTGGAGGACATTATGATGGTCATTTTAGGGGCAATTTAATTTTGAAATGGGAACCTACATTTTGTATGTTGTTTTCTCATTAGAAAATGATTTATAAAAGGCTGTTTATTTTGTGATCAGGAATAAGGAAACATAATAAAAATATGTTGGTTCTCAATTACGAAACGTAACTTGACCCTGAAATGACCATCCACGGATAGTCCAACCATTCATTGCGCTCTTCGCGCACAGCCAATCAGAATTTTCGTTGTTATTTACGTTGGTGTAAGAACAATTGCAAAGTGCTTTATACAAATGTTTAGTTGTTTATCAGTGAGAAAACAACATAAAAAAGGAAGGTTCCCATTTAAGAAAATTAAATGGACCCTAAAATGACCATCACAACGTGCTCTAAACAAAACACGACTAATGGCATTTACTTTCCCCCATAATATCAAGCAACGTTTATTCAAGACATTTCTTTCTACAACGCTTAGTTTTGGAGATATTGTACAGTCTCAATTTAAATGCTCCATTTTGTATATATTTTTGGACTTTCTTGTATTATGAAAATGGATTTCAGAATTTCTATTCACGGAATATCGATTTTGATAGACGAAGCAAATCGTTTCTAGTATGTGAACACGCAGCAATGGGAGGATGCTAGGTTTTGAAATATTTCTTTACTAAGTATACGCATTGGGGCCTATTTCCATTTCTTTTACAATCTTTCTTTTTTTATTAATTTTTATTTCCAAGAAATGTGCCACAAAAATTATTCCACAGGAAATTACGAATGGGTGGATGTATAATAGATTACTTTTAGTGTTCCTAAGCATGTGATTTTCGTAAGTATTCTAAATAAATAATTAAAATAATTTTATTTTACTTTTACTAAGACATTTAATATGTTAATAAATCAAGAGTCAATCGAAATACCTGAAAAATTTAGTACACCCGGCTTCGTTTATATTTCTTTTATCGACACACAACTGTAAACAGTTTTCCGCTTTGATCTGGTTAAAAGCGAACGAATATTGTATTTGATGCTGTAAATTGAGTTTATTAGCTCACTGCTGCGTCATTAATAATTAGCAATTTTTTCTCAGCTTTTGCTTTTAAAAATAAATTAATATCTTCAGCAAAAGTATACTTTGTGGTTTGTGTGATTTCTTCCGCAGAT
Source organism: Deroplatys truncata (assembly GCA_030765065.1). Lineage (NCBI taxonomy): Eukaryota > Metazoa > Arthropoda > Insecta > Mantodea > Mantidae > Deroplatys > Deroplatys truncata. The sequence goes on from CM060990.1 coordinate 174,820,705, forward strand.
CATTGATATAATAATATAGGTCAAAGTAAAACGCTTTTGGGACGCTTTTCTGTATATGTGCAGAATTTGAACACGCTGAACCCTACTTGAACACTTTTTTTATTTATTAATTGTAACTTCAATCACCCATTAGCTTATGTTACAGCATATCTGCATGGTTTTGGTGAAACAAGATAGGCTCTTTCCTAAGAGCTCCCAGATAAGTGGCATGACCATTAATCTTTTTAATATAAATGTTATCAGTCAAGTGCATGTAAAGATTAAACTGAAGAAACGTAACCAAGCGGATCTGCATGTTGACATAATTCGCAAGATAGCTTCAGACATTCTTCTCATGTTATCGACCCAACTTCGTCATTATTTTAAGTGTATGAATTTGTATCTTATCGAAAAGGCATTTTTCGTAAGCAAAATTATGGTGTCTGGCTTTTCTGAATCACGTTCGCTGAAGAAATGTATTCCAAACACTCAAAATGTAGGGGAGGGAAGGACAAACAGAAAGCCTCGGGCAAAGTGCAAAATAGCTTTTTTTTTCAAAATTGAAGGATGTCTGCACTGACTAACAAGGTTATTGAAGTATTGACACTTCCCGCCTAAAAGACTGAAGCTTGTTCATTTTGTGAAGACATTGCTAATGCGCCGATGATTGTTTTAGTGAATTTCTTTACAAATTTGAAGTGCAAACAATATATCAATCACTACAAATATTGGTTATTAACAATTAATTTAAATAATGATATTTAGAGTGTTGCCTATTTTATAAAGCGACTGTTTTGCATTTTGTTTTATTAGATTAGACATAACCGCTAATTTTTATTTGAAAGTGGTCTAGGACAAAGTGGAAACCTTAGCTCTCAACCTATTCATATTTCCAGTTGATCGGGATGTATTTTCGGATGCATAGTTTGCTTCTGGAGAAGTGCACTGGGTTGGTAACACAGCAAATTCAACTTCCGGAAAAGTTGAGTAAGAATATCACCTCAGCTGAGAGTCCCAATCTTACAAATGATCCCATTGGGATCGATCCCCGGCGACCGCTCACTCTGGCCTATGGGTTTTTCGTGGTTTCCCCGGGTCACCAGGCGAATGCTGGGGTGGTTCATCTTCTATTACGACTCTCCTTCCTCTTTTCCGTACCCATCATCTTCCTTACCTTTTTCAAGGTTGTGGGACCAGGCGACGGTGCTCGACGGGCTGCGGCTGGGTGATGGCTGGCGCTCTATAAAGGTTTCTTCCCTGGCCTCGCTGCGGTAGCGCCCGGTTAGGTCTCTCCTCAGCGTGGGGCTCCGCACCGTGGACCCTGGAGGTTGGTAGCTTGTGGGCAGGGACCGTGGGGGTCGGATGCGTTGTATCTGGAAACGTTAGAGACCCGTCCATGCTTGCGCCCGTCGGCATCCGGATCTGATCGCCCTTCGGTCTCTCCCCTCATGCTTCCCTCCCAGGGGTCACGTTGGAAGCGCAATGGACCGACTGGCCTGCGTGCGATGCTTTGTCCCGGTTCCGGGGCCCCCCGTGATACGTACCTTTACCTCTCATGCGACAGTATTCTGTTAGCATCTATCAGGACAATGCTTGTCCACACATGGCACGTGTCTATGAACTGTCTGCATGGGATTGAGATACTCCCGTAACCAGCAAAATCCCCAGATTTGTCCCCAATAGAAATGTGTGGGACCAGCTCAGACGTCGACTCCGTCCCAGTGCTCGTATCCAGGATATCGAGGACTAGTTACAACAGCTGCAGGCCAACTGGCCTCGGGAGAGTATACGCCGGCTATATGACACCCTTCCCAATCGAATTCGTGCTTGCATCCAGGCCAGAGGAGGTGCACCATCATACTGATAAGTGGGCTTGTACTGCCAACATTGTTGAATGTATCACCGTTTTGTAATTATTGAAACATAGTCACATAACTCTTCAAGACGTGAAGTTTCATTTCATTTACTCCACTCCTAGGTGCATAACCTTTTTTGTCAGGCAGTGTATATGCATGCAAGCTCACAAGAAGAAATTTGTACATGATTACCGTTCAATACATCTGTGCATATTTTAAGCTGTGCATATTTTGCATAAAAACAGTGAACTACGCGGTTCTGTTGAAATTTAAAAAGCACGTAAAGTAAAAGCACACTATAAAGAATATTTCGGATAAGTAAGGCCCTTCATTAGGAGCCAAACTACGACTTTTCTCAACACTTATGGTTATGTGCCAAACTGTTGGCACGAACTGATATGCATTAAAGAGAATTTCTGAACGTACAGCAATTGAAGTCCTGGAGGATAAGTACAGCAATTGAAGTCCTGGAGGATAAGGCTATGCATCAAGATGGGAAATACATTAAACACAGGGATCCTCAAAAATGAATACTAGGTCTTCCTTTTCTAATCTAAATAAAGATCTGAATATGAGGTGTTCTGCTTAGAAATGGGAAGTGATGTTACATAGCAGCAGCTTAACTGACTATGCCATGAAGTCAACTCAGGTGCTGAGCTTCCAAGTTCATGATGCGAAGCAAATAACGACACGTGTGGACGAGGTCGTTAAGACACAGACTGAACGGGAAGTCCGCAGTTGAAATTCCGTCAGGGCCGTCCTCCCTGACAAGCGGTTTTCTGCCTTTCCCTCCGCCAGATTGTCCTCAGACTCTTAACTAGCGAATGCCGCCAGTCGTCGTGTCCATGGTTGCTAGAGTGTTTGACTTTGATGTTCCGTTGCATGGAGGACCGCGAGTTCGAACCCCGCCTCGGGTTTGGTTGCTTGGTTGCTATCAATATGTGTGAGTGGGTAAAAGTTAAAAAACGGAAAATAAAGGCCAAAAAATCGCCGGTAAAGGAACAAACCTGGGTACGTCCCATTCCCAAATATCATTTCATGTATCATCAGTGTCTACCGCTTGTGGTGCCGTATGCAGTAAAAACGGGCTTTGATTTTACAAAAACGTAAAGCAAATAGACTGTCTCTAAACGTAAGAAAAACAAATTTGGTTTAATCCATCGCCGTAAAATCACCAGAACTCCAACTGCAGATAGAAATACTGATCACATAGACACAACTACCACACGCCATTAGTTTACTAGTCTACAAATTGGTGCTTACTTGATTTGGAAAGTTCAGATAAATCCTATTATGTCTAAATTTAGCCCTGCTTGTCACGAAAATCATGAGTTACATATCGAAGACCTTCAAAATGTTCTTATCACTCTATTTTAACATAGTAATGCAACAGGATAGTTTTATCTTTTGGAGAGGTAGTCTAGGTGACAGTAGGAAGCCATCCTCCCTAATTCATTTCAAACAATTACAACTACTGACTCTTCCTTTTGGATAATATGCTTTTCCTCTCCTCCTGAACTGCCATATTAAAAGCAAGCTGTCAAAGCCAAAAAGGAAGCCTTATAGACCGTTTTCTAAGTATTCTGGAATAATGTATTATAAAATATAACCTAAGTTCCCTTAGCCTAAAAGTTTGTCATGCAATGTTACAAGAATATCTACGTAACAGGTATGTTGGTGCGTAGATGAATATATATGAGGCGTTTTTTTAAAGCAAGTATCGTTTAAATATTTTGCCGCTGCAGCGCTGCAATCGCGTTGAACAATCACTTTCGCCATTCATTAGGAAGCCAGATGCAGCTGTGAGCGATCGTCACTTTCATGTTTTCCTGTTAGAGCGTTTCGAAATTTCAACATGAACTAATCGCCAACTGTGAAGTCAGATCAGTGATTCGTCGCCCTCCGTGGTCTAGAGGTACCTCTAGCTCCCGAGGTCGCGGGTTCAAACCCGGTGGAGGGCGATGTTTTTTTTCGGGCGTAAAAATGCTTAGCATGACTTCCTTCGGAAGGGAATTAAAGCCGGTGGTCCCGTGTCGTAGATTTACGGTACGTAAAAGAACCTCAAGCCTGATAAAGAGGTCTTTGAGCACAAATTTCCGGTATTTCACGCCCAATATAGAAGGGGACACTAAGAGCCACAGCGCTTAAAGAGCGTCCTTAAATAACACTCAATTTCAATTTCAGATCAGTGATTCGTTTTTTGAATGCGATAAACGTTACGCCAGCAAACATTCATCGGCAATTATTTTAGGTTTATGGGGCAACAATAATGAGCGACAATGCCCGGCCACACAGCCAAACAAACTCAAGATCTGATCACATCATTTGGTTGGGAACAATTCGACCACCCTCCCTACAGTCCGGATTTGGCACCATGCGTTTTTCATCTGTTTCTTCCTCTGAAGAAATTCTTTGGTGGAAAACATTTCAATGACGATGATGTTGTGAAACAAGGAGTGCAGACTTGGCTCACATCCAGGCAGCATCATTCTTTGACGAAGGCATACAAAAACTGGTCTTCTGTTACAAGTGCCTGAATAACGGCTGTGACTATGTGTAGTAGTAGTGTAAGGTAGTGATTGATACAAAGTACTTGGAAAATAATGTTGTTATTTTTTTAAAAATTATCGGTACTTTAAAAACATGCTTCATATATGAATGGCACTTGCACTGATGCATAACTGTTTTTGTAATTATATATATATATATATATATATATCTGTTTATAAATATGCATATATGTAGTTATTGTACTTAAAGTCATATAACAAACTGCAATTGTAACAGACAAATCATATCTTCATTAAGTTTCAAATATTACTACTGGAACTTATGGAATACAATCATATTTAATTAAGTTACTATAATTATTTTATCTAACATTTGACGTACCAAAGGTTGGAAATACCAATAAATGAAACTCATTTTAAGAATCTGGACAAATCTTTTAAACTTTCTCATAGCCAGCACAAGCTAAATTCCATATTCTTGATCTAAATTCAAATCTTTCAAAAGAATCAGTTGAAAAAGCCATATTGCATTATTCCTTTCTGCCTTAGATCATTGGCCTGTTCTGCATTAAACGGATGTTATCCAACCATCTTTGTATTCAGCTGTTTAGTTACAAAAAGAAAGGTTAAAAATTATTAAATGTCCACAAAGAAAGAAAAAATGAAATGCCAAAATGTATTTCCTATATACACAAAATAAAAATAGCACCTGCATAAACTTACAACTGATGGCATCTTTATCTTCTTACATGCAATACTCAAATGTTATTTACACCTTAAAACATTCATGAACACACAAAAGGGATTTGCACACAGCTATAAGATGAAATTAAAGGCCCTACAGCTTGTCCATCTTTATTGCTGATAGTATTACCAATATTTTTCATGCCATACATCACACTATAAATACAATCCAATGTAATGGAGAAAACATCAAATTCTTTACAACATTTGTAGATATGACCAACTTAGACTGTCTGCCATAAGATTTAAGAGATCGACAACAGACCCAAAAAATTAATCAGTCATTCCTCGCATTGAATGGGAAAATATAGCCACTTCTTCTCATCAGCAGAAAACTAAAATGTCCCAGTAATTGATTATCTATTGAATTGAACATTACTGAATGGCCAAAATAAAAATGTGTTAAATTTCTTAGAAATTAAAATTCCAAGTGCTTGTTTTAAACTCCTTTCTGATGCACTTCCTACATTTAGTGTAACAACATAGCTAGTAAGTTCTAAGCCTTCAAATAAACAAATGATAGAGAACAGATTAAGGTTTATTATAAATCAATCAATTATTGGCACAAAAGTGCTTCTACCTGTGCTCATACAAACGTAAATAAATTCAAGCAAATAAAAATGAGAAAGAAAGAAAGAGAGAAAGACAGGAAGGAAGGAAGGAAGGAAGAAAGAAATGGCTTGTTCAAGATTGAAACCTCATAACCTAAAAAAGGCAAATTAATGCAAAAAAATTTGCTTATTGTTGTTAAATTTAAATACATAATGTGTCCCTCACCTTTGTTAATGTGATCCCGTCTCCTAGTCTGTTACGTAAGAATTTACGATTAAAGCCATAAGTAATTTTACAGTCACTGGGCTTACAGATACAATTAAAAAGCAGCCTTTTTAAAAAGTTTGCATTTATAATCCCAATACCTCTCAATTGTTGCATAGGCAATTGCTGGATTTTCAACCAACTTGGGGTTAGCACATGCCCGAGGTTAACATAAGCATGGAATTGTCATTCTATCCAAAAACTGATCAAGTCAACAGTAAAGATGTTAAGAGCTTCATTAACTTTGAGTATTACATGTCTTTCTTGGATTGCTTAATGTAAAAAACAAAAAAAAAATAGATATTTTTGTGTGTGTGTGTGTGTGTGTGTGTGTGTGTGTGTGTGTGTGTGTGTGTGTGTGTGTGTGTGTGTGTGTGTGTGTGTGTGTGTGTGTGTGTGTGTGTGTGTGTGTGTGTGTGTGTGTGTGTGTGTGTGTGTGTGTGTGTGTGTGTGTGTGTGTGTGTGTGTGTGTGTGTGTGTGTGTGTGTGTGTGTGTGTGTGTGTGTGTGTGTGTGTGTGTGTGTGTGTGTGTGTGTGTGTGTGTGTGTGTGTGTGTGTGTGTGTGTGTGTGTGTGTGTGTGTGTGTGTGTGTGTGTGTGTGTGTGTGTGTGTGTGTGTGTGTGTGTGTGTGTGTGTGTGTGTGTGTGTGTGTGTGTGTGTGTGTGTGTGTGTGTGTGTGTGTGTGTGTGTGTGTGTGTGTGTGTGTGTGTGTGTGTGTGTGTGTGTGTGTGTGTGTGTGTGTGTGTGTGTGTGTGTGTGTGTGTGTGTGTGTGTGTGTGTGTGTGTGTGTGTGTGTGTGTGTGTGTGTGTGTGTGTGTGTGTGTGTGTGTGTGTGTGTGTGTGTGTGTGTGTGTGTGTGTGTGTGTGTGTGTGTGTGTGTGTGTGTGTGTGTGTGTGTGTGTGTGTGTGTGTGTGTGTGTGTGTGTGTGTGTGTGTGTGTGTGTGTGTGTGTGTGTGTGTGTGTGTGTGTGTGTGTGTGTGTGTGTGTGTGTGTGTGTGTGTGTGTGTGTGTGTGTGTGTGTGTGTGTGTGTGTGTGTGTGTGTGTGTGTGTGTGTGTGTGTGTGTGTGTGTGTGTGTGTGTGTGTGTGTGTGTGTGTGTGTGTGTGTGTGTGTGTGTGTGTGTGTGTGTGTGTGTGTGTGTGTGTGTGTGTGTGTGTGTGTGTGTGTGTGTGTGTGTGTGTGTGTGTGTGTGTGTGTGTGTGTGTGTGTGTGTGTGTGTGTGTGTGTGTGTGTGTGTGTGTGTGTGTGTGTGTGTGTGTGTGTGTGTGTGTGTGTGTGTGTGTGTGTGTGTGTGTGTGTGTGTGTGTGTGTGTGTGTGTGTGTGTGTGTGTGTGTGTGTGTGTGTGTGTGTGTGTGTGTGTGTGTGTGTGTGTGTGTGTGTGTGTGTGTGTGTGTGTGTGTGTGTGTGTGTGTGTGTGTGTGTGTGTGTGTGTGTGTGTGTGTGTGTGTGTGTGTGTGTGTGTGTGTGTGTGTGTGTGTGTGTGTGTGTGTGTGTGTGTGTGTGTGTGTGTGTGTGTGTGTGTGTGTGTGTGTGTGTGTGTGTGTGTGTGTGTGTGTGTGTGTGTGTGTGTGTGTGTGTGTGTGTGTGTGTGTGTGTGTGTGTGTGTGTGTGTGTAATTTAATGTGAAGTTAATTCCAGTGTTATCAGCTTTTATGGTTTAAAAAAAAACAACAACCTATCAGTATTTAATAGAGAAGGTCACCTCATTAACATTACCACTATGTGGAACCACATATAATATTGCTAACATTCTAGCTTATAATTTCAAAATTTTGGATAACAGATTGTGTTTAAGGCAGTGACCAATTGTGTATCAAGAGACAATTTTCAGTAGGGGTGGGTTGAGAAAGAGGCCAAAGCTATTGCTTTAACCACATATCCTTGTTTAATGTGACGGGTAGTGGTTATTGTGATAGTTTCTGGCAACTGCAGGTTTGGCATCCAGCTTTTGCTGTGTTAATACTATTGCAATTTCTGCTTTCCCAACAGAGGTGATTATACACCTAATGTTTTTCTTGGCAAAACTGACCGGACAATTTTAAGGTAATAAAATGTGTTTAAGAACTATTATATTGTCTACACAATGCTTTAAAATGTCTCTCTTGCTTTAAATGCAAAATTATTCTCTTACAGTTAAATCACCAAAACGCTTGGGAGTTCATTAAAAATACTGGTTTATAGCTATAATTATGATTTATATACTTGCAGACATTAGTGAAAAACTCACAGAAAATAATCTGTGCTGTGCAAGGGAGGTATTTTGGATTTTATTATACTGTTTATCACAATTACAAGCAATGAAAATAATGATTTTCATTCTCATCTATTATTGTGTGTTAATTAGACTCAAAGAATTTCAAAGCAAATAAGCATTGTTTATATTAGCAATCTTTCTTAAAGCAACCAATATACTCATAAACTTATAATAAAAGCATATTCGGCTTAGGTAGATTAGCTGGATTTGCCAGATAGCAAGAGATGAGCACATTATAAGTAAAGGAGACATCTTGAGAAGCGACAGAGGAATTGCCGATGACTTGATGGATGTAACCATGCATGTGGTGTACCAACACAAAAGATTTGAGAGGAAAGGAAATCATGTCAACTGAGGATCTTCAATGCAACAAAGCATTACGAAAAAATAAGCAGGGGAGAAACATTCTGGGAGAGAGATATCAAAAGTAGAATTACAAAATTATGAAAAGTATAAGCTTAAAATAAGTCACAAAACATGTTGTCTTCAGGAAAGTCTAAAAGGTAAAAGAATGCTGATACAGAAAACATAGACGCACAAACATTTGGATGCTGCAGCAGTTGGAATTGCCTATAACAGTACCATCATCCAGCCGTTACACACTTTTATCTGCGGTATTGACTGCAGGGAATTCTAGGCTTGCTTAGGATATTTTGCATATATACAGTAGGAAGATGTTTAAGGATTAATTTTGAAATATTCTCATTTTTCAGCTGTTGCACACAATGAAATATTCTCATTTTTCAACTGTTGCACATAATGAAATAATCCAGAATGCAAATAAATACATCAATAAATAGAATGAAACAGATTACCTAACTTAAAAGAAAAATTGCATGATTCATAAAAGAATCATAGCTACTAGGTTTATTGCTTAGTTTGGTAACTGTGAAGAAATGGGACACTTGCAGAAATGTACAAGATTTCTATTAATGTATTTCTTTATCATATTTATTATAATGATTCTTTTAGTGGAAAGTTAAAAATGTTGTGCTTTATGTTAATTATGTTAAGTGCAATATGTATTATTATTTTTGATACTGCAATCCAATGTGCCTTGTAGTAGCACCATAAACTATTCAAGTGAGTAGCTTCATTCTATAAGTAGTCACTTCTTATGTAACCAAGCAAAGTATCCACCTACTAGTTTTAGTTTTCTAATGTTTGGTGTACATATGTGTGTGTGCGGGGGGGGGGGGGATGGATGCACATGGTATCTTATATTGCCTGTGATGTGCCATGTACATCAACAGCATCAGAACAAATTCTAGACATTCATCTTTAACAAATTCTTTAATTATTTGCAATGTTATTTCATTAAGATGTTGGAGGATTTTTATTACTTCATTGCACATACTTGTGAAAATGCCACCTTTGTGGACTACAACATTCCACAATGAGCAGTAAAATTAGTACTACTAATGTAACCCAACCTGTGTTCATTACATACCATTATATACTGTGTATTACATATGTAAATATATAAGATTTTATGAAAGCGAGGATAACTTATGAACTGTAAATAAAATCTGAATAAAAACTGTATCATAAAAAAGACCTTTTGTTCTTTGTTAAGTTGTCTAATATAACCTGAATGTTAAGTGCATACAAGTTGGCAATGAGGAGAGCGGGGCTATTGACATATTATGCTGTAACTGCGATAATTGATTTCACCTTTTACTATATATGCAAGCTGTAGATATAATGTGCAGTAAGACTTGGGTCACTCGGTTTGCTGATCTGGATAAGTTTAAAAAATGCATGGTTTGAAACATTTAAGAGTTTTGCACATGTTAGTGGACTTGGTCTAAATCAATTTATTTGTAGAGGAAGATGAGGATATTTCCATGTCTTTATGCTATGGCTTTTAAGTCGCATAAAGCATCCACTAACACTATTCATCACTAAAATCAACTACATGGCATATGTAAACTTATTTTAGCATGTTTCCTAAAGGAGTGGTAAAATACTGAATAATTTCTTAGACTATAAAAAAATGTTTATATTAAATAAGCTTTGGCATGAAATGGATGTAAATCCTGACAGTGCCCCAGAAGACAGCAATAGCGCACTTTAAACAAAAGTTTTTCATTATAGAAAATAAGTTTCTGTATGGAATAAAAGAAGTGCATTTTCTCATATACATTTCACATTATTTATCTATAACAGAGCCAGTTCCATAATATTTAATAAAAGTTAGAGAAGTCATTACCACCCAACCTGATGAACAACCTCATAAAAGTTTACTGTAAACTAAACAATTTAAGGTGAAAGGGTGGGTAGCGAAAATGTTTGAAAAAATTTAAATTACTTTTTTTCACTAATCCAAATATTTGTAACACCAATATCCTAAAGGATTTAAGAAAGAGATTGATTATGGAACAGCTGCTGCTAATCATTCAATGTAGGTTTACGTTCTTGGAATGTTAGTAATTCTTTCAATTTTTTCTTTTATTAAGCCATGGTGCCCTTATATACATTACCTAATGTATAAATGTGTTTTTTTTTGGCCACTGATAGTAACCTCATTCCTATGTTTTTAAAATTAGGGCCTCCTTTTATTTCATACTGCTTAGTCATTAGCAATTAAGTATGATGAACTGTTGGTGCTACCTCCAATTGCAATAAAAATGTCATTATTTTATGTCTAGTGGTTTAAGAGAAGAGTGGACCTAACAAACGAAATTTAACATGGGATAGATGGGCAATAACTAGTGCAAGGCCCCAAAAGGTGAAAGCGAAAAAAAAATGGGTTCAGAAGCTGCTTATTTACACCTCATTTTTCTGCTTTTACCTTTAGGGCCACTATAGACCTAAAGTGAGAGGTTTCATGCTTTGAATTCTCAGTATGATGTAGTACCAACATTTTATGGAAGTTACTAGATGCCGATAATCCCATGAAATATTTCAGTGCATTCACTTATAGGGTAAAACTAACCTCAATGTAACATGCACGAAACTTCTATTACAACTTCTGTCTTACTGGGTAGTTATGGTTAATTACTGTAAAGGAAGCAGAAGCCGCTATTATAAAGGATAACCGACATTCCTTGCACTTTTTGTTCGTTACATTGGCAATCGTACATTTTCACTATTGAACTTTATGTAAGGTGGCGCATAAATATATTTCCAAATTTAGCGCACCGGAATCACTTCTTGCTGCAGATTAAAGGGAATCCTTTTTTTTTCCAGCACCCAAAGCTAAAATCGTTGGAGCTGAAAGCTGAAGTAATAATGACAGCTTTAAAGAATGTCTCCGTATACCATTTCTATTCTTCCTCAGGAAAATAACACTACACAAATTGGGCTGTTCAGAAAAACACCTTCATGTTAGCTTTAATGAGAATCAAGTTTATTGCAAATTTTATCCAACTTATTCCTGAAAAGTTGTTTTTAAACAGCAATACGCTAATAAGTTACATGCGCTGTATGGTTCGCAGCTATTTGCATAGGCATAATAAATACTTCAGTATCATATTACATATATCGATAAACGCGTAACGTTCAACCTTTTACTGTTCGTATCACAAATATTGCTTTTAAAGCTAAAAACTAATAATTGTATTTTGCGGAATTATATATTCTTAAGCGCCTGTTATAGTCTCGAAACAAAATCATTCGAGGAAACTTAAGTCGCCAGGCTGTAGCCAAAGTAAAACCGCTGGACCCTCAGAGAGTTTTGTTACGGCAGAAAACACAAACAAACATGAATAATGAAGTCTTCGACCTACAATACTATATAACACAGGGTAGAGGATCCCTTATTCAATAGAATTCCCTTGCAAATGTATGCATTGCCAAAATAACGCTTTAACACAACCTATTGGAAAACGCGTTTTGCACTTCAATATTTTGTGGTCAAGAGAGTACTCCATTTCCTTATTCATGTGACTCTACTTATGCATAATTAGTTATCAACTTCAGATAGTTATATGATTGTAAATTCTGAACAGGAAGATTTACTATTTCGTTAAAAAAAACCGTTTTACACCGTACTAGATTTAAAACGCCGCAGACGTCTGGTAAACAACAGCACACACAAATGAAAAGTGCCGATTTACAAACAAAATATTGCACAGTGCTTTGATTACAGAACCCATATAATACCATACTAATTCTAGTTGTTTGTTCTTTTATTTGTAGGTGTTGTACGCATCGAAAGCTAATTTTGAGGTTAAGTTGCCTCATTCAATACTTTGACATCTTGTTACTTGGATAATGTTTGAGGTTTTAACAGTTAAAGTTGCAATACCGTAAAAGTAAAATATTTCATGCTTGCTTTATACACAATACACCACTTTGTTTTTGAGTTTAATGTAGTGAAGTTCCATCACGTAAAAACTTCTTTAACTTAATCACAGCACAGTTTAAGTTGAAAAAGACACACAAGCATATTATTTGGGCATGCACCAGTATTATAATTGTATTGTAGACACTCTTAATTCCGTGTATTACCTATAGTAGAAACTTTCAAGACTCTCAATGACAGCGACACTCAGTCTCTGAAAGATTGTCCTCTGCGTTGCGTTATCCATATTCCAATGTTCCCTTCAAAAGTCACACATTAACGGCACCACTCTAAACCCTCAGGTTAACCCTAAGTAGCCCTTGTTTCACTGTGCACATTTCACAACTAAGACTAGCCGCACTCGCGTTTCATACTTTTATTCTCCACCGTTCTCTTCCTTTACCAGCTGTGAACTTCCCGCTATTATCGACTTCAACGTAACAGCGCAGGACAAGGTCTCGACTCTGCACGCGCGCAACCAATTGCTTACAAACGAAAACAAGGCTTTGTTATCGACGACCTTAATACTGTATAATTTGCTGTTTATCTCTACAGTTCATTCATTCGTCCTAATATATTAACGTATTCCTATAGTCTAATATTCAATTAACCCCAATAACCTCCTACGAGTAGTTTTTAAATGGTAACAACGATAGCTGCATGGAATTTGCATGTTAAGAATAATATTGGAGAAACGGGAGAAGGTACAAGCAGAAGAAATAAAATGTCTTATTATACTTATAATATTAAGTTACCATAACACTCTTTTAAAGAATTACACTTCGCCATACCACAAATACGAGTAGATGGAGAGCTCAGCTGGAGAAAACAGATAAAAATTATGCTACCAAAACTTAGCTTAGCTTGCTTTGCCTTAAGAAACTTAAAAAACATCTGCTTAACCAAAATACCCTAAGAACAGCATATTTTGCCTACTTTCACTCCCTGTTGCGATAATGAATAATTTTCTGGGGTAATTCGGCATACAGCAAGCAAGTATTTATATAAAAAAAGGCCATAAGCATTATTTGTGGTGTTGGGCCCCACCATTCCTGCGGACCTTTATTAAAAAACCCAAAGTGTCACATAAATCTTGTCTGTATAAACAAGAGTAGCGGTACACCTCCAGTGGCAGAGCGCAATTCGAGGTCGCGGGTTCAAACCCGGTGGAAGGCGATGGATTTTTTTTCGGGCGTAAAAATCCTTAGCATGGCTTCCTTCGGAAGGGAAGTAAAGCCGGTGGTCCCGTGTCGTTGAATTACGACACATAAAAGAACCTCAAGCCTGATAAAGAGCCTCTGAACAAAATAACCGGTCTTTCATGCCCAATATAGACTGGGACGCAAGGACCACAGCAGTTAAAGAGTGTGCATAAACAAACAAATAAAAAAACCCTCAGAACTCATGGTCTTGAAAAAGAAACCTGCAGTTCACTTTTTAATGTGTTTTCTTCAAACAGCGGATGTACTTCCAGTAGTTGGAGACACACTATGTGATCAAAAGTATCCGGACACCCCCACAAACATACGTTTTTCATCTTAGGTGCATTGTGCTGCAACCTACTGCCTGGTACTCATTATCCGCGACCTCAGTAGTCATTAGACATCGTGAAACAGCAGAATGGGACGCTCCGTGGAACTCACGGACTTCGAACGTGGTCAGGTGATTGGGTGTCACTTGAGTCAGAAGTCTGTACGCGAGATTTCCGCACTCCTAAACATCCCTAGGTCCACTGTTTCTGATGTGATACTGAAGTGGAAACCTGAAGGGACATGTACAGCACAAAAGCGCACAGGCTGACCTCGTCTGTTGACTGACAGAGACCGCCGACATTTGAAGAGGGTCGTAAAGAGTAATAGGCAGACATCTATCCAGACCATCACAGGAATTCCAAACTACATCAGGATCCACTCCAAGTACTATGACAGTTAGGCGTGAGATGAGAAACCTTGGATTCCATGGTCAAGCGGCTGCTCATAAGCCACACATCACGCAGGAAAATGCCAAACGAAGCCTCGCTTGGTGTAAGGAGCGTCAACATTACACCATTGAACAGTAGCAAAACATTGTGTGGAGTGACGAATCACGGTACACAATGTGGCGATCCGATGGCAGGGTGTGGGTATGGCGAATGCCCGGTGAACGTCATCTGCCAGCGTGTGAAGTGCCAACAGTGATATTCGGAGGTGGTGGTGTTATGGTGTGGTCGTGTTTTTCCTGGAGGGGGCTTGCACCCCTTGTTGTTTTGCGTAGCATGATCACAGCGTAGACCTACATTGATATTTTAAGCACCTTCTTGCTTCCCACTGTTGAAGAGCAATTTGGAGATGGCGATTACATCTTTTAACACGATCGAGCACCTGTTCATACTGCATGGGCTGTGGCCAAGTGGTTACACGACAATAACTTCCCTGTAATGGACTGGCCTGCACAGAGTCCTGACTTGAATCCTATAGAACACCTTTGGGATGTTTTGGAACGCCGACTTCGTGCCAGGCCTCACCGACCTACATCGATACCTCTCCTCAGTTCTACACTCCGTGAAGAATGGGCTGCCATTCCCCAAGAAACCTTCCAGCACCTGATTGAAAGTATGCCTGCGGGAGTGAACGCTGTCATCAAGGCTAAGGTTGGCTAACACCATATTGACTTCCAGCATTGCCGATGGAGGGCGCCACGATCTTGTACGTCATTTTCAGCCAGGTGTCCGGATACTTTTGATCATGTAGTGCAGCCATGGCGAAACAGTTCTTCGCGAGTCGATTTGCGCTTCAGTTGACTCGCGCACTACCCCTCCGTAGCTTCTCCGGCCCTTCTCCTCCTACTCATGTCAGCGTGGTCAGTACTACGTCAAACAGTGGCGGCTAGCAATGCCGCTTGCAAAGCAACGTTCGAAAAGCAGAACATTTCATGGAATGGGAGAACTTCTTCGTTGAGGATGGTGGCAATGCAAAATGTTTAATATGTCCCAAAGCGGAGTAATGCAATTCAACATGAAACGCCATTACAATGCTTATCATTCCGAATATGCCAAGTTACAAGGTAAGTTGGGTCTGTAATTACTCGTATTATTATTAAACATTTTATTTAATGAGACTTTAATTCCTATTTAAACCACAGATCAGATTGCCAATTTCCAATATGTTCACTGGACGCGAAAGAACGCAATAAATTTTGAAAATGATAGAAAACAATGAACCTAAACTAACTACAAAGACTCAAACTATGGCAGAGAAAAGAAATCACGCTAGTTATATTGTAACCTGGGAAATTGCAAAGGTCTTAACGCATTTCAGGAAGGAGAATTTATTAAAACATGTTTAATTGCTGGGAGTTTATGTCCTCAACAGGTCCATAATTTCGAGTGTTTGCACATTTTCCGACAAACCATTGCAAAGAAAGTTGAAGTGCTTTCTGCCGACGTAATAAGGCAGATGGATTTTAAAATGGCTGACTTTGTGAAGTTTTCTCTTGCACTGGACGAGAGTACAGATGTAACTGACACCTCAATTGGCCATTTTCATTCGAGGTGTTGATAAGGAACCTAATGTTGAAGAATATTTGCTCGATTTAGTCCCACTAAAAGGCAGTACTACTGGCGAGGAGATATTTAAAGCTCTAAAAATTAGTATTGAAAGATATTGTTTACAGTGGTCAAAATTAGTATCAGACGGAGCAAAGGCCATGGTTGGGAAAAAGTGGGTTGACAGGTTAAAAATTGTATTCAGTGATAACGGTATTTCGAGAAATTTTTATGCTTGGCATTGTCTGTTGCATCAAGAAGCGCTTTGTGCCAAGTCAGTTACACTACAATAGTGCTGGATTGTGTTGCGAACAAAATAAAAGGAAGTGCTTTGAAACACCGACAGTTTCGAAATATGTATACTTAAAAATATGGGAGAATCATTTCAAGATACTAAGTATTTACGTGGTGTTAGATGGCTTAGCAGAGGTGCAATGTTACGTCGGTTCTTCGACCTCAGAGATGCATTCCGCGGATTCATGAAAGAAACGTCAATTCGTTTTAGCTTTGCATTTACATTATTCTCATATGATTTAAGGTCATTGTATTGTAATTTTATTGTTTCCTTATTTTAGGGAATGGAAATTTAGGAACTAAATAACGAGGTCTGGGTCTGCGACTTAGCTTTCTTATGCGATATATGTACGCACTTAAACAAGCTGAATACTACATTTCAACGACGCAATCAGAATATGTTGATAAGCATAGTTCAGTGCAGGCGTTCGTAAACACACTTTCACTCTGGGTAGATCACTTGAAAGAGGGGCAGGTGTACTATTTTCCATGTTTATATCGCCTTTCAAATTTCTACTCAGATAAATCCAGTATTTACATTAGCATTCTCTTAACACTTAAAAGTGAATTTTGTGATTACAGATTTCGTGATTTCAGGGTTTTTAAATATGATATATCAGTGTATGTCTATCCATTAAACATATTCTTAAGAAAGGCCAGAATCAATCTGCAAGATGAAGTAGTATTATTAATGTTATTTATTTAACATTATTGTATATGTTTGTATTTGTTAGCCCCACATTTGGGAGCCAATTTGCGATGGTAAATTTATAATGTTATTTGTGTATGTGTTTACTCAACATGGTGAAGCCATTTTGTGACGTGATTCATTTGTTAGGTTTGTTAGCTCCATCTGGTGTTAGCAATTTGCGGCAGTATTAGTTTTTGTTTGAAAGAATGCTAGTGTTATTTTATTTAATTTTGGTTCTTTGTCCTCCGGCTAGCTATTATCCTTTGGTCGAGCACTTCTCTTTATACAGGTTGTGTAAACGGAAAGGAATCTCTTATCCAAAGATAACACTGATGAAGAAATTTGTTTTACACTTTTATTGTCGAACACGTTAACTATCACATTTACACATTGATCTTGACACTCGCCAAACTGAAACTGTTACAATAACTTCAATACTGATCACTCTTAATTCGCGCACTTCAACTTTTTGTATAATTAACTTTACAACATTTAAGATTTTTCATAACTCTGTTACGCGTAACCTGCAAATTGATATCCGACGTGTGCCGTACAAATATTTTCGACGAACTGACGGACTGAAACACTTTACCTCTAACCTAGCTTCTATTTATACTCATACACCCCGATATGCCTAAAGATTATAACTGAACTGCTATTGGCTAATAAAACGCGCCAACATTAGCGTCTATTTCTATATCCAATGAAAATTATGAATACATATGCTCTAGGGAAATGTTCCAGAAGATTCTAAAGGAAAACGCGCCAACATTACGTAACTTCCTCGTTTCCAATAATGATAAACAGCTCACCCCCTCGCTGCATTATTGCACGCTATTATTGTCAGTTTCAGTAAGGCAGTATAAACTTACTTCCCAACAATAATTACAATCAACAAACATCTCAAATCAATGTCACATAATAATGCATATTCATACTATAATCACTCTTTACATTTAAATAATTTGTGATACAAATTACTGCATCAAAGAGGAGCTGATTCATTTACAATCTGACGAAATCATGAAAGTCAGATGCAAGGATTTAATAGGAGTGGAATGTTTTAAAATCTTATGCGACAATAAATATCCGAAGCTTCGATCATATGTAAATTCCATGGAAGCAATGTTTTGTACAACGTAGTCTGTGAATAATTATTTTCCATGATTAAATTAGTAAAAAGCAAATGCAGATCCCGACAGAAGAACGAACATCTTCATGGCCAGTTACGTCTAGCTGTAAACAACATAATTCCCGATTTCGAATCTCCCATTGTAAACGACATCGGAGAAGCTTAATTTACTTTAAATACACAGTACAGGACGCCACTGAATCAGTTCGTTCTTTACCACTACCCCGCCCGCCTTCCAAATTCTCCCCCTTCCATAGCTTTGCTATCCAGGTTGCATCAAGGTGCTTCGGGGCAGGCTTACAGTCTCGCCATGCCTGACGTAGTGTATATTTCAGGGAAAGTTCCTTGATACAAATCAGTCAGATTTTATTGACTTAAGTTTTCGAAATTTCCTCAAATACAAGTCCCTTGTGGAACTTAGAGAAGTGCCGTTTCAAGGTTAAAAATTGAGCTATATTTACTTCCCTTCCGAAGGTAGCCATGCTAAGGATTTTTACGCCCGAGTTTGAACCCGCGACCTCGGAAACTAGGGCTAGCATGGTACCCCTAGACCACGGAGGACAACAACCGTTTAAAGGTGAAACGCCTTTGCAACATACAGTGCGACTTAATGGTAGAGGCACTCTTATAGAGCGCAAGTGCACGCACTAATGAAACTAAGCCAAACACCACGGTTCCCGCAAATCACGCGTGCAATCTCGCAGCTGGCCGGGTGCAGGTGTTGTCTGTAGTGTCTTTATTTCTCTTTCAATCGTCTGTGGACTGCTGGCAGTGCAGGCAGCATTACAAAAGAGAAATGATTCATTTAATTTTAAGTATAAATAATGGAAAATTAATGACGGATATGATATAACAAAACACAATTGTATGCTAACGTTTACACTGCAAGTGATTGGTACCTTATTTCTCACTTCTCAATATAGCACACTTTGTCGTAGGTGTACGATAAAGTTAGTACTTGTGATTCGCATGTGCTGCCAAGATTAGCCATGACAGGTACTAACTGGCACGAATATGGGCTGTTATACACTTGTCCCTGCATCTTCGCTAGAGCCTAGGCTGAAAGCCCAGAGTGCTATGAATCTGTGCCAGGACAGAAGTGGCACGGATCCAAAGGGTAATAATATATGCAGACTTGCAATTTACAGTCGCTTCCTTCAGCTTCTATGTTTTCTATTGTCACAGAAGACATTTCGTTGCGCCTTTAAGAATAATAAGCATGGCCGTATTCTTGATGTAATCGTTGAGGTACAAATAATTTCAAATACGCATTTCTTCATTTTATTAAAGTAGTGCAATGGTGCGGAGGCACTACCCCCGGAGCCGCCCATGTTATAGATCAGCAAATAGCTTAAAACTGTTCCAAAAAGGAGGTTACTATTCTGCAATAACACTTTATAATAACCTTCCATGCTACCTAATACTATTAAGCAATCCTAATTAACGTAAAATCAAGAAAATTTTATAAAGTTTGTCTTATATACTTACTCCCGTATACTATGGAGGAATTCTTTAATATGTCGTGCAACAGGTGAACATTCAATACATTGGGCAAATTGCATGTGATGGTGATCTACATTTATTTGTTATTGTCCTACTGTAATGCATGTTGAGAAGTTTACTCTGGAAATGGTGATGGTTTACAACAACAACAAAATTGTTCTTAGTGTTGGATAAGTTATTAGTTATGCTGCATGTCTCATAATTGTATGACGCGTTCAATGTCCCTGAGCATAGCTCACAGTGGGGCCAAATGAACAAACACAAATAAACGAAATACGCTAGTCTGTCGTTTGCATTACATTTGGAACATTATTTACTATTGTCTACATAGTTTTCACGCTTATAAATATTACTGGAATTGTTGAGATGTTTAACGAACTCTTTTGTACTATAACAACAATGTAAAATGTAGAAAAATACCCTTTTTCAGCGAGAGCGTTTTTTTAATCCACTTCCCGATCTAGCTGCCACAGTGGAATTTCGTGTAAAGTTGAATTTCTAACATTCAGTACTGGTAACCTAACCTATTTGCGTGTTTTGTCTATTTTACTGCACGTACATGCATGAATATATTAAATATATTGACTTGAATTATTAATTATTTTTATATTCGAAAAATGCCCTAAAAATATATTTTTAAAATTTTTTACCGCTAAAATATTAATTAACTTTTATAAAAAAACATTTTGAAATGGACTACAGACTTTTATCTTCTTGAATTGAAAGATTTATTTAAGCAGATGCCGCTCTAGGAAGGTTAAATCAAGAAACCTTTCATATTTACTATTGCAGACAAGTAATATAGCAAAACTTAATAGTTGATTGTTACCATTTAAACCTTACCGGGTTTTTACATCCTCTTTATTTGTTAATATTTACTTACGCTTTAATTCAAAAAGTAGTTAAGTATTAGCCGTAAGTTATCGATTTTTATTAAGGTCAGATACCAAGCCAGTTCGCCATCATGTTACTGTTGGCGACCTTACTACTAGAACCACCATGTTCAACAGGTATTTAGCAATTAATACCATTTTGGCGTAAGTACTATTTTCATTACACTATCCTCGGAAAAATGGTATACAATATACATGCGTTAAGTGCACTGGAGAATCTCGCGAGTAGAAGGTTTTCCTCGTTCTCCAATGATGCACTTACAGCATTTTTATTGCTATATATTATTGCCACATGTTGAAATCTTTTACATGTAGGTTCATTTATAGAATTCCGGTGCTGGGAACTGATTGGTGTTTCTTTGAAGTTCTATTAATTTTTTCAATATAAATCTAATTGTTATTACTAGTAAAATAAGTACGAGTTTCAATGACACAATCAAATAGATGTATATTTGTATGTATAAAGATTGTTTTAAAACATAATACACGACACTGTTAACATTTCGAAATCATAAAGGAAAAAAATAGTTTACAGTGTGTCAGTTTGCTTACGTCTGCTGTTCTTATTATTTGTTTTTGAATAAGAAGTAGTTTTAAGTCAGAACTATAACACCATACATTATCGTGGATTTCACATATGCATTGTAATTAATCAGTAAAGTATTTTATTACCTATGTTTCTTAATGCCTATTCTGGTTTTTATATCAGCAGCGTAGAGAAGTATCTAACAATATACCCATAAACTTTGTTTGTTGATTATACTACTAAATAATATTGTTTGCATGGTTGGCAAGGAACATGAAGTAGGTGTTTTGTTTGCGTAATTTATTTACGTAAGTTATAAGCCTCACGCTTGGGAAACCAACTTGAAGTAGTTATTGTCTTTAGGAGTTTGTAGTTTATTGTTGTTGAAGGTTTTACTATTGTTGGAGTTTTTTGCATCACGCTTTGGGCGTTAGTTTGAAGAAGATTGTTTGTTACGTAATATGCTGCTACGTATGAAAAGCTGATTTTGAAGATGTATTTTTGTTGTTACGCTCCAAGTTTAAAAATATTATATTAACTTTGTTATTAAACTGCTTCTATAGATATTATTTATGTTTATGTTTTTGCTTCGGCTGCTTCAGTAATGTTTGTAGAGACACGTTTCTCTTAGGCAGGGTGCGGTGCGACAAGAATGTGGGCTTACACAGATTTTAAGTTTAAATTCACTTCTTTTTATTAATCCTTGACACAAATTATATATCACTACACTGATATTAAGAGCTGTGAGATTCCTCAATTTAATACTTGCACTTTGTTAACGCGTATACATAATATACATAATATTACGATTCACACGAATACGTAATATTTCTTTAGAGAACACATTTTCCATCCTGTCACTACCAAGGCCTGCAGGCAACTGAACATATTTCAACCGTTCAAAACCCGTAAGCTTCTGTATTTCAAGTCTCTGATTGGCTAATCCTAATCCAATAGAATATCTACATTTTACTAAAGCTTTTTCTAGCTGTTGATTGGCTAATCTTAAACTGTCACAAAATTTACATTATCGTAGCTCTAATCATGACTAGTAACATTTAAACTCTCAAACTCATTATTGCCTCAAGGTTACCTCATTGTTAGCAACTTTAAACTTATTATTCTCACAGCTCTTACATTATTAAAGTACATAATGTATTCACATAACATTATTAAACATGTTTACAATAATATAAGCATATGCAATGACTGTTACATACATTTTAAAAATTATTAAATATATATTGCTTCAAGGCGGGCTGTTATTGAATTTACATATTATATAATTTAACTGAAATTATTCAAGTGTTAAAAATACTGCCTCAAACACAGGCAATTTCAGTGACTTTCCGAAATGTTTTTATATGCTTAATACAATTTTTTTTCGAAATATTTATCACCTTAAATTTCGTTAGAAAAAGTGTCTTCTAACTCAACCTAAATTCATTCACGGAATGCGCAGAATTGTTTAGTATAGATGTTATTTTAAATCGATTGACTCAAAATAAATGGCAGTAATTCAACGCAGCACAGAAGGGAGCTTAACACTGTAGTACTTTTTGTTAAAGTTAAAAGCACGCGTTTATAACATTAGAACATCTGTAATACATTTAGATGATAGGATTTCAAACTTAAAATATGCTGTCTCATTGCTTTTTGTTATAATTACTTTGACTTCCTTGTTGTTCTGCTAAATGAAAAATGAGGCTTGTTCCTTCAGTTAGTGGCGCCCAGTCGCGTTTTAATATTGTTTCCGCTTTTGTGTTTATGTCCGTAGTCGTCTTAACAATATTGCTCCCATAGCCTAAGGATTCTTAAACTGATTCATGGTGTAACGAACATGAAATGCTTATCTTATTCATTTCAATATGATATTAAGAATGACAGCTAAGAGTGAGATCTTGTGTAGTGGAATTCAAATTTCTTTTAACTTTTGAGGTACATTAATGGGAAAACATTAATTAATTACTTGTTTAATAAACTTTTCTTCGTGCCAATAATTCTATCTGCAAAATAGTTTTATGTTAATATTTGTTGTTCTATAATTACTAGGGTCAGGATTTTAATTCAGCTGCATATTTCTTCTCTGCTGTCATGATAAAGTATGCTCATTTAGTATGTGAGTTAGTTGCTAAATTTCAAATAATTTAAACAATATTTTATGTCGCATATAATGCATATTTTGCCTGTTTTATTAATAAGCATAATATTTCAGCAGTTTGCAAATTATACTGCATATTTGCTTGTTTACATGCGTATTTTATACTAAATGTTTTATCTTTATATTTGATTTAAAAATACGATATTTCCGAAGTCAGTCTTGAAACTTGGCAACACTAATACCAAATCTCACGCAACGCAATAAATATGTCACTTCACATCAGCGAATCTCCGACTTCTCTGGTCGTAGCCGTTCCCTCGCGGTGTGAGGGTAGTTAGTTATTAAGGAATTCTCGGTTGAGTTCAAGCATGGTGGTTATATGTAATATTAAATTTAGTTTAAATGTTATTGTTTGATATCTGTTTTAAGATTTCTAAAAATGTAACCTACTAAGTTCACACAAAGGAAAGCATTTCAGAATATTCAGCTGTTAACAGTTTTAGCTTTTCAATTCCAAACATTTTCTCGCAGGTTTGCCACTGTACTTTTTATATGGGCATAATTATGTGCGTATTATGGAAGTTTTCAATGCATAAATGCATACACATTAAAGGGATTATTACAGTTTAAAATTCCTGTCCATAGTGATTACTTTTACAATTTCATTTTATATTTTTGTTTAGCCACAAATCCTGTAGGTTTTATTATAGTTATTATACCATTGTGAAGTTTGTAATTCTATTGATTATTCTAAATTATTCTCAACTGTTTTTTTTGTTTTGTTTTGAAAAGTATTGAAAAGTTTTGAAAAGTATTATGCCTGTGGGGGTCATGAGAACTGCTGAGCTTAAAAAAGAGGAGTGGCAACTAGAAACATTACGGAACCGCTGGCTTAAATTTAAATAATATTTAAAATATAAACATCTTCAATCTCCACTAATATTTAAAGACAGAGGAAGTGCGTGTGCTGAGAGAGAGATAGATAGAGAGAGAGAGAGAGAGAGAGAGAGAGAGAGATCGGAAAACATGCCACAGATTTTTATAATTCTTGCACCTTAAAAATCACTGTTCTTCCGGGCAGATATAGGCTATAAATATTTAAAAAAATGTTTAAACTGGGGTTTGGAGGGGAGGGACGTTCATATTCATGGCACCCAACTTCAATCCCGTTTCGTTGAATATAGATATAAGAGAATTTTTGGCACTTTATTGTAAACATTACAGAGTATTAATATCTTCTAACCCAAAGGGGTAAACGATTCAAATCTTTTAAAATTGAGTTATTGGAGGGGAGAGTTGCATATGTATTTCTGTCAGTAAATTTCTTTCTGATTCTGCTGAAGTTTATTATAAAGGGACAGTTTTGGTATGATTTTATAAAACCTGGAACGATTTCATCTCACTTGGTGTACGAAAATTGGCACACAGACATTTCACATATTCAAATTTAGCATACTTCATTTTCACCTACTATTCTTTTACCTACTCATATTTAGCCTACATCAATTTGTTACACGTTATATAGCACACTCCTTTTAGTCTACTGCAGTTTCAATAACAAAACATGTTCAGTATGGCAATGAAGTCGTGGTTATTTTAGTTTGGTAATTTTTCCAGTATGTTAGCTGTTTTCCACCACAAATCTTCACTAAAATGACCCGTGAATTAATACGTACTTCAAACTACTGGTCCTCCAGGTTTGGGGTTGTGACAAGCCGCCCCCACGTAAAAATTAATTAGTGCTAAGGTATACAGAAAGGGTACACATCATAGAATGGACTCGCACCGTGGTTCTCTCCAAGTGTTAAGGCGATGGAGAGATAAATTGTAGTTAATGAAGTGCAGGCAGAACGGATCTTAAGGTTCCTCTGTGTAGGCGGAAAGGATGTTAAGGTCCAAACCGTGTAGTTTATGATGATGATGATGATGAAGGTGATGAAGATGATGATGATTCTAGATCCGGCTTCCAGGTGTCTTATATTTGTATTATAATTTGTGTTATAAACAAAGAACCAACAATAACAGATGCACCTATTGGTTATGCAAAAAAAAAATCGTTGTGTAGGGGCAGAGTTCGAAATTACCGAAGGTCGCCCACCGAGAGTTGTTAAGCTTACCGAAGATAGTCATACGTCGAATCCTACGTCGATATATGCAGAAAAGATAGTAAATAATATCTTCCGAAAAGCTATGGAGGGCCCAGAAGAACCACCAGCCTACTTTTAAGGAGGAACTTGTCAGAGGTAGGTCCAGGTACAGGATATAAGGCGGAGAGAGACACCTCGCGCACTGCGATTTACGTGAGATATGTTGCGGCTACCGCCCAGAAGGAAAGGATGGAGTGAAGGAAACATAGAAGACTATAGGCCGCAGGCAGGCCGCAGAGATACGCGGAAGTCACTAACAGTTCCTGGCTCGAAGACCCGACCTACTACTGGAGCTGTCCAGAGAGGGAGATGAACGACCATTCAACCAGGTAGCTCCCCAGGTCCATGGGAATACTCCAGCACCGCATCACGCACGAAACCTAGAAGCACATCGGAAACAGGAAAAGGAAACGGAATGAAAGAGAAATGAGGGAAAGGAAATAGTAGTAGATGAGAAACCACCCCTGCAGGAAACCAGGAAAACCCAAGGTCAGAGTTGGTGGTAAAGGGAAATGAACCCAGGACCTCCCAAATGCAAGCGTCACTGGTTACCGCGGGTGTACTCCAATTGGCTCCCGGTTGACACTTTTACTGTCGTAAAAACCCCAGTTGACTCCTGGGTCACATAGAAATGCACCCCAGTTGGCTCCCGGTTGAAACTGAAAGGGTTGTCCATGCATATTTTAATTATTGTTATGGTTGGCACTGTCATTATGGATTTTCGTTGTTTAGCTGGTGAGTTATGAGTTGCCAGTAGAGTTGGCAACATGATAGTCGACTATTCGTTGTTTACCTGGTGAGCTCGACTGGCCAGTAATGTTAGTGTGGTTAGTTGTGAAATGGAGATTGAAGTTGTTTTTAGTGAAAAGGGGAAAGAGGTTATAGTGATGCACGCTTTTAAATACAGTTTTTACAAAGATTTAAGCGGTGGCGGGAAACGATGGAAATGCACAAAAAGATCTTGCAGAGGATATTTAATATTTCATTCTGAAAATGAAATAAGTTTTAGTGAATTAAAACATAACCATAAAAAGGAATCAGGAGCTTCACTTAACCGGCATAAGGTTAAAAAGTTAAAGCATTCAGTTAAAAGGAAGGCAGTCGAAGATCTTTATGAACGATCTTCAAAATTATTGCGAAAGGAACCAGAACAGCATACAAGGCTTTCAGTCGCACCAAAATTACCAACAAATTGACAAGAATTGCATGAAGCTCTTGAATTCATTAAAATAGAAAATACAAAAGTAAAAAAATTACTAATTAATGGCAGTGAAAAACATATAGTTGTTTTTTCTTGCCGATCGAAGTTAGAATTAATTTGTACTTGTGAGTGTATATTTCTCGATGGAACATTCGAAACATCCCCCAAACTATTTTATCACTATTTTATTGTTCATAGCATGAAGCATCGTTGTTATGTTGCCTGTTTTTGTTTGCTGCCGGACAAGACCAATAAAAGCTATGCTATTGTTCTTCAAACGATAACTGGGGATTGTGATAAATTTGAAGTGAAATTATGTCCTCCTTACGTGTACATAAGTAGCATATAATAGAGAGAGAAAGCTCACCTTTTTGCGTTTATATGGGAAAGATAGGGAATACGAGGAGAGGTGCTAGACTAGACAGCGCTTGAAGGGTAGAATATGGGTTTTATATGGGAGAGCTAGCAAATCGAGGAGCGGTACTAGGCAAGGAGGGTTTGAATAGTAGAGTATGTGTTTATATAAAGAGACCAGGAAAACGGGGGTAGATGCTAGGTTGAGAGAGCCTTCAAGGAGGAAAATGCGTTTTTATTGGAGAGATAGGGGAAACGAGGTGAGATCCGAGGTAGAGCAGGTGCTGAAGGAGGGGGAACGCCCTTTATATGATAGAGGCAGGGAATACGAGGAGAGATAGCAGGTTAGAGGTCGAGGAGTATTGTATTCGTTTATGTGGGGAAGATATGGAAAACGGAGAGAGATCCGTGGTAGAGCAGGAGCTGAAGGGGGAGCAATATGCTTTATATGAGAGAGGTAAGGGAATACAAGGAGAGGTGCTAGTCTAGACAGAGGTTGAGGAGTGCAGTATGCGTTTAGATGCGAAATATATGGGAAATGGGGAAGGATGCTAGGCTAGACATATACTGAAGAAGGGGAATTTGGGTTTCCACAGGTGAGGTAGGAAACCAAGCAGAGATGCTAGGCTAGACAGATGCTGAAGAAGAGAGGGATACGCTTTATACGGAAGAGATAGGCAAAACGTGGAGAGATGCTAGGATAGACAGGGTTAAAGGAGGAAGAGGTTTAGACTGCAAAGACACCACCAATTAAAGTTTACAAATGTTTTGACACTCTTTGGAGGCATTTTCTCGACACTGAGGGTGAAGTCCCCCGGCGCTAAAGTTCTAAAATATCTGTGTTAATCAATCAGGTAATGTTCGTCCATGCATAACATCGTCTAACATTATTGAAAAAGAACCTAGGATTTATAATGCTAACGTCCCGGCATTGAGCCTCTAAAGGGGTGGACGCAGGCCCTCGATCGAAGTATCCCCACCGCATGTATCTTGATTGATGAATGTAATTAAATGCTGCTCGTCGATGGATGAATACAATTAAGTATTTTTGATTGATTAATGTAAATAAGTGTATATGTAGGGTAAACCGGGTAGTATCACAAGTGTTCATGGTAATTCATAACAGCGATTCGTGTCAGAGCTATTTAAGGTGATTTCGCATGATTCGGAGGGTATCACAAGTATATAAGTCAATTTAAAAGGTAATGCAGATAGCGTCACTGGTATTCATGGAAATAGAGGGAGTAATTATATGTTAAATATTTCTTATCCAATGCTACAACACTTTTATATACTTTTTTCTAAATCTAAAAACTTTTGATATGTTAAACAGTTAGTGTGCGAAACGGAGAGGGATAAACTGTATATCGGTTTACAGTGAAGGTATATAGAAGTATACTAAACTAACCCCGCACCGAACGGCCAAACCTATCCCTGCCTTGACTTCTCATTATCTATTCAATCCTATCATCGTCTAACCTAACTAACGTAACAAGACGTAACACTACGTAACATAACCACGTGACAAGACGTAACACTGCGTAACATTGCGTAGTAACAAGACGTCATACTACGTAACATAAGCACGTAACCACGTGACAAGACGTAACACCACGTAACCAGTAAATGTAAAAACGCAACCACTAAATGTAACAACGTAACCAGTAAATGTAACAACGTAAACAGTAAATGTAACAACGTAGCCAGTAAATGTAACAACATAACCAGTAAATGTGACAACGTAATCAGTAAATGTAACAACGTAAACAGTAAAAGTAACAACGTAACCAGTAAATGTGACCAATGTAACAGTAAATGTAACAACGTAACAACACGTAGCAACCATGTAACCACGTATCATAACCACGTAACATGACGTAACACCCTGCGACCTGACGTAATCAGAAACGTAACAAGACGTAACACCACCACGTAACCAGAGATAACCTTGAGTTTCTTTTATTGAAATTGCGATGTTTTATGCAGGTTTTATTATTTGAGAGTCTTAATTGAAAAGTTTTACGTCAACTTACCTTTATTTTAGTTCGTTGTAGATGCCTCTCCACTTTATCTAGGCTTGAGACTAGAACTATGATTGCTCCTAATGGCAGGGTTAACACCTACCCTTCCATCTTTTTATTATTCTTCTTTCTTCATCAGACGTCTGCTAGCTGCATACACAGCACACGGATAAACTTTAATTTTTTAAGATTGTAGACTCGCGGAGAAAATCTTCATCTTCGGCTTACATTCTTTTAAGCACTGTTTGTAATACGATAATGTCCATACGTATATGTCGTTATTCCATCCTCAGCAATAACTCTTTTATCATCAAACGGAGTCAATATGATTTTATTCACTTGCACTGTGGCAAGAACATGCTGTCGTGACAGGATCAGATTCATGGGCGTGCTGATGATTTCTCTGGTTTTAAGACAGTCAGTATAGCTCTCAAATGTGACGTTCTGCTCAATAGCACTACGTTTTATGCCTTTAATATTTTTAGCATCAAGCCTTGAATATCTAAGACGTACATATTAGGTCTTAGTCCAACAAAGCGCAGAATGAGTTTACTATTAGCCTCATCTTTAAACTTTCCCAACACCTTTTTTTTCTGAGTGAAGTGACATATATGATTGACAGCGTAGTCAGCTGTATACAGATCCTCGAGATAACGTAGCTTGTCCTGGTACACATCTTCAGTTGTCACACGATGAATGAACGAATCAGTGTCCATATACATAAGCTTCAGGTTTTCAGCTCCATAATATGGCAGCAACACATCATAATGATAGTAGTACATTGGAGATGTCCAACACATTCATACCGATGTATAAAAGCTTGTTGAATACGATCTGTCGCGAGGCCATATGTGCAGCAGCTAGTTTAGCAGCATATATCGTCCTATCGATAAACGTGGGCTTAGCGATCAGCTTTTCCAGGGTCTTCTCATTTGTAACCAGTAGTATATTCATTCGATTACGTAGGTTCTCCATAGTTTTTCCAAACATGTAATTGTTAAACAGTTTGTAGAGATCCTTCTCGAATTCATTTGCAGCCTGTTGTTGCATCCTATTGTTAAATTCCACACAAGGTTTTAACCACTGCAACTGTCGGAATTGTAGCACACGATGGATTATTGTTAGCCGTAGTCCATTATTAAGTGCCTGCTTCAAAGTCATATAATGTACTACATACTTCTTTCGAGGTCCATGATGAGGTATCAGTTTCTTTGTAGTTGAGTTCTTAGCATTCATACACTCGGGCAGGAAAGGTAGATCGTTGTGTAGATCGTGAAGTTCCGCAGGATACTCGATGTCAACTTCTAATATGTATCCATGAGAATCATCTTTTAGTCTTTCTAAGTCGATTTTTTCAGGTGTCACCCAATCAAATCCTCCATAAGGGAGGGCGTGGCACACGGCCCAATCATATTGATTATTAGAGTCTTCATATGTAATAAATTGGGTTGCTCTCGACGGATCATACTTCTCTATGTAGGCGTTGCTTACTTCGGCATACGGTGGGAATCTTGGCATAAACCTCCTCTTATGTCGGATTCCACCATGAGTAAATGATCATAATCCTGTAACAATTCCAGCTGAATTCCAGTATACAGCAACATGGCGTCCCATGTAAGTCCTGGAGAGGTGAAATAATGGGCAGGGTCGACTTTGTGTGTTTTGAGGGTTTGATCTCTAAATGTCTCAAAGACATCAGCTAGAATAAGTACATCAGAGATTAAGTAGAGTTCGCTGTACTCGCCAAGGTTTCTTGCATTAAACAGCTCCTATACATTTCTAGCATGATCGTAGTCAGCATCACTAATTTCTTCTTCATTTAATCTATTATAGAAAGAATCCTTAGGAGGCAGGCAGGTTTCGTTCAAAACATCCCATGAAGTGACATAATCATAGGGAAATACTCCCTTATGAGTCATCAACTTTATCTTGTCTTCTCCAAAGTGTTTCAGGGTACGATGTTAGATTTTTCACCAGCTTATCCAAGCTTGTACTGAGAAACCGAAAGCTATCCACAAACGGAAGCTTTATATCTCCTACATACTTGGAGAATGATATATAGCTTTCTTCAGAACTAGGAATTACTTCCACCCGCTCACTTGTACATCCCAGCTCCTTAACAATGAAGTGTGAGTCATACCCACTGAGGTTGTGCATGAAGACTGGAATATATATAGGTATTTTGCAGGCTAAATTACATTCATTATGTAGACTTCCACGATATTCACCGCTGATGTGGTCATGGTCACGTACTTTGTAGTTTTCTTCAGTAAAGCTTTTTCAACACAAGTAGCACACTGTAGAGGAGTTGAAATCCATCTGCTGTTGATCTGTAAGTTTCAGAGGTATGACAGATTTGTATATATTATTAATTTCCTTCGGGCGGCGCCGTGGCCGAGTGGTTAGACCGCTCGCCTCCACCGAGGCGGCCCGGGTTCAAACCCAGGGACCTGCAAGTGGAATTTGTGGTGGACGAAGCGGCGTCTGGGCGGGTTTTCTCCGGTTCTCCGGTTTCCCCCGCCATTCATTCCACCAACTGTTCCATCATCACTTTTCCTTTCATCCATTTTCACCAACATTTCGTTTCATCTACTTCCTTCATCCCATACCAGGCATCGGGCTGATCACCCATCCTGGATGTTCTGTCTGATCTATGAGTGTCTGCTCCTCGACGGGCCTCTGACCCAGGCATCCGCTTGTAAGTCCTGAGTTTGTAAGTCCTACATAAGAGGAGGGTAAACAGATGATGAATGAATGAATGAATGAATTAATTAATTTCCTTCGAAAGGAACGACAGGTATTCCATAAACTTCTGAGCACCATCAACACCACGATATACATAGGGGTGCTTAGGAAGATCAGTTTTCAGATGTTCAACGTCAGATGACGGTTTAACGTAAACGCAGAAATTCATGGGTACATGCTGCTGATAAGGGGTGGTATATGAAGTTTCAGGATTGGGTATACATGTATGACATGGGGCGAGAATGCTTTCAAAGTCTGCATAGATGACGTAAGGTAGTTTCAACATCGTTTCAAAATTTTTAAATTCAACAATTGATTTCTCCTTGGTAGGCATAATTACCCTTGCAACACCATGTTGATTACAGATGGCAGCATATTCTTGTAGTTTTTCCAGTCCACATCGTCCGCACTGATCAACAAAATGTGTAAAACAACGCTTACAGGTATACACACGTCCATTATGCATAACTTTCTGACGTCGAATAAGTTTTTAAAAATTCTTATATAAACGTAGTGATGTTTCCCACTACTGTCACTCAATAGTAGGAGGTCACAGTGTTCAGGTATTTCAGGCTCAGCGACCTTTATTGGATACACTTCATGCTTCTCATCCAGACCGAAGACGTTGATAGACATGCTGTTAAGTGTCTCAAAATCAGATATTTGAGAAAGTGGAGTTGGATAAGTAACACAGCTGAAGCCATATTTACTTTGAAGTTGCTTGTATTTGCTCACGCTAGCGCATTCATCTCAAAGAATTTGGCTAATACAGAATGCATCAGTCACAGCTCATCCTTATAATTCTGGATGTTAATGCAGGCATTTCTTGCTTCAACAGATGAAGGCAGGGGTATGAAGCTACATCTTCATAACGGACTGTACTTGTAAATACGAAGACGAATCCCTTCTACAGCAAGCAAAGCCCAGTTACTACCCTTAAGTTGTGATTCCTCCATTTCAGTAAAAAGCTTCTTCATTTTTGTTTCCAGCATAGAGTCTAGATCCGTTTCTAGGAAAACAGCTTGATTCCGGGTTTTAATTTTTTTGTCGCAGGTTTCTCCGATACTGTTAACAAATCGGCACTCAGCCAACGGATTAATTTTCACGCTCTTATGAATACCAAGTTCTTTATGTGCAGCCTGGATTATCCACTGTTTCGCCTCATGCAGGTACATATTCAGGTCCTTAGTTGATTCACAGCGTATAAAATATGATTTCAGCGTCCATCGAATGAAGTTTCATATTATTTCATGTAACAGTTATACATTGCAGATAATAATTCATGTTTAGTAGGCTCTAATCTACGTTTCTTCTCAGGCCTGTTTATTTCGCACGCATCTTCGTGTCGCCGACACATATAACTGTCTTTGAAGGTTGCATTAGAATATTTACATTTGAAGAGCTTCTTACAACGTAGCTCATGCCTTCTTTTATCATAACCGTGAAGGAATTTCTTGCCGCATTTACCACAAGAATATTCTGAGGCGCTAGGAATGATATTCTTATATGAGGACTTATTCATCTTTCTTCTTGGTAAAATGACGTATTAATCCTTCTTCAAGGAAATATAGACCTGTTCACCTTGATAATACTTTAGAAAACCGATTATTTTCTGAGAGAACAACGATGTTGTCACCTCGGAGATAATTAACGGAACGAAGTCCAATGCTCGAGATCGCTCTATTTATAGAGGGGGCACGAGCCTTTTTGGATCAATTATATAACGTATTAATCCGGCTTCAAGGAAATGTACACCTCTTAACCTTGATACACTTTAGAAGGCCGATTATTTTCTGAGAGTACAACGATGTTGACACCTCAGAGTTAATTAGCAGAATCAAGTCCAATGCCCGATATCGCCCTATTTATAGAGGAGGCACGGACCTTTTTAGATCAATTATATATTGAATTTTAATACTAAAAACGGCGATTAAGCGTCTAAGCTCTTATATTTCAATTCGTGTTACACTGATGTTCGGGTGTTTTCTTGGTCTTCGCGCATGTTCGGGTACTTGGTTGAAGTGAACGCGTCTCTTTGTATTCGTAGGTCTTCGTACAGTTTCGGGTGCTTGACTCGTGAGGGTGATGAACGATTCGTCAACCGAGCAAGGGGCAAGTATTCTTTGAGCAAGCATTCACCATGCTCCGTGAAACCTACAAGCACACCTGAAAGATGCGAAAGAAATAGAATGAAAGGAAATCGCAGTAGCATACACCACTCAGGCATTCGCATGCAGACCAGGGGAACCACGAAAAATCCGAGTTCAGAGAGAGCGACCGACGGGAATCGAATCAGGGACCCTAGAAGCACACGTGAAAGATGCAAATGAACTAGAATGAAATGAAATCGTGGTAGCATACACCACTTAGGTATTCACCTGCAGACAATGGAGAACCACGAAAAATTCGAGGTCAGAGTGAGCGACCGACGGTAATCGAACCAGAGACCCTAGAAGCACACGTGAAAGATGTAAATGAAATAGAATGAAAGGAAATCGTGGTAGCATACACCACTCAGGCATTCGCCTGCAGACCAGGGAAAACCACGAAAAATCCGAGGTCAGAGTGAGCGACCAACGGTAATTGAACCAGAGACCATAGAAGCACACGTGAAAGATGCAAATGAAATAGAATGAAAGGAAATCGTGGTAGCATACACCACTCAGGCATTCGTCTGCAGACCAGGGAAAACCACGAAAAATCCGAGGTCAGAGTGAGCGACAGACGGTAATTGAACCAGAGACCATAGAAGCACACGTGAAAGATGCAAATAAAATAGAATGAAAGGAAATCGTGGTAGCATGCACTACTCAGGCATTCGCCTGCAGACTAGGGAAAACCACGAAGAATCCAAGGTCAGAGTGAGTGACGGACAGACGGAAATCGAACCAGGGACCCTAGAAGCACACGTGAAAGATGCGAAAGAAATGGAATGAAAGGAAATTGTGATAGATGAGAAACCACTCCGGCATTCGCCTACCAGCCAGGGAAAACCACGAAAAATCCGAGGTCAGAGTGAGTGATCAACCGACGAAAATCGAACCCCTGAACCCTAGAATCATATCTGAAAGATGCAAATGAAATAGAATTAAAGGGAAAGGAAAACGGAATCGATGATAAACTACTAGCATTCGGCTGTCGACCAGCGAAAACCGCGAGAAACCTAAGGTCACAGTGACCGTCCCTACGGAAATTGTACCTAGGACCTCCGAATGCAAACCACAGACGTTATCGCCTGAGCCAAGCCGTAAAAACAGGCTTATCCCATACCACTCAGACAATACTCTACCCCGCCAGATGACATCACGCCTGGCGACAGACTGTCTGGGAACAGCCCGACATGTTGAAGCGCGTTCATTTCCACCTGCCACACCAACAGAGAAGTATTCTGACACGATCATTCAGACAGATGTTTCCAATCAATGCATACCATACCCACCACCGCAACCCATTAGACACCAAAGTTAGCATAATTTCTGTTATAATACTTTAGAAATAGCATAGAAGTTTTTCTCCCTTTAGATTAGATTAGATTGTATTCTGTGAGTTCACTAGCAGCCATAAAGGCTTGTGAACATAGAACATGTCAAGGAAATGTACAAAAATTACATATAAACATAAATATTACACAGAATATGGAACATTTGAAATAAAATAGACACATACTATATGCGTGTCAAGGAAATGTACAATAAAGTTACATATATACATAAATATTGCATAGTATACAGAACATTTAAAATAAAATAAAGACATATTATATACAAAATGAAGCAAAACAAGTGTAATTTTGTACAGAGTTGAATACCTCCTTACTGTTATAAGGTTAACATACGTATAGGCAAGAACAGTTATTGTAACATTTACTAGGATTTTACCTTTAAAGAGCACACTTTCTCTTGGTGGCCATTAGAGGTCGGAAAAGAGGAAGGGGAAACTGTCTGACCGTATGGTGGGAATGATGACCACCATTATGATCTGCATGTAGACCCGAGAGCACTTCATTGAGCGGCAGACCGCTACGTAGGGCGGAGCTATAGGTCTCCGAGCCTCTTTAAGGCACGCCAGCGTCTCACGTGTTAGTTATTTACGCTAACTTTACCTTTTAGTGATGCATTCAATTAACTGATGTGATATTCGTCGGGACGACAGGTAGTCAAATATGCATTACAAAGAAACTAGCTTATGATACAAAAGTAATAACGTATATTCGCGTCTTTATATTAATTACTTTTTATGTTACTCGAAGATGAATTTGTATTGATGTCACTGGATTCAAACCAAGACCACCAGGTCAACTTGGAACAAAAGTCAATGACGCGCCACATTCCAAGGAGATAACCATTCTTTACCCCATATCGCTATCGCTTTTCATTCAGGAGATATAAGCATTTAACGGTAATATTATATTTTTTGTAACATACCGCCAATTAAAAGGTCTGTAATCGAATTAAATACCTCATTGTAGTAATAAAGGCTAATCTAGCTGCTGTACACATGGCCTCGCGACAGATCGTACTCAAAAAGCATGTATACATCGGTATGAGTGTGTTGGACATCTCCAAGACATTAATGTACCACTATCATTATGATGTGTTGCTGCCATATTATGGAGCTGAAAACCTGAAGCTTATGTATATGGAAACTGATTCGTTCATTCATCGTGTGACAACTGAAGATGTGTACCAGGACAAGCTACGTTTTATCGAACACCTGGATACAACTGATTACCCTGTCAACCACATACGTCACTCCACACAGAACAAAAAGGTGTTGGAAAAATTTAAAGATGAGGCTATTAGTAAAATCATTCTACGCTTTGTTGGACTACGACCTAAGATGTACACCTTAGATAATCAAGGCTTGATGCTAAAAAGATTAAATGCATAAAACGTAGTGCTATTAATCAGTACGTCACATTTGAGAGCTATACTGACCGTCTTAAAACCAGAGAAATCATCAGCACGCCCATGAATCAGATCCTGTCACGACAGCTTGCTTTTGCCACAGTGCAAGTGAATAAAATCAAAAGAGTTATTGCTGAGGATGCAATAATGACATGCGTATGGACATTATACTATTACAAACAGTGCTTAAAACAATGTACGCCGAAGATGAAGATTTTATCCGCGAGTCTACAACCTTAAAAAATTGAAGTTTATCCGTGTGCTGTGTATGCAGCTAGCAGACTTCTGATGAAGAAAGAACAATAAAAAGATGGAAGGGTAGGTGTTAACCCTGCTATTAGGAGCAATCATAATGCTAGTCTCAAGCCTAGATAAAGGGGAGAGGCAGCTACAACGAACTAAAATAAAAGTAAGTTGACGTAAAACTTTTCAATTAAGACTCTCAAATAATGAAACCTGCATAAAACATCGCTAATTCACTAAAAGAAACTCAAGGATATCTCTGGTTACGTGGTGGTGTTACGTCTTGTTACCTTTCTGGTTTCGTCATGTCGCAGCGTGTTACGTCATGTTACGTGGTTATGATACGTGGTTACATGTTTGCTACGTGTTGTTACGTTGTTACATTTACTGTTACATTGGTCACATTTACCGGTTACGTTGCTATATTTACTGTTATATTAACTGGTTATCTTGTTACATTTACAGGATACGTTGTTACATTTACTGGTTACGTTGTTACATTTATTGATTACGTTGGTACATTTAATGGCTACGTTGTTACATTTACTGGTTACGTTGTTAAATTTATTGGCTACGTTGTTACATTTACTGATTACGTTGTTATATTTACTGGTTACGTTGTTACATTTAGTGGTTACGTTGTTACATTTTCTGGTTACGTGGTGTTACGTCTTGTCACGTGGTTACGTGCTTCTGGTACATAGTGTGACGTCTTGTTACGTGGCTATGTTACGCTGTGTTATGTCTTGTCACGTTGGTTAGGTTGGACGATGATAGGATTGAATAGATAATGAGAAGTCAAGGTGGGGATAGGTTTGGCCGTTCGGTGCGGGGTTAGTTTAGAATACTTCTATATACATTCACTGTAAACTGATATACAGTTTATCCCTCTCCGTTTCGCACACTAACTGTTTAACATATCAAAGGTTTGTAAGATTTAGAAAACAGTATATAAAGGTGTTGTAGCATTGGATAAGAAATGTTTATAATCTAATTACTCCCTCTATTACCATGAATAGCAGTGACGCTATCTGCATTACCTGTTAAAATGACTTAAATACCTGTGATACCCTCCGAATCATGCGAAATCACCTTAAATAGCTCTGGCACGAATCGCTGTTCTGAATTACTATGAACACTTGTGATACTACCCGGTTTACCCTACATATACAGTTATTTACATTAATCAATCAAAAATACTTAATTGTATTCATCCATCGACGAGCAGTGTTTAATTACATTCATCAATCAGGATACATGCGGTGGGGATACTTCGATCGAGGGCCTGCGTCCACCCCTTTAGAGGCTCGATGCCGGGACGTTAGCAGTATAAATCCTTGATTTTTTTCAATAATCTTAGACGATGTTATACATGGACGAACATTACCTGATTGACTGACTTTGATATTTTAGAACTTCAGCACCTACACCCTCAGTGTCGAGAAAATACGTCCAAATGGTGTCAAAACATTTGTAAACTTTAATTGGTGGTGTCTTTGCGCTCTAAACCTCTTCCTTCTTTAACTCTGTCTATCCTAGCATCTCTCCAGTTTTCCCATCTCTTCCGTATAAAGCGTATCCCTCTCTTCTTCAGCATTTTTCTAGCCTAGCATCTCTGCTTGGTTTCCTACCTCACCTGTATAAACCCACATTCCCCTTCTTCAGTATCTGTCTAGCCTAGCATCTCTCCCCGTTTTGCCATATATTCCGCATCTAAACGCATACTGTACCCCTCAGACTCTGTCTAGACTAGCACCTCTCCTCGTACTCGCTCACCTCTCCCATACAAAGCGCAATGCTCCTCCTTCAGCCCCTCCTCTACCACGTATCTCTCACCGTTTTTCCATACCTTCCCCACATAAATGAATACCACACTCCTCGACTTCTAACCTACTATCTCTCCTCGTATTCCCTACCTCTATCATATAAAGGGCGTTCCGGTCTATCAGTATCTGCTCTACCTCGGATATCACCTTGTTTCCCTATCTCTCCAGTATATACGCATGTTCCTCCTTGAAGGCTCTCTCAACCTAGCATCTGCCCGCGTTTTCCTCGTCTCTTCATATAAACGCATACTCTGTCATTCAAACCCCCCTAGCCTAATACCTCTCCTTGGTTTGCTATCTCTCCCATATAAAGTCATATTCTACCCTTTAAGCCCTGCCTAGTGTAGCATCTGTCCTCGTATTCCCTATCTCTTCCGTATAAAGCATATCCCTCCCTCCTTCCGCATTTGTCTAGCCTAGCATCTCTCCTTGGTTTCCTTTCTCACCGATATGAACCTAAATTCCCCATATAAACGCATTTTCCTCCTTGAAGGCTGTCTCAACCTAGCATCTACCCCCGTTTTCCTGGTCTCTTCATATAAACGCATACTCTACTATTCAAATCCTCCTTGCCTAGTACCGCTCCTCGATTTGCTAGCTCTCCCATATAAAACCCATATTCTACCCTTCAAGCGCTGTCTAGTCTAGCACCTCTCCTCGTATTCCCTATCTCTCCCGTATAAGCCTATATCCCCCTCCTTCAGCATCTGTCTGGCCTATCATCTGTCCCCGTTTTTCCTATCTTTCCCATGTAAACGCATTATCCACACCTCCAGGCCTGTCTAAGTTAGCATTGACCCTCATTTTCCCTATCCTTTCCCATATAAACGCAAAAAAGTGAGCCAGCTCTCTCTATAATATGCTACTTACATAGACTTTGAACAAGCGGTCCATTATGACGTTACATCCACATGGACAAACGCATCTTTAAAATTTTGCGAATTTCACCCATGTCAAGCTTGGTTTAAGAAGATACATACCTCGGTACTAAAAATGAACATCGAAATCCTAACTCTGAACTAGGAAAATACTTAAAATTATTTTTCGCTTGCCCTATCTAAATCTGAATGATGTTTTTACAGATGTAATAATAGCCATGCAACCACAAGACGATAGTGGGCGACAATTTACTGATTATGCTTTTGACACATGCATATCTCCTTGTTTGTTTTCTCCATCGCTGTGAGCAGAGCCATCAGTTCCGATGACTAGAACGACAAACTGTTTTGAGTTTTTGCACTCAAAATTAAATGCATTGATACACCACCCTCACCCAAACATTTTTGTATTTGCTAATATGCTGCAAGAAATACAGATGAACACTTATAGCATGATGCGCAGTGTTAATAAAACTGTGAGAAGGAAACAGATAGTTGAAAAAGAATTGTTTCTCAAACAACAACTGATAAAACATGAATCAGGTAATATTTCCAATTTACAGTTCCTCAAAAGTGTTTCCTTAAAACTTTTGCCTGTCTACTTTTGAACAGATGTATTTTAGTGTTATTTATTCTATCTTTCTTACTGTACTTAAAGTGGAGATGGGACACAGCTCAGTTTTCCAACAGATGTACGATGATGTCATTTACACCATTTTACTGTGCAGGAGGCTACAACTGTTTTCCGGCGGGCCAGAGGGTGCACAGGATGAGGGCGAAGGAATGTCTTCTCAACTAGTCATGCCTGGTTATAGCCGACAGTAAGCGCCGGTATCGTCTCAAAGGTCACATTTACTTTTGTGTTTACTGGTATAATTCAGCTATCTGACTCTAAGAGGAAAGAAGGCGAAACTAAATAATTTTCTCTTTACTAGATCTATCCAAGCGAAATAATTAACACTTTCTTTACATAATATGTTGTTTAAAAAGCAAATGTTGCATTGTTTGTGAAGGTGCTACAGAAGTTTAAGATCCGTTATTAAGCAGTTTTCTTGAGAAACAAGTTTTACATAATGTATATCTTGTTTTTAACATTTGTTCTAACAATTGTTTCATAATTATCATGCAATGGAGTATTCTACGCTGACTCCGACAGCTGAGGGTATTTATTATTTTGAATAAAAGTTTGTTTTGCTTTTTAATCTTCATAGAGATTGATCACAACGTTTAGCGCTAAGTGTGTAGCTCCATACATGGGCACATTCAATATTTCTGATAATATTCATGTAACGTTTTAAAAATACCTAACCAAAAGTAATATTAATGTCAAACTGTTGAAGC
Organism: Deroplatys truncata; assembly: GCA_030765065.1. NCBI lineage: Eukaryota > Metazoa > Arthropoda > Insecta > Mantodea > Mantidae > Deroplatys > Deroplatys truncata. The sequence continues at coordinate 174,861,480 of CM060990.1, forward strand.
AATTTGAGCACAATTAGTGCAAAATTTATTTTTTTCAAAATGAGATAAGTAGTTTGTTATAGAGAGAGCGTGTACAGTTTTTTGCGTTTATATGGGAAGGGATAGGGAAACGAGGTTAGATGCGGCGGTTCACAGGGGAAAAGTGCGTTTATATGGGACACATAGGGAATACGAGGGCTGATGCTTAGGCTAGACAGGGATTGAAGGAGGGAAATGCATCTATATGTGAGAGACGAGGAAAACGGAGAGAGAGATCCTGCGATAGGAGAGAGTTGAAGAAGGGTCAAATGCGTTTATATGGGAAAGGTAGGGAAAATGATGGTAAGTGTTAGGGATTCTGGTTAAAAAGCTGCCATACAAAGAACCGCATTATTCAAGAACTTAAACAAAAAGGTGTAAGTATAGATCATTTGTATGGTATTCGAGGAGGGGTCTTTAGTGGAAAACCCCCCTAAGTCATTAGAAGGGAATTAAGAACTCCAGCATATTTAGGAATGTGCAATTAATATGCTAATTAGGCTACCCCCTCCACCTGCCACGCCCCCTGCTCCCTTTTCGTAGCAGCTGTCATACATTTTGAGAAGTATAATGGAAAGGTTGACAGCTATGCAATTAAGGTTTTCCATCTCCTGTCAAAATGAACAATGGTGTAATATTATGTGTTGTAACAAAGGAGAAGATGCTATTCTCCCCATTCCATTTCCGCCCACTTGCACTTTAAGAAGTCCACACCTGTAGCAACCCCCTCCCCCAAGCTGCATTCTCTCTCCAAACACGTGCACCTGGGCAATATAACAAAGACCTAACGTTTTACTGTCAAAATGAATAATGGTGTAATAAATTATGCTTTGTGACAAAGCAACAAGCGCTATTGTCTCCATTCCTTTTGTTTGACGGTGGAAAAGAGAGAAAGATCCGTTTCCCACGAGGCAAGCTTTATTTACCTGCTAGGCAATAAATTCCCCTCTCTCGACCTCGCCGTCATGGAACCGACTCTGTCCCCGCGGGCAGTTCTCTCTGAGAGCAGCCGAGCCTTCGCGGGGATCTACGGACATCTCCGAACATGGATATACACGATCGTAACAACTCTAACACTTCCTCCAAGCATACGAGCCTGCACGAAGACCTACGGTCATCGCCGAACATAGTTATACATGTTCAACTCTCTGTTTTTGCATCTAACACCTCTTTCAAACAGAGATATCAAAAAATGTATTTATCAGATGTAATTATTTATATTAAACCCTGGCGTATCACTACTGTTTAATCGCTTATATCTCCTGAATGAAAAGAGATAAAACGATGCAAAAAAAACTAATTGTAACCCTGGAATGCGGCGCGTCTTTGTCGCATTGTTCCAAGTTGACCGGGATGCTCGGGATCGAATCCTAGGAGTGATTACAAATTCATCTTCCAATAACTCCGGAAATAATTAAGATAAAGACGTCAAATAAACCTTATTACGTTTACGTCATTAGGTAGTTTCTTATGAATGTATATTACGTTTCCAGGATTCCTGGATTCGATCCCTAATTTTAAAACTTCCTTTATCTCAGAAACTAACAGAGATAGAGGTGTGTACCAAAGCATAGTTGATAGCTCCTATGTTGGTCAATTAATACTGCATATAATTGGCAGTTAGTAGTCCTTAGTTCGAATCCAGATCCTTCAATGACTTCCTTTTTAAAACCTTTAAATACATAACATATAGGTGTCTACGTCAAACAGAAGAGTAATAAAAGCATTACAGCGCCGGATCTGAAATGGTATGTTATTTGAGAGGTTCGCTCCTTCTTGATTATTAGGGTTCCTTCACACGCATGTATACACAGACAAAGACACACACACATTCACACTTACACACACCAATACGTATGCAAACATACACGAACACAGTGGAATAAGCAGCTACACACTCTCGTACAGAAACAGACACATACGCGCATAAACAATCGCTGTCACCCCCACAAAGCAGACACGTACACACATAAACATACGCCTACAAACTTACACGCATACACCACTGCATGCTCCCACATGCACGCACACACATACATACACCTACAAACATACAGACATACACCAGTGCACGCAGACACATACACATACAAACTTGCACGCATACAACAGTGCACGCACACACACGCACACACAAACTCACGTAAACATACACGAACACCACGGAACAACAAGTAGCTACACACGCACAACATATTCCAGCACTTCCTCCAAACACACGAACCTGCACGAAGAGCTACGGACACGCCCGAACACGCCTGTTGAGCACGTATTTCAATATAAGAGATATCGCAGTCTTATTATTAAAAATTATGTATATGCTTGTTAAAAAAGGTCCGTGTCACCTCTATAATTAGAATACATTCAGTCACTAGTATTTATTATGCTAATGAGTCTAGATGTGCTTGGAAGAGGGCAAAATAAGATTTTTGAACACTAATTTAAATGATTGTGAAATACTTTTAAATAGTGATGAAATTTGCACCCTAAAATACTTCAATTCTGTATACATTAAAAGTGTCAAGACTATTTGCTGTGTGGTAATAAAAATGATAAAAATAAAGAGACTTTCATTTAAATAATAAAGAAAATTTCATAAGCTATCCATTGCAAATGTAACGTCATATGCAGGAACGAGGAGTTGAAGGAGGAACGTGTTTGAAGTGTATGATAAAAAATAATAAAAAACAATGAATGTATACTTCTCATAAAGGTTGTTGGGACTGAACTATCTGAACACCGTGACCTGCTACTATTGAGTCATCTGTGGAAAACATCACTATGTATTTATAAAGAATTTTGAGAAACTCGTTCTACGTCAGAAAACTAAATGTAATGGACGTGTTTATACCTGCAAGCATTGTTTTACACATTTTGATAATCGATATGAACGAAGTGGGTTGGAAAAACTACTAGAACATGCAGCCGTCTGTATTCAACCTGGTGTTGCAAAAGTAGTTATGCCTACCAAGGAGAAATCAATTGTACAGTTTAAAAATGTTGAGAGGATGTTGAAACTACCTTATGTCATTTACGCGGATTTTGAGAATATTCTCTCTCCATGTCATACGTGTATACCCAATCCTGAAACTTCCTATACAACACCTTATCAAAAGCATATACCTATGAGCTTCTGTGTTTACGTGAAGTCGTCATCCAGTTTTGAACACATTGAAACTGCTCTTCCTAAGTAACCCTATGTATATCGTGGTTATGATGCTGCTCAGAAGTTTGTGCTGTACCTGACATCTCTTGCAAAAAATATTGATAACGTATACAAATCTGTCAAGCCACTGAAACTTACAGATCAACAGAAGGATTTCTAATCTTCTACAGTATGCTACTTGTGTGCAAAACCGTTTACTGAAAAAACTACAAAGTACGCGACTATGGTCACATCAGCGGTGAATATCGTGTAAGTTCTACATAATGAATGCAATTTAGCAAGCAAAACACCTAAATATATTCCTGTTTTCATGCACAACCACAGTAGGCATGACTCCCGATTCATTGTCAAGGAGCTGAGTTGTACAAGTGAGCGGGTGGAGGTAATTCCTGGCTCTGAAGAAAGCTATACATAATTCACAAAGTATGTGGGAGTGGGTTACTTTTACCTTTTTAGCGTGAGTGGGTTAGCTTTTAGCGTGAGTGCGTTACCTTTTAGCATGAGTGGGTTATCTTTTTGCGTGAGTGGTTCACCTTTTAGCGTGAGTGGGTTACATTTTTGCGTGAGTGGGTTACGTTTCTGCGTGAGTGAGGTAACTTTTTTAGCGTGAATAGGTTAACTTTTTGCGGGAGTGGGTTACAATTTTAGCGTGAGTGGGTTACCTTTTAGCGTGAGTGGGTTACCTTTTTGCGTTAGTGGGTTACCTTTTAGCGTGAGTGGGTTACTTCTTCCGCGAGTGGGTTCTATTATATTGAGCGGGTTACTTTTTCGCGTGAGTGGGTTACCTTTTTAATGTGAATGGGTTACATTTTAGCGTAAGTGGGTTACCTTTTGCGTGAGTGGGTTAACTTTTAGCGTGAATTGGTTACTTTTTTGCGTGAGTGGGCTAACTTTTGCGTGAGTGGGTTACCTTTTTGCGTGAGTGGGTTACCTTTTTAGCGTGAGTGGGTTACCTTTTTGCGTGAGTTACCTTTTTAGCGTGAGTGGGTTACCTTTTAGCATGAGTGAATTACCTTTTAACGAGAGTGGGCAACATTTCTAGCGAGAGGGGTTACGTGCTTTCCAGAGTTAGTGTTCTATCATTGACAGGAAACAGCTTTCCATTGAGTTCGTGTCTAAAGTCGCATTCAAAGTCTAGCACCTGAATAGGCAGCGATCAATCTTGCTTCACCAGCTCCATCCTAGCAACTAAAATAAATGCCACTTAATGTATATATGCTAATAAATGTAAGCAATGAGAGAGTATAAAATAACTATGCAGCAATAAAATCAATTAGTATACCACGAGAGCTAACGAGCTTAAGGTCGCAAGAGGTTCAGGTTTAATTAACTCTCTCATTAACCTGCTGCCATTTGAAACGCATTTGCCTGGATAATACTGCGGACCTGGGACAAAACTATAAAAAGAATTAAAGAGAGAGGACCTCGGAATCAACCCATTAGACGAAGCGTGCAAGCTTCACGATATTGCCTACGCTCAGCATAAGAACTCTGCTTCGAGAAACATTGCAGACAAGATCTTGACTGAAAAGGTATGGAAAAGAGTGCAATCATCTGATGCTACATTAGGCGAAAAGTTGGCAGCTCGACTAGTAACAGCAATTATGAAGCGAAAGGTGGTTTTAGGTGCTGGATATAAGAAGAAGAAGAAACGAGGTGGATTTCTACCTCTCATACCAATTATTGCAGCCCTAAGTGCCGCCGCTGCAGGTGCAGCACAAACTGCCTCAGCCGTAAATAAGAAAAATGCTGCAGATAAACAACTGGCCGAAATGATGAGACATAACAGAGAAATGGGGGTAGGTGACTGTTTGTGCTGGATCCAAACAGAAGAAACGGTGAGGATTTCTACCTCTCTTGCCAATTATTGCAGCTCTAGGTGCTGTCGCTAGAAGTGCATCACAAATTGCTACAGCCATAAATAAGAAAAAGGCTGCAGATAAACAACTGGCTGAAATGATGAGACATAACGGAGAAATTGAAGCAAGAGGGAGAGGCCTTCGAGTGAAGAAGAATTAGGCGAGGAACACCGAAAGGAAGAGGAGGCAGAGCAAGTAAGGGAATTAAAAAAACTCCGGCAGATGGCTATACTTGTCCCGAAAAAAGCATCGAGAAACAGAGATCTCGACTTGTGTGTCCAACGTTTAAAGATTCCTCATTTTAGAGGTGTATACATGATCGATCAGCTAGCTTCAAAACCTCGTTACAGAGAGAATTATTGTCAATCTCGATACTTCAGAGAATGAAGGCACTCAGGCGTGTCATTTTATTTCGATCGCTTTGGAAACTTGAAGCCCCCAAAAGAGATAGAAAGGTACCTCAGAGGCGTTAAGCTGCTGTATAACACTAAGAGGTTTCAGGATTTCAGCTCAGTCATCTGCGGGCACTTGTGCTTGCAATTTCTATCGCAATGAATTACGGTGTTGCTGTCAGTGCCAACGAATACTTTCTTACTACGTACCTGAATCCCCCTGTTCAGATAGATCCGAAAGGACATTATGAGATTGCTCTATTGAATTTTGAAATCTTCTATTCCATTACCAATGTTGATCAGAGTAATAATCAATTTCATTACATTCGCAATGATGGAATTAAGACCATTGATATACCCTATAGAACTTACGAGATTGCTGATATTAATGAATACATCAGAGATAAGCTAGGGGTGGATGAGAATGTCTTCTTTTTTAGACCTAATAATTACACAATGAAGGCTGAAATTAAACGTCCTTTCACCGTTGATTTTTCAAATGATCGTTCTATAGGTTCGCTCTTGGGTTTAGTGACAAAGTTATTCCAGCTGATTAGCTGACTGAATCTGATTTCTTGGTGAATATATTTAAGGTGAGCATCATACGAATTGAGTGCAGTATTGCAACAGGCTCTTTCATCGACGGTAATAGTGGACACTCGATCTCTGAGATTTTCACATCTGTTCTGCCATGATGTCATATTTCTCAAGAGCCATCAAATCCAATTTACCTTCCAATCATAAACACCGATGTTATAGAACAAATTAGTCTTTATGTAGTGGACTAGAACGGTAATATCATTGACTTTAGAAACGAAGATATATGCATAACACTTCACATCCGTTGCATTGGCAATAAATTTTAGAAAAAGTCGACGACGTAGAGGATATAATAATGGAGTGATTCGACGCCCTCGTCATGCTCTGCCTTTGACACCCAGCGGGTTAACATCGCGCAATCATCAGTTCCTCCAGGCATTGGGCTTCAGAATCCTATTCTCATAGACATCTTCTATGTTACCGAGACACCGAGATTCGACGAAAAGATCATTAAAGAAGAGGAACATGTGTTTTGCCGCACAATACATCAGCTCTGGACTCTCATGACGAGATTAGAATCCCTTGTCAAGCTGAGGATTTATATACATTACCTAATCGAAGTTATCTATACATCGAGGGGAGTATTACTAAACCTAATGGAGCAGCTACTGCTACAAAGCTTACCAATAACGCTATTGCAATTATGTTTGAGGAGATTCGACTGGATATGAACGGCTCAACCATTGATCGAATCATAAACCTCGGCATCGCATCAAATTTACGCAACTATGCTGCTCTTAACCCCATAGAATCTGATTGTCTGCTGAATGCTGGATGGTGCTATCCTGGAGAAGACATGGACATTGTGCATGCAGCAAATGGAGCCTTCAATGCTATAGTACACCTTTCAATGATTCTGGGATTTGCTGACGACCACAAGGAACTTATACTCAATTGCAAGTTTGAGTCGGTGCTGATTCGATCCAAGGACTCTAAAAACTGTACTATAGCGCCTCAGGGTGAAGAGAATGCCAGTGTTAAACTTCTACGAATCGAGCGGAGAATGCCAGTGATTCGAATTTCTGATGCTAAAAGGTTGAAATCCTCAAGATTTCCAATTCGGACAAGGCACTGTGTTTCCCATTTAGGGCCATGGATCTGAATAATCAGCCTGCTGTGCCGCAAACTAAATCATTCACCTGGAATGTCACCACCACATCAAAAATGGAGAAGCCGAGACTTGTCATTTTGGGTGCTCAGATTTTAAGATCGAGTCGTGCATCTAAATACTGTTCCGTTTTTTAACACTGTAACATAACTAATTTGAGCATTATCTTAATAGTGAGTGCTATCCCTACGATGACATGAATTTGCACTTTGGAAACTCGACATTTACATCATTGTATGTTATGTACTCAAAGTTTCAAAACTCTTAAAAAAGAGAATTATCCTTTATTGAAGAGAAAACTTTTCTTAAATTTTATCCTATATTTGTTATAGGTTGCTTGCATCAACCAGAGGAAGTTGTAAATGGTGCTGTCTACATCAGCATAAAAATTTAAGATAGTGCAAATATCCCTGCACAGACCCCATTGTATTGTTTAATAATTCATGATAAGGTATTTGCATACAAGCCTCTGACTCATGATGCAGCTTATACTTTAAACTAATCATTGTAATGTAAGGATTTCGTTTTTCGTTAGGAAATTAAGGATTTTTAATGAATAAAGCATTATGTAAAAACATACCTTCCTTCGTTTTTATTATTTTTTATCATACAATTCAAACACTTTCCACCTCCAACTCCTCGTTCCAGCATATTGTGTTACACTTGCAATGGTTAGGTTATGCAAATTTCCTTTATTATTTAAATGAAAGTCTCTTTATTTTCATTATTTTTATTCCCACACATAATAGTCTTGATACTGTTAGCGTAGGCAGGATTCAAGTCTTTTTAGGGTGCAAATTTCTTCGCTATTTAAAGTATTTCATAATATTTTAAATTAGTGCTCAAAAATCTTTTTTATCCTCTTAAAAGCACCTCTAGACTCATAATTAATATATAAATAATAACCCACAATAAAGACTAGTGACTGAAGGTACCTAATTTTAGAGGTGGCACGAACCATTTTAGAACAAGCATATACTGAATATTTAATAATAAAACGCCGATTAATGGATATATCTCTTACATTGAAATACGTGTTTAAACAGGCCTTCAGGATTGTTCGCATGTTTTCGTGAAGGTTTGGGTGCTCAGAGCAAGCTTTAGAATGTGTTGAGTATATTAAATCCATGTTCGGGCGCGACCGTAGCTCTTCGTGCAGGTTCGTATGCTTGGAGGAAGTGTTAGAATATGTTGTGCGTGTGTAGCTATTTGTTGTTCCGTGGTGTTCGTGTATGTTTATGTGATTTTGTGTGTGCGTGTGTGTGCGTACACTGGTGTATGCTTGTAAGTTTGTATGTGTATGTGTATGGTGTGCGTGCACTGGTGTATGTGTGTATGTTTGTAGGCGTATGTGTGTGCGTGCATGCGTGAGCGTGCAGTGGTGTTGCGTGTAAGTTTGTAGGCGTATGCGTATGGGTGTGTACGCGTCTGCTATGTGTAGGAGTGAGAGCGATTGTTTAGGCGCGTATGTGTTTGATTCTATACGAGGGTGTGTGGCTGCTTTTTCCACTGTGTTCGTGTATGTTTGTATACGTATGAGTTTGTGTGTGTATCTGTATACATGCATGTGAAGGAACCCTAATTATGGAGAAGGAGCGAACCTCTCAAATAACATTCCATTTCAGATCCGGCAATCTAATGCTTTTATTACCTTCCTGTTTGACGTAGACACCTGTATGTTATGTATTTAGAGGTTTTAAAAAGGTAATTTATATATTAAACATCATTTAATCCTTATTCTCTATATATTTTGTCTTTTTATATACTTTCAAGCAAATCGTGAGATGACTTAACCAATTAAATACTGATTAAGCGGTTAAAACTCTGATATATCACTCACATCAATCTATTTTAATGATATAATATGAACGCTGATCAAGCATTTAATTCAACTCTAAACCATAACATGAAAACTGTTTTTTGTATACCACTCATTTTAATGCTCTGCGCGTATAAACCTCAGTCATATAACCTCACCCCCAGAGACACCAGGACCAAAATTATTTATACTATTAGTTTGACATGTTAAAAAAGAGCTGTATACAGTTATGACTTCAACCAAGTGATATATCTTAAGAGTATAGCGGAAAATTAAGGAAGTTATTGAAAGATCGGCGTTCGAACTATGGACTATTAACTGTCAACTATACGCAGTATTAATTTTCCATCATAGAGTTATCAATCATGCTTTGGTACACACCTCTATCTCTGTTAGTTTCTGAGATAAAGGAAGTTTTAAAATTAGCGATCGAATCCAGGAATCCCGGAAACGTAATATACGTTCATAAGAAACTACCTAATGACGTAAACGTAATAAGGTTTGTTTGACGTCTTTATCTTAATTATTTCCGGAGTTATTGGAAGATGAATTTGTAATCACTCCTAGGATTCGATCCCGAGCATCCCGGTCAACTTTGAACAATACGACAATGACGCGCCGCATTCCAAGGTTATAATTAGTTTTTATTGCATCGTTTTATCTCTTTTCATTCAGGAGATATAAGCGATTAAACAGTAGTGATACGCCAGGGTTTAATATAAATAATTACATCTGATAAATACATTTTTTGATATCTCTGTTTGAAAGAGGTGTTAGATGCAAAAACAGAGAGTTGAACATGTATAACTATGTTCGGCGATGACCGTAGGTCTTCGTGCAGGCTCGTATGCTTGGAGGAAGTGTTAGAGTTGTTACGATCGTGTATATCCATGTTCGGAGATGTCCGTAGATCCCCGCGAAGGCTCGGCTGCTCTCAGAGAGAACTGCCCGCGGGGACAGAGTCGGTTCCATGACGGCGAGGTCGAGCGAGGGGAATTTATTGCCTAGCAGGTAAACAAAGCTTGCCTCGTGGGAAACGGATCTTTCTCTCATTTCCACCGTCAAACAAAAGGAATGGAGGCAATAGCGCTTGTTGCTTTGTCACAAAGCATAATTTATTACACCATTATTCATTTTGACAGTAAAAGGTTAGGTCTTTGTTATACTGCCCAGGTGCACATGTTTGGAGAGAGAATGCAGCTTGGGGGAGGGGGTTGCTACAGGTGTGGACTTCCTAAAGTGCAAGTGGGCGGAAATGGAATGGGGAGAAAAGCATCTTCTCCTTTGTTACAACACATAATATTACACCATTGTTCATTTTGACAGGTGATGGAAAACCTTAATTGCATAGCTGTCAGCCTTTCCATTAAACTTCACATAATGTATGACAGCTGCTACGAAAAGGGGGCAGGGGGCGTGGCAGGTGGAGGGGGTAGCCTAATTAGCATATTAATTACACATTCCTAAGTATGCTGGATCTCTGATTTCCCCCTACTAACTTAGGGGTTTTTTCAGTAAAGACCCCTCCTCGTATACCATACAAATCATCTATACTTAGACCTTTTGTTTGTTAAAGTTCTTGAATAATGCGGTCTTTGTATGACAGTTTTTAACCAGAATCCCCAACAGCTACCATCAGTTTCTCGACCTTTCCCATATAAACGCATTTCACCCTTCTTCAACTCTCTCCTATCGCAGGATCTCTCTCTCTCCGTTTTGCTCGTCTCTCACATATAAACGCACTTCCCTCTTTCAACCCTTGTCTAGCATAGCATCGGTCCCCCGTATTCCCTATCGCTCCCATATAAACGCATTTCCCTCATTCAACCCCTGTTTATCCTAGCATCAGCCCTCGTACTCCCTATATCTCCCATATAAATGCATTTTCCTCCGTGAACCGCCGCATTTAGCCTCCTTTTACCTATCGTTTCCCATATAAACGCAAAAAACTGTGCTCGCTCTCTCTATAATAAGCTACTGAGATATATTTTGCGTTTACTACTGAAAAGTGAATAAAATTTGTTTTATTTGAAACACGTCTTTTCACCTTGCACACACTCACAAGAGTACGGAAGAAAACCTGTGCCAACCGTATAGTGGCGTTGAATAAAAACAGCTACTGTATCTAAAAGGAGAAAATGTTAATCGATACGAGGAAACAACGTTTAGCGCAAAATATGCAGTTTCCATATCTGTTTTATTCGGTTAGGATAACATATAAGCTAAATTTTTAAAATAGTGATACGGAAGTGTTAATGCAAAACGGTTTATGTGCTTTTGTTGCAATTGGTTTCTTATTTGAAAGCACTTTATTCTGAAAATTCAATTGCTTTCAAAAGTAAACTTGCCGTCAAATTAAAAATCTGAAAAAAGAAAGAGAGAGAGAGGAAGAAAGAAAGAAAGAAAAAGATTAGGAAATAACATACGGTGTTAGACTTAGATATCTTGTATTATGATTCACGTTCTAAATGCTTAAAATGCATCTCTTTTCTGGTCTGTAATGCAATTGTAATGGAGGGGACTCGGCCCCAATCCATTGAATGAGGATATTGTACCTGTGCCCCCGAGGGAGCCCCCATGAGGGAGGGACGAAGGGAGACCCCGGGCGGCCGGAACCAGTAGTGACGGCACAGCAATGACAGGGTTCCCTAAAGTTTCCAGATTGAGACGCCCCGATAGTCGGGCAGGCAAACCGGTGATCCCGTCCCACACAGAGAGTCCCCCCAAGGAGCTGTTCGTATACCTCGGAACCCGCTGAAGACCCAGGGACGGATAAGTTTACATGGATATTATCCTTCTTCCCTGCCACGCCGTACCGCAATACCATCGCTGAAGCTTCCAACACTGAAACAGACCTAACGGGGTTAAGGATGAATGAAATGTGGAATGGAACGAAATGGAGGGACAGGAAATTTGGGGGCTGAGAGAAACCACTCCAGCATTCGCCTGACGATCCGGGAAACCTCTGAAAAAACTATGGGTCAGAGTGGGCGGTCACCGGGAAGCAAACCACAGACCTCCCGAATGCGAGTCGCACGCGTTAACGCGGCGCCACCTGGACGGAAGCTTTAAGATCCATAGTTCAAATCCCAGCTATGGCATTGAATTTTTCAGTCTGATTCTACCTTTCTAACCTTTTCCTACACACGGCTTGTGACTTGTTAATTGCGATGAACTGTCATTACACTTTTAAAAACTTCCTTTTAGGTATAAGAAGAATACAGTAGTTAAAACGATAGTCAAATTTTAATGTTGTACCTCTGAAGCTACACACTCTTTGCAATACCAGGAGAAAAATCTAATTAGTTTTATATCTAGGTACCTGGTGCCCATTTGAGCATCATTTTGACCATTTCGTTCATTCACCGTCCGTAATGGCTTACCTCGTTAAAGAACGTTAATTAAATACCAAAATAATAGGTTCATATTTACACATCTCATTGTAGGATACGCAGATAAAGCGATAGTCACATTTTCAAAAAGTATGTCACAACATGAAGCTTTAAATTGCCAAGCTGTTTGTATGATTTCGACAAAAACAAAACGTATAGCGACCTCCCAGTTACAAAAACAATCATAACAAAAACAAAAAATATCTGAGAAATAGTTAATTTAATAAAATACATGATTGACAAACTGTGTGCTATGACGGGGTCTGCATTTCTTGTGTAGTAAAACCTTGTCCATCTATTACAGTTTACCAATTGCACAAAAGTGATTCAGAATGATGAAGACTTGAGAGGCTTCTCTCAGAAAATTCATAATATATATTTCGTTTGTCATGAAAATACCTTAAACAGAGCGTATTTTAATCAAAGTCGTTAGAGCCGTTTTTGAGAAAATAACAAATTTCGAAAAATCATCTATGTACCGTAGTAGTAAAAAGGTGGGGCTTGAGCACTGATTCAGATTCCGACTACTGATAAGATGTAATGTGATATTCTTTGTTCTGTGTCGCCCACTCCCGCCACCTTCCTTTGTGTACTGACCCGAAAAGCCGCCGACCACGCCCCTCCATTATGTGCTGCTGTCATACCGCCAGAGAGAAATGTAGAACCAAGGGCTATTGTCCTTTGTGTGGTGATCTGAGTGCCGCCCGGCAGAGGTTCAGAACAACAGGCTATTGTCGTTTGTGTGCTCGTCAGAATACCGGCTGGGCATAGGAGAACAATGGGCTACATCGCTCGCACGAGAACAACAGTGTATTGTTCTCCCCGCTAATGGAGGTGGGACTTTGTATGCTACTGATGCCGGCAGCCAGAGATCTTCGAACAATGGGTTATGGTTTTCGTCGCGTGCAGTCACCACCGCCCCCGCAAATCGATGTAGGAGATAATTGTGTCAATCAATCAGGTAATGTTCGTCCATGCATAACATCGTCTAACATTATCGAAAAAAAATCAAGGTGTATATTGCTAACGTCCTGGCATCGTGCCTCTAAAGGGGTGGACGCAGACTGAAGTACCCCGCCGCATGTATTTTTATTGATTAATGTAATTAAACGATACTCGTCGATCGATGAATACAATTAAATATTTTTGATTGATTAACATAAATAAGTGTATATGAATTGACTCGTGCACCTGGTTGCCATCGTATATGTGAGTGTATGTTAAGGTGATTATTACGCGTGTATAATTATTACGACTAATAACCCTTATTTAATCTTACTTTTGAGCAAGAGTTTTTGGGGGTTCATAAGAATATTACATCACTTAAATGAATCCATGACTGAAAGGATAGAGTTGGCATAAATGCCTAACACGAGACGTTAACGAATGACTCTTTCACTAAAAACCCGAACGCGCGCGGTATATCTCGTGTACGGTGCTCCGCACGACTAATGATCTCTCGGATCTACAGGCATGGACTGCCTGGTATCCCCTCCCAAACACGCCTGCCCTCTCCATGCATGACAAGGGCTTCCGCACGCTCTCTAACTGACAGCAACGAAGCTGCGCTCTTCCGCCCAGCGAGAGACAAGGCGGAATTTCGCCATATTATGTTTAACATGCGGACGGTAGCCATGTTTGTTTCCTGGGAAATAGCTAGCATAAATCATTTGAAGGGTGATAAGGAACTTTGCGCTTCAATATATTTTTTCTAAGGTTTGTTTATACGTAGGCCTGGCTTTGAAAAGTAAATAAATAAATACAGGTTAACATTATTGTTAAATACTACATACGTTATTTATTAATAAATAAACAAATAAATAAAATAAATATTGGAATATGGTGAGTTTTCTAAACAAAACACCTCCCTTGTTACTCTTTTAATCAACGCTAGTTAAAGAACGCTCATAAATAAAACTCAATAGAAATATATAAAGACATTCGAGGTAAAATACACGGCAGGCACCTTAAGACAGGCATTGTCGATAAAGCACTCCACCCGCAGCGGAATCATTCGCATACCCATGGACTTTAAAACAAAAATGAAATTGAGTTTTATTTATGGACGCTCTTTAACTACTATGGTTTTTAGCGTCCCATTCTATATTGGGCGTGAAACACCGGTAATTTTGGTCAGAGGCCTCTTTATCAGGCTTGAGGTTCTTTTACGTGCCGTAAATCTACGACACGGGACCACCGGCTTTACTTCCCTTCCGAAGGAGGCCGTGCTAAGGATTTTTACGCCCGAAAAAATCCATCGCCCTCCGCCGGGTTTGAACCCGCGACCTTGGGAACTAGTGGCTAGCACGTTACCACTAGTCCACGGAGGACGACTAACTTTAAAACAGATGTTGGCGGTAAAGTATTACACACGTAGGCAGGGACTTTAAAACAGTCATTGCCGGTAAAAAACGCGTCCATCACGCAACCACACTCTCTCTCTCTCTCTCGCAATCTCTACATTACCCCAGAGACGTTAACGATTTATATAGCGGTTTACACACCCCTTGCAAACATACGTTGTACGCCCTTAAAGAGGGTAAACCTGGCCTCGGGAAATTCCCACCTAATGGACGGAATTCTTGAGGAGAGATAGCATCTGTAAATGAATGCTTAAAATTTAACACTGGTGTGGGTTTTTAGCAATACACGCGAATGGATTATCCCTAAGACGCCGGAAATTAAATCCAGAGAAACAACGATAATTTCTTTTCATTACTGACGCTAAAATTATATTATCGTCTAGTAAGTTTATTCCATTTAAACAGACTGGTATTTCAGCCGCCATGTCTAAAAATATTTTATCCAGCATCATTCCACTGTAATAATAATAATAATAATAATAATATCAGACTACCCTGAGAGATAGAATGTCTATTCACATTCGAGCGGTCTCGAGTTCGAATCTCGGTTATGTAATTTACCGTGCAAGGGTAAGCCCTCCCATTAACGATCTTTATAAGCGTGGGTGTAATGTATTTTCTACCGTATATGATGTATAGATCCTATATAACACTGTACTTAAACATTCGTTACTTTTGCAATTACTGTGATTATTATTATGAGCTATTTTTTATTCCCGTAACAAAAATGAAAAGACGACCGTAACAGACCCGTGATTGTTTGGATATGCAGCGTCTAAAGCGGTATTGAATACCGGAGGGAAATCGAACTCTGAACTCATACTAAAAAATACATGGATTTTCAAAACATGCATTCCTTTCTTAGTAAATATGTAACATAGGGTGAAAACTCTTAAACAGCCCTCCCTTCGAAATCGAATCGAATCATTACGAAGACTTCAAATATAAATTTGATATTTGTTTAAAATCTTTTCTAACGACCCACACCAATGGTCTTCGAGAAATTCACAATGAGTTATTCTGTTGTACACCCCTTGAGAAAATATGTTGTATATCCCTGAAGAGGGTAGACCACGTCTCGGGAAATTCCCGGTAGCAGGATACCATCCTACAGACATTAACGGACAATGGCAAACCCCTCTCATTAAGCGTCTTTATAAGCGCAGGTGTATATTGTTATTTTAAAATGATTTCTCATTCGACTGAAAAGACCCTTCTTATCGGAAAAACCCTGCTCATATAGATGATGCTGTAAATCTTCTAACTTGTTTAGTCGCATTTTATTTATATACCTCTCAAATATAAGAATTGTTTGCATGATACCAATAATAAACTGATTTTTTATGGAATGTTAAACAAAAAATATGATTTAGAGAGTGTTAAATTGAGTTTTATTTATGGACGCTCTTTAACTACTATGGTTCTTAGCGTCCCATTCTATATTGGGCGTGAAACACCTGTAATTTTGCTCAGAGGCCTCTTTATCAGGCTTGAGGTTCTTTTACGTGCCGTAAATCTACGACACGGGACCACCGGCTTTACTTCCCTTCCGAAGGAAGCCGTGCTAACGATTTTTACGCCCGAAAAAATCCATCGCCCTCCGCCGGGTTTGAACCCGCGACCTTGGGAACTAGAGGCTAGCACGGTACCACTAGTCCACGGAGGATGACTTAGAGAGTGTGATAAGATGAGTATGGTATTTGGAATTAAAATGGGAGAAAGAATCCAACTTAAGCATTTGAGTGTATCACCACAGATAGTCTTCTTTATGTGTCTTTGAGGCAAAGTAAATCTTCTAACTTGTTTACTCACATTTTATTTATATACCTCTTAAATACAAGAATTGTTTGCATGATAACGATAATAAAGTGATTTTTATGGAACGTTAAACAAAGAAATATGATTTAGAGAGGGCGATAAGAAGAGTATGGTATTTAGAAATAAAAGAAAGAATTCAACTTAAGCATTCGAGTGTATCATCACAGATATTTTTCTTTATGTGTCTTTGAGGGAACCTGTTTTACGGTCTGGTTTATAGATGAATGAAATACTTGATGAATGACAGTCGTATTTAACATGGGTAAAAGGTGTTTAAAGCCTGTTTTGATAAAAACTACTTCACGGTAATGTGTCAGTGTTGAATTCGAGAGGTCACCGCTTCGATTCTCGGTGACCACCCTGTCTGACTTTAGGACTTGTCTGACTTTAGGATCTTCATGGAGGTCTACAAATACATAGATACAGGGCAAAGCCTCCCATTAGTGGTCTTTATAAGCGTGGGTGTAATATATTTCCTGGCGGGTATGGGTATAGATCCTGTATAACACTCCACTTAAACATTCCTAACTATCGAATCACTGCGGCAATCAAGTTCGCTCTAAAATTATCGTTAAATAATGCGTTATTTATACAATCATATGTATGAGGTTGGAGTTCCAGGTGATGGCATCAGCGTCACCACTCACATTCATATTATGATAGAAGAATACTTTGATCGTAGACGGGTGCTTCAAATATAATACTAGAGCGAATATTTTGGTAATAATAAACATTGAATTTTAGCAATAATGTAAAAAATAATATATATATATTATTTTCTAGCGTCATATGATTTTCCCTTACACAGCTGTGGCGTAATGTAAGAATTCCCCCGCAACATGTTAAGCGCGTTTTATGAAATAACCCTGCGCGAGGCTAGCTCCCCCACATGCTCGATGGGTTGGAGTAGCCAATCAAAAACGTCGATGTATTATATAACGTCAGGCCTCTCGCCCCCAGCTTTATTGGGAAAATGATATAAAAAGAGACAGCTTCTCCGGCAATTTTCACTCTGTCTTGTGAGAACACGTCGATCTAAGTACTCTCCAGACTTTACATCGCTCTGTGAAATTTCATCAAACATCATGTCTCGTAAGTTGTAAAAGTATCTTATTTACTTTAAAAGTTAACTTATTACTCACTACATTTAACTTATAATTGCTTCTTGTTTTCAATGTCGGCCATTTATATGCAAATAGTTGCCCATTCTACAGTTAATAGCTAGCCGCATGAATTCATTTGCTCAAAAAAATGTGAACAGTTTAGTTAAGTATTCACTTTTTTAAGCAAACTTATAATTCCATGTGTTTAAATACGAGATTTCACCGAGTGAATTATATTCCTTTCTAGAGAAAATACAATTATATGTAGCTAACTGCGCGAATTCATTTCTCAAAAAATGTGAACAGTTTAGTTAAGTATTCATTTTTTGAAGCAAACTTATTATTCCATGTGTTTAAATATGGATTTTACCGAGTGAATTGTGTTCCTTTCTAGAGAAAATGCAATTATTTGAATATGTTCTTAACCTTTCTGCTTTAGAACATTACAAAAAAATCTGTTGCGCGAATCATTCGCTCCAACAAAGCAAATGTTTACATTATATTAAGACATTTAAATCGAAAAATACAGTACTTAATGAACTTCATTAGTAAATCAGAACCTCCATTATATTTACACATATTATCATTTTTATTATTATATTATACAGAAAATGTTAATAATGTTGTGCCTTTTAAATAAATGAATTTTTTATGAAATACATTTTCTAATAAAGAATATGTTTTTTTCTGTTCCTAATGCAGAACGTTTAGCATCTCAACTTAACACATTGGCTGGGGACAGCATTTTCCCGACTGTTCAAAGACTACAAGATCTTCAGCCAGAGGATCCTTATAATATAAAAGCCATAAGAAAAATTGATACGAGAAACGGTGCTAGAGTGGTTGAAAAGCAGGTTTTTCTTCTGACAAGATATTCAACCCTAACAAGCCAACAGTTGGAGGAAATGCCAGGGAAGTTCCAAATGGTATATCATGAATTAGTACCAGCTGGCAAGTTTAAGACATGTAAATTGTCTTTTCTTCCTGTTAAGGTTTGTAGAAATAAATCAGCTAACCTTTCAATGTTTCATTTAGAGTTAGAACCGTTGAGTTTATAAATTCACGATTCACTAGGATAACGTTTGTCTAAAGTATGCATCACTGTATTAAATCAAATATGTGTAAATAACGTCTAGGTTGTAGTCTGGGTGATGTTATGCAGAAAGAAGTTTAATGGTCCTTTCAATGATTCTTTACCTCAAGGCATATACCTACAACAATCTACAAATAATTTGCAGTAGGATACCATTTGTCTAACGTATGCATCAATGTGTTAAAACAAATATGTGTAAATAACGCCTAGGTTGTAGTCTGGGTGAGGTCATGCAGAAAGAAGTTTAATAGCCCTTTCAATGATTCTTTACCTCAAAGCATATAGCTACAACAAGCTGCAAATAATGTGAATGTGTGTTACAGGAATACAAGGATGAAGGTAAATGAAGAGGGAGAACGAGATAGCGTAAAAAACAAACAGAAATGTAATAGGAACATTCTCAACAACTCCCAGTGATCTTATTCAATGAAGAATTGCAGCACCGGGTAGCGTGGAACCTGCAAAGAAAAGCATTTGCGTGTGTAGAACATAGCAATAATATAAATTATGTACTAATCATTATTGTTTTACTTGCCAATACCATTCATTTCATAAATAATTTCATAATTGTTTAAAGGAGTATGCAATATCTTAAAACATTGATACTACATGAAATCTAAACAACAAAATTTTCGAACTATTTCTGAAAGACACTTGAATAAATGAAGATCTAGAAGTCAGAGCCGTCTAATATTTAATTGTGTGATATGAGGTGTATAATAAGATTAATAAAAAATGAAAACTATGTAATATAAACAACATTTATTTGTATAAACATTATCCTATTCCTTCACAAAAACCATACATATTTCCTAAAGACAATGGAGATAGTCTAGACCTTCTAAACACTGTTATAGAATCATATACATCAGAGAGAAAGGGACCTACATTATCCGTAAAAAAATTAACATCTCAACAATGTCTGGATAATGTATTTTATAAGTATAAGTTTCTTGATATTTAAAAGTTCCTGTTAACTATTGTCGAAATTGATTAACACAACTGCTTGATCCCGTCATGCTATAACTTTAGATTCTTTCAGCTTACTTTTAATTTCTTCAATCTCCACCTTATGATCACTAATACCAGCCTCTCTCGATGCAATTAGAATCTCAATATATTTACCAGTCTATTCGGATTTTCAAGCGTAGATATCACTGAATCATCACCATCATCATCATATGAAGACTTCAAATTCACGCGACTTCCGCTGTATCCAGAATCCTCACCAGCAGTAGACTCGAGTGAAGGACAGAGGCCCGATCCGGTATAACATTCCCCTCTATACATCTTCGGATCTTTAAGCGTAGATATCACTGAATTCTTACCATATGAAGACTTCAGATTCACGCGAGTTCCGTTGTATTCTGACTCCTTGCCTACAGGAGACTCGAGTGTGGGAAAGAGAGTCGATTCAGTATAACATGTTGCTCTATGAAGCTTAAATCTTGACAAAGAACGATTCTTAAAAATCCGCCCGCATATACAGCATTTAATGAGTCGCTTTCCTCCATGTGTAATGTATGAAAAATTGAGTTTCTCATACGTCGGTTGCACAGATTTTCTCAAGCAGTAGCTCATGCTAAAACTGTAAAAGAAATTAAATGAATACGTGAATGCTAACGCTCGAAGGAATTAAAAGCGAATGAATGAATTCATAACACGCAATTATATATATATATCGGATGAGGACAGCGGAGGGAACCTCGATCTATGCATAGCAGACGGAAAGACGCCCTCTGGAAACGTTAGTCATCTAGACAGCAATTGGTCTCAGGATCCGTAGACGCGAGGTTGGTTGGAACAGATCCCAAGTACAAATCTTTAAATGTAGGGACTCAGCCTTTTGCCTGTCATGCTTCCTGGACCCTCCTAACAGCGTAACATCATGTTACAACGCCACGTAACCAGAAGATGGAGACTTCGAGCAGAGGAAAAGGATGCTCTCTGGAAACGATCGTCATGCGCACAACGGTTGTTCACAGAGTCAGTAGACATCAGGTTGTACGGAACAGACTCCAAGTTCAAATCTTTAAACGCAGGGTGTCCCTATCATTTCCAGCTCCCGGATCGTTCCAACTAGTCGCGCGTCTCTGTTTCCAGAGAGCATCCTTTCCCGCTGATATCATAGGTCGAGGTTCCCTCCACTGTCCTCATCCGAGATATATACATAGTTGCGTGTTATGAATTCATTCATTCGCTTTTAATTCCTTCGAGCGTTAGCATTCACGTATTCATTTAATTTCTTTTACAGTTTTAGCATGAGCTACTGCTTGAGAAAATCTGTGCAACCGACGTATGAGAAACTCAATTTTTCATACATTACACATGGAGGAAAGCGACTCATTAAATGCTGTATATGCGGGCGGATTTTTAAGAATCGTTCTTTGTCAAGATTTAAGCTTCATAGAGCAACATGTTATACTGAATCGACTCTCTTTCCCACACTCGAGTCTCCTGTAGGCAAGGAGTCAGAATACAACGGAACTCGCGTGAATCTGAAGTCTTCATATGGTGAGCGTTCAGTGATATCTAAGCTTGAAGATCCGAAGATGTATAGAGGGGAATGTTATACCGGATCGGGCCTCTGTCCTTCACTCGAGTCTACTGCTGGTGAGGATTCTGGATACAGCGGAAGTCGCGTGAATTTGAAGTCTTCATATGATGATGATGATGATGATTCAGTGACATCTACGCTTGAAAATCCGAATAGACTGGTAAATATATTGAGATTACTAATTGCATCGGGAGAGGCTGGTATTAGTGATCATAAGGTGGAGATAGAAGAAATTATAAGTAATCTGAAAGCATCTGAAGTTATAGCATGACGGGATCATGCAATAAAATGCGACTAAACAGTTAGAAGATTTACAGCATCATCTACACGAGCAGGGTTTTTCCGATAAGGACGGTCTTTTCAGGCTAATAAGAAATCATTTTAAAGTCGCAATAGAGACCTGCGCTTATAAAGACGCTTAAAGGGAAGGGTTTGTCATTGTCCGTTAGTGTTTGTAGGATGGTATCCTGCTACCGGGAATTTCCCGAAACGTGGTTTACCCTCTTCAGGGATATACAACATATTTTTGCAAGGGGTGTACAACTGAATAACTCATTGTGAATTTCTCGAAGACCACTGGTGTGGGTCTTTAGAAAAAAATTTAAACAAATATCAAATTTATATTTGAAGTCTTCGTAATGGTTCGATCTCTCTGCTGGAATATTCAAAATGTTTTCGAAGGGAGGGCTGCTTAAGAGTTCTCGCCCTATGTTACATATTTACTAAGAAAGGAATGCATGTTTTGAAAGTCCATGTATTTTTAGCTTGAGTTCAGAGTTCGATTTCCCTCTGGTATTCAATACAGCTTTAGACGCTGCATATCTAAACAATCACGGGTCTGTTACGCTCGTCTTTTCATTTTTGTTACGGGAATAAATAAATAGACGATAATAATAATCATAATAATTGCGAAAGTAACGAATGCTTAAGTACAGTGTTATACAGGATCTATATACATACCCGGTAGGAAATATATTACAGCCACGCTTATAAAGTTCGTTAATTGGAGGGCTTGCCCTTGCACGGTAAATCACATAACCGCGATTTGAACTCGGGACCGCTCGAATGTGAATAGTCACGCTATCTCTCAGAGAAGTCTGATATTTATTATTATTATTATTATTATTATTATTATTATTATTATTATTATTATTATTATTATGACATTGAAAGGATGTACAACCTAATTTTGCAACGGATGTGTAAATCGTTATATAAATCATTGATGTCTCTGGCGTAATGTAGAGAGTGAGAGTGAGAGAGAGAGAGAGAGTGAGTGTATGCTTGCGTAATGGATGGGTTTATTTTACCGGCAATGACTGTTTTAAAGTTCGTCCCTACGCGTGTGCTTGCGCTACCAGTGCAGTACTTTGTCGACAATGTCTGTTTAAAGTTCCTACCTGCAAAGGAGAGAGAGTGTTTGTGTGTGCTTGCATGATGGATGCGTTTTTTTGCCGGCACTGACTGTTTCAAAGTCCCTGCCTACGCGTGTACTTGCGTTGGCAGTGTGGTACTTTATCGACAATGTCTGTTTTAAAGTTCCTACCTGCAAATGAGAGAGAGAGGGATAGTGCTTTCGTGGTGGATGCGTTTATTTACCGGCAATAACTGTTTTAAAGTCCCTGCCTGCGCGTGTGCTTGCGCTGGCAATGTGGTACTTTACCGCCAACGTCTAATTTAAAGTCCATGCCTATGTGCGTGATTGCGCTGCGGGTGGAGTGCCTTATCGACAACGCCTGTTTCAAAGTCCCTACCCTGCATTTTACCTCGACTGTCGTTATATATTTCTATTGAGTTATATTTATGAGCGTTCTTTAACTAGAGTTAATTAAAAGAGTAACAAGGGAGGTGTTTGTGTAGTTATAGTGACGATGTGACACAGCTCAGTTTTTAAACAGATGTATGTAAAAGTTGTTTACAGTGTTTTACTGTAGTTATAGTGACGAGTTACACAGCTCAGTTTTGAACCTGTGTTTCAATGATATTTACACTATTTTACAGTAGTTATAGTGACGAAGTGACACAGCTCAGTTTTTGAACCGATATGATTCAATGGTGTTTATACTATTTTACTCTAATTATAGTGACGATGTAGCAGAGCTTAGTTTTTGAACCGATGTGTTTCAATGTTATTTATACTATTTTACTGTAGTATAGTGACGATGTGACACAGCTTAGTATTTGAACCTATTGTTTCAATGTTATTTATGCAATTTTATTGTAGTTATAGTGAGATGTGAACCAGCTCAGTTTTCAATAGACGTGTTTAAATGTTATTTATACTATTTTACTGTAGTTATAGTGACGATGTGACACAGCTAAGTTTTGAACAGATGTATGTTAATATAGTTTATACTATTTTACTGTAGTTATATTGACGAGTTACACAGCTCAGTTTTTGAACCGATGTGTTTCAATGTTATTCATACTATTTTACTGTAGTTATAGTGACGATGTGACACAGCTCAGTTTTTGAACCTATGTGTTTCAACGTTATTTATACTATTTTACTGTAGTTATAGTGACGATGTGACCCAGCTCAGTGTTCAACAGACGTATTTAAATGTTATTTATACTATTGTAGTGTAGTTATAGGGACGATGTGACACAGCTCACTTTTTGAACAGATTTTATGTTAATGTAGTTTCTACTATTTTACTGTAGTTATAGTGACGAGCTACACAGTTCAGTTTTGAACCGATGTGTTTCAATGATATTTACACTATTTTACTGTAGTTATATTGACGATGTGACACAGCTCAGTTTTTGAACCGATAGATTCAATGGTATTTATATTATTTTACTGTAATTATAGTGACGATGTGACAGAGCTTAGTTTTTGAACCGATGTGTTTCAATGTTATTTATATTATTTTACTGTAGTTACAGTGACGATGTGACATAGCTCAGTTTTTGAACGGATATGATTCAATGGTATTTATATTATTTTACTGTAGTTATAGTGACGATGTGACACAGCTCAGTTTTTGAACCGATGTGTTTCAATGTTATTTATACTATTTTACTGTTGTTATAGTGATGATGTGACACAGCTCAGTTCTTGAACCTATGTGTTTCAATGTTATTTATACCATTTTACTGTAGTTATAATGACGATGTGACCCAGCTCAGTTTTCAACAGACGTATTTAAATGTTATTTATACTATTTTATTGTAGTTATAGTGATGATGTGACACAGCTCACTTTTTTTGAACAGATGTATGTTAATGTAGTTTATACTATTTTACTGTAGTTATAGTGACGAGCTACACAGCTCAGTTTGAACCGATGTGTTTCAATGTTATTTATACCAGTTTACTGTAGTTATAATGACGATGTGACCCAGCTCAGTTTTCAACAGACATATTTAAATGTTACTTATACTATTTTACTGTAGTTATAGTGACGATGTGACACAGCTCAATTTTTGAACAGATGTATGTTAATGTAGTTTATACTATTTAACTGTAGTTATAATGACGAGCTACACAGCTCAGTTTGAAGCGATGTGTTTCAATGATATTTACTGTATTTTACTGTAGTTATAGTGACGATGTGACAGAGCTTAGTTTTTGAACCGATGTGTATCAATTTTATTTATACTATTTTACTGTAGTTATAGTGACGATGTGACACAGCTCAGTTTTTGAACCGATGTGATTCAATGTTGTATATACTATTTTACTGTAGTTATAATGACGATGTGACTCAGCTCAGTTTTCAGCAGACGTATTGAAATGTTATTTATACTATTTTACTTTAGTTATATTGACGATGTGACACAGCTCAGTTTTTGAACAGATGTATGTTAATGTTGTTTACAGTGTTTTACTGTAGTTATAGTGACGATGTGACACAGCTCAGTTTTTGAACCGATATGGTTCAATGGTATTTATATTATTTTACTGTAGCTATAGTGACGATGTAACAGAGCTTAGTTTTTGAACCGATGCGTTTCAATGTTATTTATACTATTTTACTATAGTATAGTGACGACGTGACACAGCTTAGTATTTGAACCTATGTGTTTAATGTTATTTATACAATTTTGCTGTAGTTATAGTGACGATGTGACCCAGCTCAGTTTTCAACAGACGTATATAAATGTTATTTATACTATTTTACTGTAGTTATAGTGAAGATATGACACAGCTCAGTTTTGAACAGGTGTATGTTAATGTAGTTTATACTATTTTACTGTAGTTATAGTGGCGAGTTATACAGCTCAGTTTTTGAACCGATGTGTTTCAATGTTATTCATACTATTTTACTGTAGTTATAGTAACGAGCTACACAGTTCAGTTTTGATCCGATGTGTTTCAATGGTATTTACAGTATTTTACTGTAGTTATATTGAGGATGTCACACAGCTCAGTTTTTGAACCGATATGGTTCAATGGTATTTATATTATTTTACTGTAGCTATACTGACGATGTAACAGAGCTTAGTTTTTGAACCGATGTGTTTCAATGTTATTTATACTATTTTAATGTAGCTATAGTGACGATGTGACACAGCTCAGTTTTTGAACCTATGTGTTTCAATGTTATACTATTTTACTGTAGTTATAGTGACGATGTGACCCAACTCAGTTTTCAACAGACGTACTTAAATGTTATTTATACTATATTACTGTAGTTATATTGAGGATGTGACACAGCTCAGTTTTGAACAGATGCATGTTAATGTAATTTATACTATTTACTGTAGTTATAGTGACGAGTTACACGGCTTTGTTTTGAACCGATGTGTTTAAATGATATTTACACTATTTTATTGTAGTTATAATGACCATGTAATACAGCTCAATTTTTAAACCTATGTGTTTCAATGTTATTTATACCATTTTACTGTAGTTATAGTGATGATGTGACACAGCTCAGTTTTTGAACCTATGTGTTTCAATGTTATTTGTACTATTTTACTGTAGTTATAATGACGATGTGACCCAGCTCAGTTTTCAACAGACGTATTTAAATGTTATTTATACTATTTTACTGTAGTTATAGTGACGATGTGACACAGCTCACTTTTTCAACAGATGTATGTTAATGTAGTTTATACTATTTTACTGTAGTTATAGTGACGAGCTACATAGCCCACTTTTGAACCGATGTGTTTCAATGATATTTACACTATTTTACTGTAGTTATATTGAAGATGTGACACAGCTCAGTTTTTGAACCGATATGATTCAACGGTATTTATATAATTTTACTGTAATTATAGTGACGATGTGACAGAGCTTAGTTTTTGAACCGATGGATTTCAATGTTACTTATACATTTTACTGTAGTTATAGTGACGATGTGACACAGCTTAGTTTTTGAACCGATATTATTCAGTGTTATTTATATTATTTTACTGTAGTTATAGTGACGATGTGACACAGCTCAGTTTTTGAACCGATATGATTCAATGGTATTTATATTATTTTACTGTAACTATAGTGACGATGTGACAGACCTTAGTTTTTGAACCGATGTGTTTCAATGTTATTTATACTATTTTACTGTAGATATAGTGACGATGTGACCCAGCTCAGTTTTCAACAGACGTAATTAAATGTTATTTATACTATTTTACTGTAGTTATAGTGACGAAGTTACACAGCTCAGTTTTGAACAGATGCATGTTAATGTAATTTATACTATTTTACTGTAGTTATAGTGACGAGTTACACAGCTCTGTTTTAAATTGATGTGTTTCAATGAGATTTACACTATTTTACTGTAGTTACAATGACGATGTGAAACAGCTCAATTCTTGAACCTTTGTGTTTCAGTGTTATTTATACCATTTTACGGTAGTTATAATGACGATGAGACCCAGCCCAGTTTTCAACAGACGTATTTAAATGTTATTTATACTATTTTACTGTAGTTATAGTCATGATGTGACACAGCTCACTTTTTTGAACAGATGTATGTTAAGGTAGTTTATACTATTTTACTGCAGTTATAGTGACGAGCTACACAGCTCAGTTTGAACCGATGTGCTTCAATGCTATTTAAACTATTTTACTGTAGTTATAGTGACGATGTGACAGAGCCTAGTTTTTGAACCGATGTGTTTCAATGTTATTTATACTATTTTAATTTACTTATAGTGACGATGTGACACAGCTCAGTTTTTGAACCGATGTGATTCAATTCTATTCATACTATTTTACTGTAGTTATAGTGACAATGTGACACAGCTAAGTTTTCAACAGACGTATTTAAATGTTATTTATACTATTTACTGTAGTTATAGTGACGATCTGACCCAGCTCAGTTACAACAGACCTATTTAAATGTTATTTATACTATTTTACTGTAGTTATAGTGACGATGTGACACAGCTCACTTTTTAAACAGATGTATGTTAATGTAGTTTATACTATTTTACTGTAGTTATAGTGACGAGCTACATAGCTCACTTTTGAACCCATGTGTTTCAATGATATTTACACTATTTTACTGTAGTTATATTGAAGATGTGACACAGCTCAGTTTTTGAACCGATCTGATTCAATGGTATTTATATTATTTTACTGTAATTATAGTGACGATGTGACAGACCTTAGTTTTTGAACCGATGTGTTTCAATGTTATTTATACTATTTTACTGTAGTTATAGTGACGTTGTGACCCAGCTCAGTTTTCAACAGACGTACTTAAATGTTATTTATACTATTTTACTGTAGTTATAGTGACGAAGTGACACAGCTCAGTTTTGAACAGATGCATGTTAATGTAATTTATACTATTTTACTGTAGTTTTAGTGACGAGTTACACAGCTCTGTTTTGAATTGATGTGTTTCAATGATATTTTCACTATTTTACTGTAGTTATAATGACGATGTGACACAGCTCAATTTTTGAACCTATGTGTTTCAATGTTATTTAAACCATTTTACTGTAGTTATAATGACGATGAGACCCAGCCCAGTTTTCAACAGACGTATTTAAATGTTATTTATACTATTTTACTGTAGTTATAGTGAGGATGTGATACAGCTCGCTTTTTGAACAGATGTATGTTAATGTAAATTATACTATTTTTCTGTAGTTATAGTGACGAGCTACACAGTTCAGTTTTGAACCGATGTGTTTCAATGATATTTACACTATTTTACTGTAGTTATAGTGACGATGTGACACAGTTCAGTTTTTACACCGATATGACTCAATGGTATTTATATAATTTTACTGTATTTATAGTGACGATGTGACAGAACTTAGTTTTTGAACCGATGTGGTTCAATGTTATTTATATTATTTTACTGTAGTTATAGTGACGAGCTACATAGCTCACTTTTGAACCCATGTGTTTCAATGATATTTACACTATTTTACTGTAGTTATATTGAAGATGTGACACAGCTCAGTTTTTGAACCGATCTGATTCAATGGTATTTATATTATTTTACTGTAATTATAGTGACGATGTGACAGACCTTAGTTTTTGAACCGATGTGTTTCAATGTTATTTATACTATTTTACTGTAGTTATAGTGACGTTGTGACCCAGCTCAGTTTTCAACAGACGTACTTAAATGTTATTTATACTATTTTACTGTAGTTATAGTGACGAAGTGACACAGCTCAGTTTTGAACAGATGCATGTTAATGTAATTTATACTATTTTACTGTAGTTATAGTGACGAGTTACACAGCTCTGTTTTGAATTAATGTGTTTCAATGATATTTTCACTATTTTACTGTAGTTATAATGACGATGTGACACAGCTCAATTTTTGAACCTATGTGTTTCAATGTTATTTATACCATTTTACTGTAGTTATAATGACGATGAGACCCAGCCCAGTTTTCAACAGACGTATTTAAATGTTATTTATACTATTTTACTGTAGTTATAGTGAGGATGTGATACAGCTCGCTTTTTGAACAGATGTATGTTAATGTAAATTATACTATTTTACTGTAGTTATAGTGACGAGCTACACAGTTCAGTTTTGAACCGATGTGTTTCAATGATATTTACACTATTTTACTGTAGTTATAGTGACGATGTGACACAGTTCAGTTTTTACACCGATATGACTCAATGGTATTTATATAATTATACTGTATTTATAGTGACGATGTGACAGAACTTAGTTTTTGAACCGATGTGGTTCAATGTTATTTATATTATTTTACTGTAGTTATAGTGACGATGTGACACAGCTCAGTTTTGAACCTATATGTTTAAATGATATTTATATTATCTTACTCTAGTTATTGTGACGACGTGACCCATGTCTGTTTTTGAACCGATGTTTTTCAATGTTATTTATACTATTTTACTGTAGTTATGGTGACGATGTGACCCACCTCAGTTTTCAACAGACGTATTTAAATGTTATTTATACTATATTACTGTAGTTATAGTGACGATGTGACACAGCTCAGTTTTTGAACGGATTTGTTTCAATGATACTTATACTATTTTACTGTAGTTGCAGTGACGATGTGACACAGCTCGGTTTTGAACAGATGTATTTAAATGGTATTTGCATTATTTTACCGTAGTTATAGTGATGGTGTTACCCAGCTCAGTTTTTGAACCGATGTGTTTCAATGGTATTTATATCATTTCACTGTAGTTATAGTGACCATGTGACACAGCTCAGTTTTTGAAGCGATGTGTTTTAATGTTATTTATACTATTTTACTGTAGTTATAGTGACGATGTTACACAGCTTAGTTTTTGAACCGATGTGTTTCAATGGTACTTATATTATCTTACTGTAGTTATAGTAACGATGTGACCCAGGTCAGTTTTTGAATCGATGCATTTCAATGTTGGTTATATTATTTTACTGTAGTTATAGTGACGATGTGACACAGCTTAGTTTTTTAATCAATGCGTTTCAATGTTATTTATATTCTCTTACTGTAGTTACAGTAACGATGTGATCCAGGTCAGTTTTGAACCGATGTGTTTCAATGGTATTTATATTATTTTACTCATGTTATAGTGACGATGGACAGCTCAGTTTTTTAACCCATGCGTTTTAAAAATATTTATACTACTTTGCTGTAGTTACATTGACGAGTGACACATCTCAGTTTTGAAGCAGATGTATTTTAATGTTGTTTACAGTTTTTCACTGTAATTATAGTGACGAGGGACACACTTCAGGTTGTGAACCTATGTGTCTAAATGGTGTTTATACTATTGTACTCTAGTTATATGGACGATGTGACTCAGCTCATTTTTGAACGATATGATTCAATGTAATTTATACTATTTTACTGCTGCTATAGTGACGATGTGACCCAGTTTAGTTTTTGAACAGATGTATGTTAATGTTGTTTACAGTGTTTTACTGTAGTTATAATGACGAGTGACACAGCTCAAGTTTTGAGCAAATGTATGTTAATATTATTTATACTACTTTACGGTAGTTAAACTGACGAAGTGACACACCTCAGTTTTTGAACCGATGTGTTTCAATAATATTTGTATTATTTTACTGTAGTTAAGCTTACAATGTTAGCGACGTCAGTTTTTAAGCCGATGTGTTTCAATGGTATTTATAGTATTTTACTGTAGTTATAATGACAATGTTACCCAGGTCAGTTTTTGAACCGATGTGTTTTAATGTTAGTTGTACTATTTTACTGTAGTTATAGTGACGATGTGACACAGCTCAGTTTTTGAACCAATGTGTTTTAATGTTATTTATACTATTTTACTGTAGTTATAGTGACGATGTGTCACAGCTTAGTTTTTGAACCGATCTGTTTCAATGGCATTTATATTATCTTAATCTAGTTATAGTGACGATGTGACCCAGGTTAGTTTTTATACCGATGTGTGTCAATGGTATTTATATTATTCTACTGTAGTTATAGTGACGATGTGACACAGTTCAGTTTTGAACGGATATGTTTCAATGATATTTATAGTATCTAAACTATAGTTATAGTGACGATGTGACCCATGTCAGTTTTTGAACATATTTATGTTAATGTTATTTACAGTGTTTTACAGTCGTTATAGTGACGATGTGACACCTCAGTTTTTTAGCAGATGTATGTAAATGTTGTTTATACTATTTTACTGAATTTATGGTGAACATGTGGCACACCTCTGTTTTTGAACTATGTGTTTCAATGTTACTTATACTATCTTACTGTAGTTATAGTGACGATGTGACACCGCTCATCTTTTGAACAGATGTATTTAAATGATATGTATACTATTTTACTGTAGTTATAGTGATGATGTGACACAGCTCAGTTTTTGAACCTATGTGTTTCAATGTTATTTATACTATTTTACTGTAGTTATAATGACGATGTCACCCAGATCAGTTTTCAACACACGTATTTAAATGTTATTTATACTATTTTACTGTAATTATAGTGACGACACTCACTTTTTGAACAGATGATTGTTAATGTAGTTTATACTATTTAACTGTAGTTATAATGAAGAGCTACACAGCTCAGTTTGAAGCGGTGTGTTTCAATGATATTTACTCTGTTTTACTGTAATTATAGTGACGATGTGACAGAGCTTAGTTTTTGAACCGATGTGTATCAATTTTATTTATACTATTTTACTGTAGCTATAGTGACGATGTGACACAGCTCAGTTTTGAACCGATGTGATTCAATGTTATATATACTATTTTACTGTAATTATAATGACGCTGTGACTCAGCTCAGTTTTCAACAGACGTATTCAAATGTAATTTATACTATTTTACTTTAGTTATAGTGACGATGTGACACAGCTCAGTTTTTGAACAGATGTATGTTAATGTTGTTTACAGTGTTTTACTGTAGTTATAGTGACGATGTGACACAACTCAGTTTTTGAAGCGATATGGTTCAATGGTATTTATATTATTTTACTGTAGCTATAGTGACGATGTAACACAGGTTAGTTTTTGAACCGATGTGTTTCAATGTTATTTATACTATTTTACTGTAGTATAGTGACGACGTGACACAGCTTAGTTTTTGAACCTATGTGTTTAATGTTATTTATACAATTTTGCTGTAGCTATAGTGACGATGTGACCCAGCTCAGTTTTCAGCAGACGTATTTAAATGTTATTTATACTATTTTATTGTAGTTATAGTGACGATGTGACACAGCTCAGTTTTGAACAGATGTATGTTAGTGTAGTTTATACTATTTAACTGTAGTTATAGTTGCGAGTTACACAGCTCAGTTTTTGAACCGATGTGTTTCAATGTTATTCATACTAGTTAACTGTAGTTATAGTGACGATGTGACACAACTCAGTTTTTGAACCTATGTGTTTCATTGCTATTTATAGTATTTTACTGTAGTTATAGTGGCGATGTGACCCAGCTCAGTTTTCAACAGACGTATTTAAATGCTATTTATACTATTTTACCGTAGTCATAGTGACGATGTGACACAGCTCACTTTTTGAACAGATGTATGTTAATGTAGTTTATACTATTTTACTCTAGTTATAGTGACGAGCTACACAGTTCAGTTTTGAACCGATGTGTTTCAATGGTATTTACAGTATTTTACTGTAGTTATGTTGAAGATGTCACACAGCTCAGTTTTTGAACCGATATGATTCAATGGTATTTATATTATTTTACTCTAGTTATAGTGACGATGTGACAGATATTAGTTTCTTAACCGTTGTGTTTCAATGTTATTTATATTATTTTACTGTAGTTATAGCGACGATGTGACAGCTCAGTTTTTGAACCCATATGACTGAATGGTATTTATATTATTTTACTGTAATTATAATGACGATGTGACAGAGCTTAGTTTTTGAACAGATGTGGTTCAATGTTATTTATATTATTTTACTGTAGTTACAGTGATGATGTGACTTATCTCAGTTTTTCAACCGATGTGATTCAATGGAATTTATATTATTTTATTTTAGTTATAGTGACGATGTGACACAGCGTAGTTTTTGAACTGTTGTGTTTCAATGTTATTTATACTATTTTACTGTAGTTTTAGTGACGATGTGACACAGCTAGGTTTTTGAACCGATGTGATTGAATGGTATTTATATTATCTTACTCTAGTTATAGTGACGACGTGACATATGTCAGTTTTTGAACCGATGTGTTTCAGTGTTATTTATACTATTTTACTGTAGTTATAGTGACGATGTGACACAGCTCAGTTTTTTAACACATGTATCTTAATGTTGTTTACTGTGTTTTACTGTACTTATAGTGACGTGTGACACAAGTCAGTTTTTGAGCAGATGTATGTTAATGTAGTTTATACTATGTTACTGTAGTTATAGAGGCGATGTGGCACACCTCTGTTTTTGAACCGATGTGTTTCAATGATACTTATACTATTTTACTGTAATTGCAGTGACGTTGTGACACCGCTCGGCTTTTGAACAGATGTATTTTAATGATATTTATATTATTTTACCGTAGTTATAATGATGATGTTACCCAGCTCAGTTTTTGAACCGATGTGTTTCAATGGTATTTATATCATTTTACTGTAGTTATAGTGACCATGTGACACAGCTCTGTTTTGAACCGATATTTTTCAATAATATTAACACTATTTTACTGAAGTTATAGTGACGATGATACTCAGCTCGGTTTTTGAACCTATGTGTTTCAATGTTATTTATACCATTTTACTGTATTTATAGTGATGATGTGACACAGCTCAGTTTTTGAACCTATGTGTTTCAATGTTATTTGTACTATTTTACTGTAGTTATAATGACGATGTGAGCCAGCTCAGTTTTCAACAGACGTATTTAAAATGTTATTTATACTATTTTACTGTAGTTATGCTGACGAAGTGACACAGCTCACTTTTTAAACAAATGTATGTTAATGTGGGTTATACGATTTTACTGTAGTTAAAGTGACGAGCTACACAGCTCAGTTTGAACCGAAGTGTTTCAATGATATTTACACTATTTTACCTTAGTTATAGTGACGATGTGACAAAGCTTAGTTTTTGAACCGATGTGTTTCAATGTTATTTATACTTTTTTACTGTAGTTATGGTGACGATGTGACCCAGCTCAGTTTTCAACAGACGTATCTAAATGTTATGTATACTATTTTACTGTAGTTATAGTGACGATGTGACAGAGCTTAGTTTTTGAAACGATGTGTTTCAATGTTATTTATACTATTTTACTGTATCTATGGTGTCGATGTGACCCAGCTCAGTTTTCAACAGAGGTATTTAAATGTTATGTATACTATTTTACTGTTGTTATAGTGACGATGTGACACAGCTCAGTTTCTGAACAGATGTATGCTAATGCTGTTTACAGTGTTTTACTGTAGTTATAGTGACGATGTGACACAGCTCAGTTTTTGCACCTATGTGTTTCAATGTTATTTATACCATTTTACTGTAGTTATAGTGATGATGTGATTCAGCTCAGTTTTTGAACCTATTTGTTTCAATGTTATTTATACTATTTTACTGTAGTTATAGTGATGATGTGATACAGCTCAGTTTTTGAACCTATTTGTTTCAATGTTATTTATACTATTTTACTGTGGTTATAATGACGATGTGACCCAGCTGAGTTTTCAACAGACTTATTTAAATGTTATTTATACTATTTTACTGTAGTTATGCTGACGAAGTGACACAGCTCACTTTTTTAACAGATGTATGTTAATGTAGTTTATACCATTTTACTGTAGCTATAGTGACGAGTTACACAGCTCAGTTTGAACCGATGTGTTTCAATGATATTTACACTATTTTACTGTAGTTATAGTGACGATGTGACAGAGCTTAGTTTTTGAAACGATGTGTTTCAATGTTATTAATACAATTTTACTGTAGTTATAGTGATGATGTGATACAGCTCAGTTTTTGAACCTATGTGTTTCAATATTATTAATACCATTTTACTGTAGTTATAGTGATGATGTGATACAGCTCAGTTTTTGAACCTATGTGTTTCAATGTTATTTATACTATTTTACTGTGGTTATAATGACGATGTGACGCAGCTCAGTTTTCAACAGACATATGTTAATGTTGTTTACAGTGTTTTACTTTAGTTATAGTGACCATGTGACACAGCTCAGTTTTTGAACCTATGTGTTTCAATGTTATTTATACCATTATACTGTAGTTATAGTGATGATGTGATACAGCTCAGTTTTTGAACCTATGTGTTTCAATGTTATTTATACTATTTTACTGTAGTAATGCTGACGAAGTGACACAGCTCACTTTTTGAACAGATGTATGTTAATGTATTTTATACGATTTTACTGTAGTTATAGTGACGAGCTACACAGGTCAGTTTGAACCGATGTGTTTGAATGATATTTACACTATTTTACTGTAGTTATAGTGACGATGTGACAGAGCTTAGTTTTTGAACCGATGTGTTTCAATGTTATTTATACTATTTTACTGTAATTATGGTGACGATGTGACCCAGCTCAGTTTTCAACAGACGTATTTAAATGTTATGTATACTATTTTACTGTAGTTATAGTGACGATGTGACACGGCTCACTTTTTGAACAGATGTATGTTAATGTTGTTTGCGGTGTTTTACTGTAGTTATAGTGACGATGTGACACAGCTCAGTTTTTGAACCGATGTGATTCAATGGTATTTATATTATTTTACTGTAGTTATAGTGACGATGTGACAGAGCTTAGTTTTTAAACCGATGTGCTTCAATGTTATTTATACTATTTTACTCTAGTTATAGTGATGATGTGACAGAACTTAGTTTTTGAACGGATGTGATTCAATGTTATTTATATTATTTTACTGTAGTTATAGGGACGATATGACACAGCTTAATTTTTGATCCGATGTGATTCAATGTTATTTATATTATTTTACTGTAGTTATACTGACGATGTGACACTTCTCAGATTTTGAACCGATGTGATTTAATGGAATTTATATTATTTTACTTTAGTTATAGTGACGATGAGACACAGCTCAGTTTTTGTAGCGTTGTGTTTCAATGTTATTTATACTATTTTACTGTAGTTATAGTGACGATGTGACACAGCTAGGTATTTGAACCGATGTGATTCAATGGTCTTTATATTATCTTACTCTAGTTATAGTGACGACGTGACACATGTCAGTTTTTGAACCGTTGTGTTTCAATGTTATTTATACTATTTTACTGTGGTTATAGTGACGATGTGACACAGCTCAGTTTTTGAACAGATGTATCTTAATGTTGTTTACTGTGTTTTACTGTACTTATAGTGACGTGTGACACAACTGAGTTTTTGAGCAGATGTATGTTAATGTAGTTTATACTATGTTACTGTAGTTATAGTGGCGATGTGGCACACCTCAGTTTCTGAACCGATGTGTTTCAATGATACTTATACTATTTTACTGTAGCTGCTGTGACGATGTGACACCGCTCGGTTTTTGAACAGATGTATTTTAATGCTATGTATATTATTTTACCGTAGTTATAATGATGATGTTACCCAGCTCAGTTTTTGAACCGATGTGTTTCAATGGTATTTATATCATTTAACTGTAGTTATAGTGACCATGTGACACAGCTCAGTTTTTGAAGCGATGTGTTTATTGTTATTTATACTATTTTACTGCAGTTATAATGACGATGTGACACAGCTTAGTTTTTTGAACCAATGTGTTTCAGTGGTATTTATATTATCTTACTGTAGTTATAGTAACGATGTGACCCAGTTCAGTTTTTGAACCGATGTGTTTCAATGTTATTTATATTACTTTACTGTAGTTATAGTGACGATGTGACACAGCTCAATTTTTGAACCGACGTGTTTCAACGGTAATATATTATCTTACTGTAGTTATAGTGACGATGTGACCCAGGTCAGTTTTTGAACCGATGTGTTTCAATGGTATTTATATTATTTTACTGATGTTATAGTGACGATGGACAGCTCAGTTTTTGAACCGATGTGTTTTAATGATATTTATACTATTTTGCTGTAGTTACCTTGACGAGTGACACATCTCAGTTTTGAAGCAGATGAATGTTAATGTTGTTTACAGTATTTCACTGTAATTATGGTGACGAGGGACACACTTCAGGTTTTGAACCTATGTGTCTCAATGGTATTTATACTATTTTACTCTTGTTATATTGACGATGTGACTCAGCTCAGTTTTTGAACCGATATAATTCAATGTTATTTATACTATTTTACTCTAGCTATAGTGACGATGTGACCCAGTTTAGTTTTTGAACAGATGTATGTTAATATTATTTATACTACTTTACTGTAGTTAAAGTGACGATGTGACACACCTCAGTTTTTAAACCGATGTGTTTCAATGTTATTTATATTATTTTACTGTAGTTATGGTGACGACGTTACCCAGGTCAGTTTTTAAACCGATGTGTTTCAATGGTATTTATAATATTTTACTGTAGTTATAGTGACGATGTGACACAGCTCAGTTTTTGAACCAAAGTGTTTTAATGTTATTTATACTATTTTACTGTAGTTATAGTGACGATGTGACATAGCTTAGTTTTTGAACCGATCTGTTTCAATGACATTTATATTATCTTAATGTAGTTATAGTGACTATGTGACCCAGTTCAGTTTTTATACCGAGTTGTGTCAATGGTATTTATATTATTCTACTGTAGTTATAGGGACGTTGTGACACAGTTCAGTTTTGAACGGATATGTTTCAATGGTATTTATACTATCTTACTCTAGTTATAGTGACGTTGTGACCCATGTCAGTTTTTGAATATGTGCATGTTAATGTTGTTTACACTGTTTTACAGTCGTTATAGTGAGGAGTGACACAGCCCAGGATTTTAGCAGATGTATATAAATGTTGTTTATACTATTTTACTGAAGTTATGGTGAACATGTGTCACACCTCTGTTTTTGAACCGATGTGTTTCAATGTTACTTATACTATCTTACTGTAATTATAGTGACGATGTACACACCTCAGTTTTTGAACCGATGTGCTTCAATGTTACTTATACTATTTTACTGTAGTTATAGTGACGATGGGACACCGCTCATCTTTTGAACAGATGTATTTAAATGGTAATTATACTATTTGACTGTAATTATAGTGACAATGTGACAGAGTTCGGCTTTTGAACAAATGTTTTAATGGCATTTATATTATTTTACTGTAGTTATAGTGACGATGTGACCCAGCTCAGTTTTTGGCGCGATGTGTTTTAATTGTATTTATATTATTTTACTGTAGTCATAGTGACCAGTGACACAGCTCAGTTTTTGAAGCGATGTGTTATAATGATATTTATATTATTTTACTGTAGTCATAGTGACCAGTGACACAGCTCAGTTTTTGTAGCGATGTGTTATCATGATATTTATATTATTTTACTGTAGTTATAGTGACGATGTGACATAGCTCAGTTTTTGAAGCGATGTGTTTTAATGGTATTTATATTAATTTATTGTAGTAATAGTGACGATGTGACATAGCTCAGTTTTTGAAGTGATGTGTTTTAATGGTATCTATTTTATTTTACTGTAGGTATAGTGACGATGTGACCCAGGTTAGTTTTTGAACCGATGTGTTTCCATGGTATTTATATTATTTTATTGTTGTTATATTGACGATGTGACACATCTCAGTTTTTGAACCGATGTGTATTAATGATATTTATACTATTTTGCTGTAGTTATAGTGACCTGTGACACAGCTCAGATTTTAAGTAAATATGTGTTAATGTTTTTTACAGTGTTTTACTGTAGTTATAGTGACGAGTGACACAGCTCAGTTTTTGAGCAGATGTATGTTAATGCTGTTTATACTATTTCACTGTAGGTATAGTGACGAGTGACACAGCTCAGTTCTTGTGCTGATGTATGTTAATGTTGTTTATACTATTTCACTGTAGTTATAATGACGAGTGACACAGCTCAGTTTTTGAGCAGATGTATGTTAATGCTGTTTATACTATTTTACTGTGGTTATAGTGACGATTTGACACATCTCAGTTTTTGAACCTATGTGTTTCAATGTTACTTATACTATTTTACTGTGGTTATAGTGACGATGTGACACATCTCAGTTTTTGAACCTATGTGTTTCAATGTTACTTATACTATTTTACTGTAGTTATAGTGACAATGTGACAGAGTTCGGCTTTTGAACAGATGTTTTTAATGGCATTTATATAATTTTACTGTAGTTATAGTGTCGAGTGACACAGCTCAGTTTTTGAACCGATGTGTTTTAATGATATTTATATTATTTTACTGTAGTTATAGTGACGAGTGACACAGCTCAGTTTTTGAAGCGATATGTTTTAATGGTATTTATTTTATTTTACTGTAGGTATAGTGACGATGTGACCCAGGTCAGGTTTTGAACCGATGTGTTTCAAGGGTATTTATATTATTTTATTAATGTTATATTGACGATGTGACACATCTCAGTTTTTGAACCGATGTGTTTTAATGACATTTATATTATTTTGCTGTAGTTATAGTGACCAGTGACACAGCTCAGATTTTAAGTAGATATATGTTAATGTTGTTTACAGTGTTTTACTGTAGTTATAGTCACGAGTGACACAGCTCAGTTTTTGAACAGATGTATGTTAATGTTGTTTATTCTATTTTACTGTACTTATAGTGACGATGTGGCACACCTCAGTTTTTAACCGATGTGTTTCAATGTTACTTATACTATTTTACTGTAGTTATAGTGACGATGTAACACATCTCAGTTTTTGAATCTATGTGTTTCAATGTTACTTATACTATTTTACTGTAGTTATATTGACGATTTGACACAGCTCAGCTTTTGAACAGATGTATTTAAATGGTATTTATACTATTTTACTATAGTTATAGTGACAATGTGACAGTGTTCGGCTTTTGAACACATGTTTTAATGGCATTTATATTATTTTACTGTAGTTATAGTGACGATGTGACCCAGCTCAGATTTTGAACCGATGTGTTTCAATGGTATTTATATTATTTTACTGTAGTTATAGTGACGAGTTTCACAGCTCAGTTTTTGAAGCGATGTGTTTTAATGATATTTATATTATTTTACTGTAGTTATAGTGACGATGTGACACAGCTCAGTTTTAAACAGATGTATGTTAATGTTGTTTATACTGTTTTAATATACTTATAATGACGAGTGACACAGCTAAGTTTTTGGAACAGGTGTATGTTAATGTTGTTTTTAGTGTTTTTGCTGTACTTATATTGACAATTGAACAGATGTGTTTTAATGTTATTTATACTGTTATACTGTACTATGTTATACTGGTTTGTACAGCCTTATATTTGGGTTAATACAAAAATTTTAAAAGGGAGTCAAATGGGATACAGCTTAATATAATCGCGGAGAAAGGTGGTTTGGGGACGACCGCGGGAGCAAGCTGCGTGACATGTTTTACCGCGGGGTCAACTCACTCTGGCCCAGGTATATTACCACATTTATCAGAACGGAAAGGGTTGATTCTTAAAATGAATATGCATAGACAGTCTGCTCTTCACCACACGCAATAAGTCTATCAGATTTTACAGAATTGACGCAAAAGCTTACAGTAACCAACAAAGGAGAAAGTTTTCTTATGTGCAAGTTACGAGGAGACGTTGAAACAAAATCTTAGTGTTTGCTGCTACTGAAGATCTAAGGCGATTTGAATGTGATGTCTGGTTTATGGATCGCACTTTTAAAGTGTCACCGAATATTTTGTGTTCAACGTTTTTACAATCCCCGCTTTCTACAGGCAGAATCATTTCCCGGTTGGGTGCACACGTTTTTTAGTGAAGAAGTTATACATACTAGCATCTTATCGGAAGTGCGTAATTATAGTACAAGCGCCTTTATTGAACCTTCATCCCAAAACCATGGTAAACGATTTTGAGTCAGGAATAATTTTTAAGGGGTATCAGAATGTTTTTCCTGTTGCAACAGCCAGATTGCGCTGCTTTCAGCTTGGTCAGAGTATGTACCGCTGGTTGCAAGCTAGGGGACTTCAGGCGGATAATAAGAATGCTGAGAATGGTGTACATCAGCTTATGAGTCTTACGTTTGTACTAACTGAAGATGTCACTGCTATTTTTAAGAACTTTATGATGCTGCTCCGGAATTACTAGTAGACATCGTGGAATACTTCGATGTCACTTATGTGAAAGGCAGTAGGAGGGCTGTGGAGCTATCATACCCTTCTTAACTCTGGAATCAGTATCTTGCTAAAGTTAACAACGAACTAAGAACGAATACCCTTGTGAAAGGCTGGCATAATAGCTTTGCTGCTACGGTGGGAAAGCATCGCCCATTCTTATATTCATTCTTAAAGGGGAACCAAACACAAAAATCATAGCAGCTATACGCTATGATCTATAAAATACAGTGGTAAAATTGTTTTCTTACTCCGCCAAACCGTTACCGCTGAGCAAGCGAAATAATAACCACCTTATAGGTAATCAGAGCCAGCCGTACGCTTGAAGCAGTAGGGGGATTACAAGTCAGTCATTGCTGCACGTGCTGTAATACGTTTTCAAAAATTGTTCATGGTGTTATAGAAGTTCAAGAGTAGTGTACCTTGTGGTGATGTTTTGGTGATGGAGTTACTGAGTCAGTTTATGATTACACAAACAAGTAATATTGTGAAAAATAAAATGCCTCAATGTTGTGCATACAGCTGTAATGACAAAATGAGAGAAGGGAAGCACACAAGGGAACTCGTTTTCATGCGTTTCCAAACAGAGACAAATCTCCCATAAAATATAGATGGGTAGAAGTTTGCAAAAGAAAATATTTCTTTGCCTGATCCCTGTGCTCGTTTACGTTCCTTCCATTTA
Source organism: Deroplatys truncata (assembly GCA_030765065.1). NCBI lineage: Eukaryota > Metazoa > Arthropoda > Insecta > Mantodea > Mantidae > Deroplatys > Deroplatys truncata. The sequence continues at coordinate 174,903,554 of CM060990.1, forward strand.
AAGGACACAGATTATGAACAGACACAGTTACTAAAACCGGAGCTTATGCCGGATGAAAATTTTAGAGGGCCTTTATTAAAACCTGGAATTATTCCTACTATAAGGAAAATGAAGGGAATTTCCAGATATGAAGTTTTACGAGTAATAATACAACTGATCCTTCACCATCTTCATCCAAGAGCAAATGACAAAGAACAGAACAATATGATGCTAGAAATCGTAAAAGTATAGTTTCTGAGCTGTGCGATAATGTTACTTGCAATGAGACTGATAACAAAGGCGATTGTGATAAAAGTAGTGGAAGAGAATTCAGAGTAGAACGTGATGAAAAAATAAAGAATTCGAAAGTACAAATGTGAACTAGGTACTGAAATCATAAGGAAATATATATTGTTGGAACCTGAAAATATGTACGAAACAAGCAATGATGAGGAAGATCAGGATAAGCTGAATGAAAGTTTCTACGAACCTGATACTTCAGATTCTGATACAACTGATAACGAGTAAGAAGAAGAAGAAGAAGAGGAAGAAGAAGGAGCTTTCTCCATACACGGAAATGAAGCTACAGCGGAATATTTCATTGTTGCTTGGACAGCTCTACTTTTATTTTTCAAGGTAGAATTTTTATGTAGAAATGAAATCAAAACAATTTCTCATTAAATTAAAGGGACAATGCTGTGTGCTGAAACAGCCTGTTATTGTGTTAACACATTCGCTTGGAACTCACAAAGTTTATCAGAAAAGAAACAGGAAGGAAAGGCTTTAATAGCAAGTTCTTTATTATTATCTGCTATATTGAAAATTAAATTGAGTTTTATTTATGGAGCTCTTAAACTACTATGGTCCTTAGCGTCCCATTCTATATTGGACGTGAAAGACCGGTAATTTTGCTCAGAGGCCTCTTTACCAGCCTTGAGGTTCTTATACGTGCCGTAAATCTACGACACGGGACCACCGGCTTCACTTCCCTTCCGAAGGAAGCCATGCTAAGGACTGCTATATCGTTTCAGCAGTTTTAAGTCCTTTTGCAAATCACTGTGTTTGGCAATGTTTTCAAGGCGTACATTCGATAAAACCATCCGAAACATGGCAGCACCAATTGCGAGCATTTGTTGTTCAAGAAAGAAAAAAAAAACTTGAATTCATTAAACGGTTGCGGTACACCTATATGGTTGGCAGGGTATGGGCAGTGCGACTGCCCAGGATTTTCAGTCAAATATTTAGTCTATTCTGTCATGGATGTAAATTCCCGCAAAATTATTGATTTTGAACTTGTTCAAAGAGGTATGGTGAAAGGTGATTTGGAAAAGGCTGCTTGTGGCAACATAATGGCTAAGCTTGCAAAACAGGAAATGTGTAGAGTTGAAGTTTTTCTCTCCGACAGACACAAACTGTTAAAACTCAGTATCCGGAAGTTGAACATGAATTTGACGTATGACATTCGTATAAAGTCTAATGAAAAAATTAAAATGGTAGAAAATATTACCCAGAGTAGATGGTATGGAAAGCCAGTATAAATAACCATTCATGATAGGCTGCGCAAAACTGCAATGAGAACGGTACCATATTAATTGAAAACATTATATCAATTCTTCATCATATAAAAATAAACATAAATAGCTAGAAAACGGTGAATGTAAATCTTGTGAACATGTTGAATTACTGGAAGAAGAACAAAGAAATAAATTATGGATTAAAGTCGAATCGAACGCCTATCATGTCCTGGAGAAAATTATTTTGGATAGCACCTTACAAGATTTAGCTCATATTTGACACTATATACACCCTTGCAGTTTAGAAAGTTGTCACAGACTTCGTCACAGATATATTCCGAAAAGAATACATTTTTCACATAATGGCCTTCAACTTAGATCCATGATAGCAGCGCTAGATCACAATTTCAATGTAAATAAAAACAGACAGGTATCAAAACACAGTACTCCAAAGCATCTGGGTCTTGGATCATGAAAAATTAAAATGAGGAATCCAACGAAGAATAGAAGCTGCTGATAATGTGTAAAACTAAATATATATATATATATATATATATATATCTGCACGCACATTGTGTGGATCCATTACCGGACCCAGCAATTGATCTGTCCCTACCGAAGAATATAGCTCCCACGCTTCGACCTCCATTAGACTTACTACGATTGAAGCGCTTCTCACGTTTTCAGTCAACATAAGATTGGACACAGACACGTTATAGAATTTTAAATAATAATAATAATAATAATATTAATGGCTGAATTTAAAATTTACTATTTTAATTTGTGTGTTTATTAGTGAAGTTTGAAGCCTACATATATACTTCGCTGGGTTCTGGAAAAGCATTTCTAATAGTAAGTGCTGCACATGATGGTATGACAACTCTTCTTCTGTGTCCAATAGCAGTCCGTGAATTAATCCACGCTGTAAGTTTTTTGTAGCAGGAATATCACCAGGTCATATTAGCAGGATTGTTGGGGGTAATTAATTTCTTTTTAGCTCAACTTTTTGTTTTTAACCCTAAGTTGTGCCTCAAAATACTCAAACATCACGATCTATAACTAATTTGTGAAAATTAGGATGCCTTGGTATACAAAATCACTCTTCACCAAGTTTGTGTTTCCATAATCCGAGCAACACACACTTTCCTCATCATTATTTGTAGGTGTGCATTCCTTACACTTACACTAATGGATGGAACCAGCACGATTCGGTGTTCACACTAACTGTCTCGGAATCGCTGTCAGAATGATGTAATTCTTCAAAATCGCTATTTTTTGGTTCAACTGATACGGTCGGCTACCACGTTCACTCGTTTTTCAAAGCAGATGTTGGACCACTGCCTATCACTTAGTAGGTATTAACTGGATTATGAAAATTGATTGGCTAGCTTTAGCTCTGATCTTTGTTATTCAGAGAAGTTAGGGACTTATAGTGAAATTAACGCGTAAACTTGTTAGTCATTTAAAACGCCTATGCTGCGTACGTTTTGTTTGGGCGCGTGAGGGCCTCATGACGTCACGCGTCAACTCAACAACAGGCCGTAAGCTGATAACCATTCACCTTGGGATGGTGAAATTGCGTGCGTTGTTATTTACACCTGACGACAAATAATCTACCGTGGTGAATGAAATATTCAATTTTGTATTTTTTTCCCCCTTTACGGGATTAAGAAGGAACAGGAAGGTGTTCATCAAATGTTCCTTGAATTGATAGTAGGGGCCAGGGAGAAGGATAAGGATCCACAGGGAAAGCACTACACCAGAGTACATAGGAGGCTACCGAGCTAGTTGGCTCCGCGGTAATGTGTGAAGCTCGCATTCGGGAGGTCACGGGTTCGATTCCCGTCGATCACCCACTCTGACTTGGGTTTTTCGTGGTTTTCTCTTATCGATAGGCGAAACCTGGGGAAATTTCTCATCTACCACTATTTGTTTTCCCTCATTTCCCTTTCATTCCGTTTCCTTCTCATGTTTCAAGTGAGCTTCCAGGTTTCGTGGTGTGTTTTGGTGTCGAGAAGACGGCTCGGATTCTTGCTCGTGTTGACACTAGAGGGCTGCCTGGTTCGACGGGTCGTTCATCGCCTCACTCTCTGGGCAACTCCAGTAGTGGGACGGGTCTTAGAGCCGGGAACTGTTACGGATTTCCGCGCGTTTCTGTGGCATTTCTGCCTGTGGCCTATAGCCTCCTGTAGTTCCTTCACTTCATCTCTTCCTCCCGGGGGTGGTAGCCGCAATAGATCCCACGTAGGTCACAATGCGCGAGGTGTCCCCCCCCTCCGTTGTATGTCCTAAACCCTAATGCCGTAAACAGGCAGCTTGTTTAACTGAATTTCCAACATTACAAGCAAAATATACAAAATTCTAGATTATTTAAGTGCCTGTTGTCTCATAAGTTGCGGCATTCCTTTCCTTTTTAGTGATAAAACAAAGGTGCCTTATAAGTGTTTGATGTTATATAAGAAACAGGTAATGTGTCGTTCTGTAGTAGTGCCAATTAGTCTGGATTACTCATCCTTGTGGTCCTTGGTTCTTCTTCCTCGGCTAGCCAGCTGTTGTACATGCGGTAGAGCGTGATAAGGTATGAAGATCTCAGAGCAATAAGAAGAGAGACAATATATATATATATATATATATATATATATATATATATATATATTATAGTCATTGACGCAATATTTGCACAGTTACAGTAACACACACTGTTCACAACTGCACTTGTCTTATTTATTATCACAACTGAGGAGGACGCTTTCACTGTTCCACTGGGATATAACGCGCGAATATGTATTCGCAGTTTTACTTCGCATTTCGCGGTTTGCCGAAATGTATGTTTTAGCAAGAATTTGCGAGTAAAACACGCTCAACACTTTACATATAAATTATCTGTGATAGGCGAATTTATGCAACAAATTTGTAGCGTGGCATTGTCTCCTTTTCTTGGCTCGAATTTGCCTTCCGGAGCGACGTGAAGACACGCTGAATTAATTTAACAAACTGCCCCCACTGACACTATTTTTTAACTTAATATACTTTCTGAGCTTCGCGCGAACATTTGCTTTTTTAATTCTGATTGGCTACTGAACTAATGTGTCGAAGTTTCTAGAACATTTTTAAAATCTTTACCATTATATTACTGGTTCGTATTACCCACGTGATCTGTTTGCTTGGAATATGAAATCAATTGAGGGTGTCTGACAACGACCTTGTGTCTGGGTTGGCACAAAAGATGGGTACAGTTACTTGTCCTTGCCAGCTGGTTTTTCTTTTACATTGTGTGTGCCTTTTAGTAGCTTAAGGGCATATTGTGGCTCTTTTTTTGTAATGAGAACCTTTATCAAGGTATTTTGCCTATTATAATTTCATTATTTTTGTTATTGGCGGTCATATATCAATGTTATTTATTAATGAGATGTTAACCTTAGTATCGCAATTGGTATTTCGCGCTATGAGTCATTGTTGTCAATATGCCTGAGGAAGTTCGTAATACCGACATTCCTTTCCTAACGTCAACAGTTATATTTTCTCATGTAATAATAAAATAGTGGCTACTTAGCAAAATAAAGATTACGGCAAATGTCATTTCAAAAAAATTATTCGTTTACTACCGGGAAGTCGATTATTTTAGTATTAACTCATCGCTTTGCTCATTAATACGATGGCTTTGTTGTTTTCTACTTACCCACGTGGGCGAAAACACAGTACCGACCTAAGGCCTCACTTATGCATGCGATTTCATCTCGTGCGACAAATGCAACGCGATCTAAAAGCGTGTTTTTAGTCATACGACACGTCGCATGGTCTTTCAGGTCGCACGACATTTACGACAGTCGCATAACCTCAATATACGTGGGTGTATATGGGTCTGCTTATGCACGTCACATTGCCGCATTGTGAGCGAGATAATCGAGTCAGTAGGGGTTTGTGCTTTCACGTGTTGCGAGAGTGATCTGATTGTCGTCTTTCAGACTGTTATCCAGTGTGGATACGGAATATTTTATAGAAGAAATTCTTATTAGGAGTTCAATTTGTGATGTTCTTTAGAAAATTATAAGGATCGTGGCAAGAGACAATTTCCCAAAAAGTTTTAAACGCACGAATCTTGCACTGTTTATAGTTGTACACTCCACTCCTCCTTTTTCTTTCTTTATTTCTTTCTTTCTTTCTTTCTTTTGTTTTATCTTCTCTACCACTAAATGGTAGGTAGAGAAAGTATTTATTGATTTTCACCAAAAAAATGGATACCGAGATTTCACCGGAAATACATGTTTTGAGAACCCTCGAATCCAAACAAAACATTTTTAGAAAAAGGGCCGGGCGCGTGCGCGTGTGATCAGCATAATTCAAAAACGAAAAGTCAATTAAAAACCAAAATTGGTATTTAAGTTCAACATCTTCCAAGAATGGATAGGAAGACCTTCAAGAAAATCCTCCACCCTTAAATGGAACATTTTTGAAAATTTTAATTTTCTCAAAAATGGCTCTAATGCTTTTGATTAAAATACAAGATATTAAAGATATTTACATGACAAATAAAATCTATATTTTGAATTTTCTGGGTATAGCCTGTGACGTCCGTTTTATTCGGTAGGAATTTGTATAACTGGAAACGTTAAGCGAAGACGAAAATGTACTACACAAAAAATGTAGTTCTCTTTAAAACACACAATTTATTTCAAATATCTTTTTGTGGCATAAGCCATTACCGAGATATCCGTTATTAATGGTGCGTATTGTTCAGTACTTTTAAGTATTTTCTTTTTAGTCCTGTCGATTTTCAGTTGTTTCTTGCGATGTCATGGAAAGAGTATGGAATTTTAAGGCCAGCATATAGTGCCCAGTTCTTAAACATTTGACTATTCTGTTCCCTTTGTATCCTAACGAAATGTGTAATGTAGCTACTTCTGAAAGGTTTATCTAGATTAAAAAGAAGTAGAAAAATAAACGTTAGTAAGAATAATTTTTATACCCATTAATAAACGATAGAGGACAGAAAAGTCATGTGAATGTAGCACATCAGATGTTTCCTAGTTAAGTGTTTGTAGCAATAGTGCAACTCACAGGGATCCATTTTAGCTGTCGAACCAAATGTGGAAACGGGCTGGTAGAACTGATTTTCCAACAATATGCAGTGCGACACGCATGCATAAACTGACCACTAAAAGTTATGCCGCGTCGAATAAAAAATATTAATTTAATTATTATTATTATTATTATTATTATTATTATTATTACTACTACTACTACTACTACTACTACTACTACTACTACTACTCTATTTTACGTCGCTTTAACTACTTGGTCATATCGCGACGGATCTGTTAGTGTATAACTCTTAGATCGATGTGTGGTTGAGAGCTTTCTAGGTCTCAACCCTGCAACCACCTGCTTCGTCACGTGTCCACAGAGACTCTAGCGCATAGAAATTGGATCTTCTGCTTTGTGCCGTACAGATGGAATTAGAGTCGTCCAGTCTAACGGCCGCTCTCATATAGAAAGGTGGACAATTAGCCTTCTAGATCTCACTCATCCCTGTAACCACGTGCTTCGTGCCGTGCAGATGACATTAGGGTGCCGTCCAGTCCAACTGCCGCCTTCACACAGAAAAGCGGACAGTTAGCCTTCTAGGTCTCATCCCAGTAACCATGCCATCTTGCTTCTTCACGTGTCCACAGAGACCCTAGCGCATAGCAGCCGGATCTTTTGCTTCGTACCGTGCATATGGTATTAGGTGCCGTACAGTCTATCTGCTTTCACTGTCTTGTGGATAGATGGCATAGCACTCACTATTACTGCCTATTTTTCATTTTTGCTATTGTTTTAGACTTAAGGTGGAACTTTGGGTCGTGGTATTAAATATCCAATTGCTGCAAACGCAACAATAGCCTGTTTAACAGTAATACTAACAGACTCAATAGTAATTACAAACTAGTCTGGGAATGTAAAACGTATTCAAGAGAGAAACTACTTAAAAGCTGGTAATAGGGTTTGACATAAAATACATACACTATGTGATCAAAAGTATCCGGACACCCCACAAACATACGTTTTTCATCTTAGGTGCATTGTGCTGCCACCTACTGCCTGGTACTCATTATCCGCGACCTCAGTAGTCATTAGACATCGTGAAACAGCACAATGGGACGCTCCGTGGAACTCACGGACTTCGAACGTGGTCAGGTGATTGGGTGTCACTTGTGTCAGAAGTCTGTACGCGAGATTTCCACACTCCTAAACATCCCTAGGTCCACTGTTTCTGATATGATAGTGAAGTGGAAACGTGAAGAGACCTGTACAGCACAAAAGCGTACAGGCCGACCTCGTCTGTTGGCTGACAGAGACCGCCGACATTTGAAGAGGGTCGTAAAGAGTAATAGGCAGACATCTATCCAGACCATCACACAGGAATTCCAAACTGCATCAGGATCCACTCCAAGTACTATGACAGTTAGGTGTGAGGTGAGAAACCTTGGATTCCATGGTCGAGAGGCTGCTCATAAGCCACACATCACGCAGGAAAATGCTAAACGACGCCTCGCTTGGTGTAAGGAGCGTCAACATTACATGATTGAACAGTGGCAAAACGCTGTGTGGAGTGACGAATCGCGGTACACAATGTGGCGATCCGATGACAGGGTGTGGGTATGGCGAATGCCCGGCGAACGTCATCTGCCAGCGTGTGTAGTGCCAACAGTGGTGGTGTTATGGCGTGGTCGTGTTTTTCCTAGAGGGGGCTTGCACCCCTTGTATTGCGTGGCACGATCACAGCGTAGACCTACATTGATATTTTAAGCACCTTCTTGCTTCCCACTGTTGAAGAGCAATTCGGGGATGGCGATTGCATCTTTTAAAACGATCGAGCACCTGTTCATATTGCACGGGCTGTAGCGGAGTGGTTACACAACAATAACATCCCTGTAATGACCTGGCCTGCACAGAGTCCTGACTTTAATCCTATAGAACATCTTTGGGATGTTTTGGAACGCCGACTTCGTGCCAGGCCTCACCGACCTACATCGACACCTCTCCTCAGTTCCGCACTCCGTGAAGAATGGGCTGCCATTCCCCAAGAAACCTTCCAGCACCTGATTGAAGGTATGCCTGCGAGAGTGAACGCTGTCATCAAGGCTAAGGGTGGGCCAACATCATATTGACTTCCAGCTCTACCGGTGGAGGGCGCCACGAACTTGTACGTCATTTTCAGCAAGGTGTCCGGATACTTTTGATCACGTAGTGGTAGTAGGATAGGATAGGACCAGAAGCGGAGGGGGACTTGACCCCTCGACCTACGCAGATCTTTTGTGCCTATGCCCCTGACTAGGCGCCCCCGGGAGGAAGGGATGAGGTTAGAGGAGACAGAGGGCGGCCGGACCAGGAGACACGACGGGCAGAGAGCAGGATCCCTATCATTTACAGATGTGAACTCCCCGGGTACTGGCTGGTGCAGCCGGGCCCCTCACCCCCTTAGGCTTACACATCCCTTGGGGATCTGGGACCCAGAGACCTCTCGCAGTCCGGAGGACGTAGGTTTCCATAGAGCATCCTGGCGACCCGGGTAAACCTCCGAAAAAGCCCATGGGTCAGGAAGGAATCCAATTCATGACCTCCCGAATGCGATCCACAGACGTAACCGCCTGAGGCATCTCGCTCCGTAAAATACATAGTAACTGAAGAGTGTAAATTTAAATAAATAATGTTTACAGTTTACACTCCATTAAAAGAATAGTGGAATTTAGCAAATTTAATATATGGTAGGATGTAGGATGTGCTTATCGGAGGGGGACACCTCGCTAATGCGACGAACTTGATCTATTGTGATTATACCCCCCCGGGAGGCAGGGATGAAATGAAAGAGCCGTAGGTGGTCGCAGATCCTCGGGCAGTCCCTAATATTTCCAGTTTCAACACCCGCGCACCAGTAGAGGCAAAGAATCCCGAGAGAGGGCGACAAAGTGACTCTAACGGGCGGGACAACGCGCCCTGGCGTTCACGGGGAGAAATCTTTACAATGCGCAAGCAGCTACGCCATCTGCGCGACACCGCCAGCACCATAGGGCCCAGAGACACACTTGAAACGTGAGAGAGAGAGAGAGAGATATGAAATGAGAGGAAATGGAGCAAAGGAGAGATCGTGGTGGAATAAACCGCCCCGGCATTCGCCTAGGCGACCAGGGTAAAACGACGAAAAAGCCCATGGTCAGAGTGGGTGGTCACCGGAAGTCGAACCCGGGATATCTCGGATTCGGGCCACAGAATTTGCCGCCTGAACCATCCCGCTCGGTTTAATGTATGGTATATGGGATATTTTACTGATCTATCATATCAAAATGTGTTTTTAAGTGTTAAATAAGTAAATGATTTTGCCTACTTCGATGCTTTTTAATGATATTGGCTAATATAGTGCCTATTTTTAACTTGTAGTGCCTATTTTCCTGTCTATTTTAAGGCTTTTAGTGCCGATTGCCCAAGCTATAGTCATATCTTTACTCTGATTAATATACTACTGTGTCTGTATTTCGCAGTATGTTAAAATATTTGTATGTCTGCTTTTAAGGTATACCAAATTTATCCTATCCTTTGTGCATGGTGGTATCGTATACCACTTTTTGCAGTAGTGTGCAAAGTAAACGTATTTCAAATATATGTACTGTTTAACCCATCTTGTCAAAATATTCTACAATACTATGGGACCTGGCAAAAGTAATAGCTTAACTTACAACTTTCAAAAATTGTCCAGTGCTTATTTTCTATCATATCGTACCCGACGTGCCACCACTCGCTATTTTCATAGACAAAACTATGCTGCTTAGCCAATCAGGGCAGAAATTTGTGCACTTGAGCTATAGATGTTGGCCAAAATTAGAGGAAACCTAAATCTTCAAAAATCTACTCTTATTCATGCTTTAAACCCCTCATTTACAAACCTGCACCATCTAACCAATCTGGACAAACCTTTGGATAATTGCGCTTTAGATACGAGTAGATACCAAATCGGGGTACTATACAGTATAATGTGTGATATCATTGGTAACATGAGGTTGGAATGGCGACATAAATGTTTTGTAAGGAATATGTACATTTTGTTTTGAAAATTATGTTAAGATTGTCATCTCAGTAGTATTATAACTTTGTTATACATGCATTTCAAGGGAACATAAATTTATAAATAATTATTTGTTACTAAATTAAAATGTATTGCTAAATTAAATGTAGCAATATTAATAACACAAAAATTAAGACAAAACGACTACTGCAATATTTTGTATGACATTGACATGGCTTATACTTTGATGAAGGATAATTGCACTCATTCTTGCAAAACAAAGCAAAACTTAAATGCTCTTTTACAATACATTTCAAGAAAACACAGAAAGCAAAATCAGAATACTTTAAGCTAGAACTGTGTTTAAATCCCTGCTAGGGCATTGAATTTTTTAGTCTGATTCTACCTTTCCAACCTTGTCCTACACACGGCTTGCAAGCAATTAATTACCATAAAATTGTGACGTTTTATTAAGAGTTGCAACAATTCCCAATGGACCTCCCATCGACCACTTCATCAGATGACAATTGCGGTTGTTAATTCTCAACAGGTTTTGGTGCATCTGGATGGTCATCCTTGTATTGGAGATTCCATTGTACCGAAACCAGTTTTCCGGTTGTTGCAGGAGAAAGTCTGTTCCTGGTTTCTGTGTGGATTCGCCCATGGGTAGACCAATTACGGTCACTTTTGGCTGATGATGGTGGTACATTCTGAAGTTTAGATGCCAGCAAAATTATCGGTTGTTTGCCACACATACCTCACCACCAGGTAGAAGATGAGACATGTTGAACAGCAACCCACTGAGTGTCTCGAGATAAATTGTCGGTTGTTTGTCACACAATCCTCTCCGCTAGGTAGAAGATGATTATGTGTTGAACAGCAACCCACAATGTGTCTCGAGAAAAATTATCGGTTGTTTGTAACACAATCCTCTCCACCAGGTAGCAGATGAGACATATTGAGCAGCAGCCCAAAAAGTGTCTCAGAAAAAATTGCCTTCACTATCTTTTAATTCAGCTAAGTTAGCCACGATTATTCCATTATTAAGCAGTGCTAGCACTTGCTTAAAGATAAAGACAAGTCTGGTGGCTATGCACAACGGCGATCGTTGAAGTAATGAAGGTTGCGTGTATTATATATATTATAATAATTAATGCAGTATTATGCAACGCGTTTTGATATATTACGGCATTAAACGGTATTTTTACAATTCTATATGAGTGAAAATTGGAGCTTAATCACGACTTTAAAGAAACACCCCAATCCCTATTTTCAACTCTTTACTTACATATTGCATTCGTACAATACCGACAAGACAGCTGGGCAGTTATATATTGCACTATATTAGCTTGGTTTAGTGATATTTTAAAGGTAAACGCTTAATTAATTTAAAGTATAGTGCGCCAAAATCTCCCTTATTCTGACAAGAAAAACTAAGCAGCCCTTAGCACGTAATGAAAAATAAGCTCGTACGTAGTGGCGGCTGCTGCATAAGAGCACATGAGCACGTGAACGCCTTTACTTATGACATCTTGCGGATTTATTGTTTTTTTTCTTTGAATGGTATTAAACATTGCGTATATGTGGTAATTTAAAATCTACGGCGTTTAAATCTACCGCGCGACTCCTCTAAACTCGATGAAACATATGGCAACAAGGTCTCTAATTTCTTGACTTGTGGATGTTTTAAGGAGCTTCTGCGCATGCGCAACTGGTATGACGTAATTACCTTATGGGGCGGAATACGTATGGTATGTTCCTCGTGCTCACTTCGAGGAGTTCAATAGCGCGCGAAGTTTTTCCCGCACTCTGTTTCCACTACCACTATTATCTGTTCACTCTTGGAGTGATCCTAACGTAAACAAAAGATAACGCATCTTTCCACAATTCACGCAAAGAGTATTGCCGAGTTGTCAGAAACACGTGGCAAGCGTAAGCGACGAAATGACAAGAGAGCATCACGATTTTTCTCGTAAATAACATATGTATAACTTGATAAGTTAACATGCACATTATTGAACACAGATAAGAAAAGGAGGTAGATATTTAAGAAGAGGTTGTATAACAAAAGTAGAAAAAGAATAGGTGTGTCATAACTTAGTTTTTATTCCGACTCTGCAAGCCGCTCTATCCCCTCCATATCTGGGTAATCAGTGTCACTACTGCTGCTTTATTTATCAATGTTGATAGTAAGTCTGTCAAAAAGAGTGTCGCTCAGTTTATCCAAATCCCAAAACAAATTCTCTTCTTTCAGAGCGTGCTTTACTTGTTGCAGTACTTTATCTGTTGTAGGCGGTTCGTTTTTGAAAAAGAAATTGTGCGGTATTATACGAATTGCCGATTTCACAAACTCAACATACTCTTCCATACCGTACTTCACACGTTTCCTTTTTATCCTGGGTGTTGTCACTTTCCCCGCCACTACTTTTCCCTTTCGAACACTATTAATACCCGTAGTCGAAACACTGGTAAATTCCGAGGTTAGCTTTACTATCTCATTTACTGCGAGTGTCGAATACTTCTCACAGAACTTCGAAAGAATTGTTTTCTCGCTGCTCGTTAGATTTTCCCGGTTTATGCCTAACATAACATGTCTCCGTAGAAACAAGCATGAGGTTCGTTATGGTAACCATGATAACAGAGCAAACTGACTGCTCGCGCCTTACCTTGTTTAAACAACAGCTAAGTCAGCCGAAATGCATCTTGGGAGTTGGAGCGCATCAATTTGAAACTTCGAAAACCTGTTTCATTTAAGTCAACAGTGATCATATTCAAGTCATAAGTATTATTTTATGTATAGTAGATGTTATTTATTACTGAGCATATCTCAAAATTTAGACGGCTAACATGTAACTAATTTCTTTGCGCGCATTGCTATTGTGTTGTATTGGGTTGTCTCATACGTTCGTTCGTTTTGCTCGCAAGTTCCATCTATAGGGCCTGAAAACCCTGAACCCTCTGTACACTCAAGTTATCACAGTTGCCTAATCAACCCTACGACTTAGAGCTCAACAACCAGACTCGCTGTTGGATATGTCAGTGTGTTTGTGGCTGACGTTGGCTGGAACAGCGTGAACTTGTGTTTACAAACCATGGAAAGCAAAAAGGAACACTTCTGACATCTTATGCTGTTTTACTACCGTAAGAGTAAAACCGCCTCACAATGCCCGGCAGCAACTTTGTCTGCAGGAAAGATGCGGTAACGAATCGAGCATGTCAAAAGTGGTTTAGTCGATTTCGATCTGGGAACTTCTCCTTAAAAGCAAAACTCGAACTGAACGGCAAATGGTTACGGACGTGGAAAGAATTCACAAATGATAGTCAACAATCCACGAATGACAACTCGGGTGTTGGCATTGGAGCTCAATTTAGCTCGTGCTACTGTAGCCAGGAACTTGAAAAAACTGGGTTACATAAATATTCACGATGTATGGGTTCCTTACAAACTGAGTGAAGCCAATTGATTCAGCGCGTTTCCTCTGCGACTACTTATTGAGACGCAATCAGAATGATCCTTTTCTGGAAAGGATGGTAACTGGAGATGAGAAGTGGATTGTCTACAACAGAGCCCGAAAGAGTAAATCAAAGCGCAAGAAAGGACAGCCATCACTATCGGTTCCTAAATCAGGGCTGTATCCGAGAAAGGTTATGCTATGCATTTGGTGGGATTACAAAGAAATCCTATATCACGAACTTCTTCCGAATAATAAGACTAACAATTCCAGAAACGCTGTTCTCAGTTGGATCGTCTTAAGGCAGCCATTGAAGAGAAAAAACCGGAATTGGGTCTTTCACAACGACAACGCCGGACCACATATCTCTATGGTGACTCGTCAAAAGTTGCGTAACTTTGAATGGGATGTCTTACCCCAAACGCCTTATTCTCCAGACATTGCCCCATCAGACTTTCGTCTATTCCGTTCCCTGCAGAATTTCCTGAATGGCAAACGCCTCACTTCCTTGGAGGACTGCGGACTGAAGCTCGAAGAGTTCATCAAGTAGTAAACCCCCACGTTTTGGAGAAATGAAGTTTATAATGTTCCAGAGAAATGGCAATATATTGTCGACAATAATGGCGTATACTGCAGGAAGTAAATGTCGTAGATATTTATCTTTTGAACCACCTTGTGTTTAAGGTTTGTAAACAGAAAGTTCGGCAACTACTCTGTCATAGCTGTGCTGCGGGTGAGGTGTGTTCCCAGGTGTTCTTAGTGATTGAAACGTAACGAAAAACGAACGAACTTATGAGACAACCCTATACTTGACTGCACACAGTCATGCTAGTGATATCACGTCACAGGAATTTGTTTTGATCGGGATCACTCTAAAGGTGAATTCTGTTTAGAAGTTTACATCAATGCCACTAGGGTAGCGCACTACGGCAGAAGTTAAAATTAGAATAGCAGAAGTAGCTAACGTGCACAAACGAGGAAACTTCTCCCGGTCTCTCCATACCAAACATAATCTCAACTGCAATTTAATTTTCATATTACTTCGTTCTTACCCTAATACGGCGCACTTAATTATGTACACAACAAGCGGCTGCAGATGTATCAATTTCTTCATAATCATAACTATTATACAGCAGATGCTATTTCACATTTTCAGGGCTGTCTGACTAAAATTTGGCGAACACCCAAAATGTATACCCAGGAGCGCTACTGCTCGTATTACTACTTCTTACTATGCTCTGAAAGGTGAAACCATAATTTCAATCGTATAAGTTAAGAACTAAGGCGTATCAGTTTTCAGGAAGACCTTAACTCGATGCTGTCGATCACCCATGACCATAGAATCCCAAGGCCCCGATACAGCTTTACACCAGGAAACAATTAATTATAACTATGTAGGGATTATAATATGGGACTCCGCTTAGGATCTTTGAGCATGTAGCAGGTGAATCACAGCAAAAAGGCAATAAAAATACTTAACCAACAGTTTGTTTAATAGTTGAAGTATATGTATAAAAGAATTGCTGTATTCAAAGTGCCATAACACAGGATATTTCTGTTATTAAATAAAAGAATTGGTGAAAAAATCACAGTAAAAGGAAAAACCAGTAATTGAGATGTATGTGAACCAAAACTTTAGTTTCTCCTGAACAGTACTTTATTATTTTTAATACTGATTGTAACGTGTGTAGCTTTAAAAATACTAAACTCTTAGGGTGAGAAGAGTCAGCATACAACTATAATAGAATTATTATTATTATTATTATTATTGATTTTTTGCTTTATTGTTCTTAAGATATATCTATATTTTGAGAGTTATACATTTGTTACCTAAGTTATCTTCTCAAAATTAGACGTCATTAAAATGATTTTCCAAAGCAAATGGTGTTTCGGGGATTTTAATCAGTAAATAAGACTTTCCTTCCAAGGGCAAGTCTTTCATGTAAATCCAATCTCCTCTTTTCTTCTCTCTTTTCCGGTTTCCTATCGTTACCGCCTGAGTTACTTATATTAATATTCATAATCTGGGGCCTATTTCATCAAGCATACAAATTGCAATTCCCAAGCTAGGAACTCACAAGTTACAAATCAAATTTGGTTGGATTTCCTTAGAGATCCATGAATTTCATATTAATCCCAGTTTCATATGCAACTTAATTTTTTTAAAAAAACTTTTGCAAATCACGTTTTAACTATTTTGATAAAAAATCTCCAAAGCTTGTATTGAATGGAATTGGATTGATTGTCAGTTCTATAGTACGATATATGCATTGTTTTTACAATACTATTTTATAATCTCATAGTAATACAAAAGAAGCATGCCACTACTTGCTAATATTTGACTCGTGTTCGAGTTGCGGCGTAGCCAAGTGGCCCGACAGTTTCAACACTGCGGTTATTCAACTACCGGGACTACTTTACCCATGAAGATAAGCTGTTCATTTAAACTTTTAATTAAACTTCTAACAGTTATGATTTCCCATGTTTATTAATTTATCTCGTCCATTTTTAAACCTGGTAAATTCATAATATATTTGTATTCGCTACTGCTTCACATTTAATTGCCCTTCAGAGTGATTAAAATAATTCATATCGTGATAAGTTGATTGGGAATTTTCAACTTAATTCCGTTTATTTTCCGCAAACTTCTTTTTCAGCATTTTTCATTATTGCAAATGTTTCATACAATTGAGTTTTCATCCAATCTTCAGCCCAAGCTCTTTAAAGGTAAACAAACAAATCTAAGTTTCTTATTTTCCATACTTAAAATAGTAACGTGGTTGTGGCGTTATTTTTTAAAAAAAAGGCTTGTATTTTTTTAAAGTGAAATAACGTGCTTTATAATTTTTTCCTAAAAAGTAGAAGGAATACATAAAATTAATGTTTAATTTTAAGGAAGGAAACTTTGGCTAACTTATATGTAAAATTTACAGTTTTTAGTTTCCATAGTGAGGCTCTTCCCAACATATGATATTCTTTTTAAATTTAAGAACCTCAAAATGTTTAAACCATATTGGATTTAAATGTAAACAACTTTTATATGTGTATAAGATAAAGCGATATGACAAACACTCATAATAAATCAAATAATAACATGGGGAAGCATGAAGAGCTAGTATGCAAATGTTGAAATTAAGAAAACTTATTTAGCATTTGTCCTAAAATGGACAAACAATATTTAATACACTAAACAGAATAAATCAGTGGAAGGAAGAAATTAGCTTTGCAATGTTTACAAACTTATGCCAGTGAAAAAAATACAAATCTACAATGCATATGTATATAGATAAACTTAGTATCTCTGATCACATAAATGTGTTTTAGATTGTTTTTTATTTCACATGATCATCACTGCTTTTGTATAAGCTGTTTAGCAAAAGTCCTTACAGAATGGATGTGCATGATTAAATGTGATACGTAATGAAATGAAGAACAGGAAAACAAATAATCACACACACATACACACATGCACACTGGCTAGTCAGACAAACAGAGAAACACATAATGCAAAAAACAACAAACGGCACAGTGTGCACGTGAGGGCTGAGACAGGATAGTAAAGAAAAGAAACAAATAAAAGAGAAGGAAAGAAAGTTCGTAACACACACGACAACCAACTAGCACTAGAAAGCGCCGTAACAGAGAGACTACCCACTACACATAACACACTCGAACCAGCCAATCATAACAAAGCATCTACACCATAACATAAACAAACGACCAAAATAAACACAAGCAACCAACACAAACAGAATTCCTTTACCACAGAATCAACACAGAGCAAACAACCGATCAAAACCCAATAAATATCTAAACAAATGGTTTAAGCTGACTAATGTGAGCTCTTCTTTCCCTGCCAGTGGGCACATCTCTGAGAAGAACGGCAACATTTTATAGCTCCTAACAATTTCATACGGCCCAATGTGTCTGGGCGCTAACTTCGCAGCATATGACTGTTTCTTAGAACTAAGTGTATGAAACTTACACACAACTCTCTGGCCTACGGCATACGAAGAGGGCGTTTTGTTCTCATCATACCGGCTCTTCACCAAGGCATGAGCCCGTTGCAAATGTTGAAAAGCCTGCTGCCAATTTTTTTAACAACCGCAGGGGAAACTCCTGCTGCAATAAATCGTCCAAATGCCATAAGTTGGCCAACGGGGAATTTACAGGATAAGCTAGTATGAGGTGCAAAGGAGTTGTTAAGTGTGACTCGTGACGAGTAGAATTGAAAGCTACTTGTAGGCGCGACAAATTCGTATCCCATCTCGAACGATTATCGTGATGGGAAGCAATAAAAGCGAATTTTAAATTTTTGTTAAACCTTTCTGCATGCGATGGAAGTGTGGTCGTGAAATATTTAACATCCCAACTAAAGCAAAAATTACGAAAAATGCTCGAAATAAACTGCGTTCTATTGTCCGTTACCATGAAACGAGGAGCTCCAAAGGCCACAAAAATGGAAAATAATACTTTGATAACACCTGAGCACCTGTTGCTGTCCCAAAGGGTACTCGCTGAAACTTGAAAAGACGCCAAGGAATAGCAAAAGTTGTCATGTGTTTACATGATTCGGCTGAAGGAAATGGAAAATAGGACTGATTCAAATCTAGAGTTGTAAATCCCTTGGCACCTTTAAAATGGTGAGCACCCGTATGAAGGTGAGCAATTGGTTGGGCTTCGAAACATGTTTTCTTATTCAAGTAGTGATAACCTACTACCACCGAAAAGCCTTCTCACCTTTTGGTATGAGAAAAATGGGATTGCTATACGTAGACGTGGAGGGTCGGATTATGCCTTTCGCCAACATATCAATTTTCTTTTTCAAAATCACCATTTTAGGTGGAGTTAAACGATTGAGCGGACGCTTAATCAGTGTAGTGTCCGAAAGCTCAACATTATACGTAATTAAATTTGTCACACCCAGATTATTAGAAACTAACTCATCGTGCTATAACAAAAGCTCATTACGCACCGAGATTGCCCGGCAGTTAAATGGAAAACTGAGCCTTATCAGCAGCTATTTCCTTAAATAACGCCTCCCTAGAAACACGAGGAGCTGCTTGTAAAGTTACGTTACGTAAGAAAGGAATCTTTAGATGTGGCGCAAAGCAAATGACATTTGTCGATTTTGAAAGTTGAATTTTAATCTCACCCGAGCCATAAAATCAACACCCAAAGTTAGTTTGTACGGCAAATCCGGTAATAAATAGCATCAATGCTTCCAGGTAAAGCACGGAAACGTAGTGTAAATAAAGTCCTAGTTTTAACCTGAAACCCTTGCCCATTCACTGAGAAACATTGGAGTTGACATGACCCTGGTTCCACATAAGCTTGCGCATAACCTTGCGAGAAAAGTGTTCGTGTACTAACGAACAAGAACTATCCGAATGTAACAAAGTCATAAGAGGTGCTTTCCCCACGGTAATTTGCACTACGGGTTTAGTGTCAAAAGGAAGTCCTACAATCCTAAGAGAAACCGCGGGACAAGCCTGCATACCAGTTAGCTTCTGGCGCCAAACAGGGTGTTTTTGAAAATGGCCACCTCAAGCAATATTGTTGCTACCAGCGCAAATACGCCGAGGCTTAGCACAATGTCTTACACGAGGGTCCAGAGCACAACAACGAAAATGAGCCCCAGAACGGGGAACTAAATCTCTCTGTCCCGAACAGTTACCGTCAGCCGAAAAATACCGTCGCAAAGCGGGAGGCGGACGAGAAACAAACTCGTCGAACATTATCTTCCGCACGCTATTCTGCTAAAAGAGGCAACAACGAGTCTAATTCGTTAGAGTTAGTAGGGCAATATGCGAAAACCAATGCAGAGCGCACAGCAGGAGACAAATCCCTACAAAATAACGTCACACCTGACGTTCATTATCAGATAATGGTAATAATCATGCACATAACTTTATCCTACCTATATATTCAGCAAACGACTCGTTCAATGCCTGAGGCTTCAAATACCGATCTTGCACCAGTGAAGTTAATGCCCGATATGGGATAAAACAACGCGAGACAGCCTCATGAAAAGCATATAGTGGAAGTAAGTCGTTTTTAGTTCTTCCCAAAACATTCAGTATGACCCTTTTTGACATAGCAGCAATCACCTCTAAAAGCAGTGGCATGGAAACATTATAGGCTTGGGCGTACTCTTTTTCGCGCACAACAAATTCAAGGAATGCCAGGACCGAGTGCACACCCACTACCTCAAAATTTGGCAAAGTTTCCACATATTTTTGTAACGGATGCGGCAACTTTAATTGTTGAAAAACCGAGGCAGGCTCAGCATTTGAGGTTGTCACAGCACTACCCAGCGATAAAACCTGCTCATTTGTCTGTCTGGGTACCTTCTCTAATAAAGCCACAAATTCCGCCCGCAACCAAGGTAAGGGCAAAGTGAAAGCCACGTTAGGGAAAAAGTTTACGAAATAATCAACCCGTTGCGTATAATGGTTAAGACGTGCAGATTCCCTCCTAACCTGATGTTAGGAAGGTCTTTAGGGGTTCCTACACTTTGTGATACAGGCCAGAGGAGGGTGCGGATATGACCAGGGTGGTCCTAATCAATTACATAATGTCCCGCACTTAATGAAAAATAGAATTTATTTCAACATGGCTCGAGACCGGATTAAGGGGTTACAGATAAGTAATGAAATGAATACTTACCTCATTGAAAGATAATATTGCATGGTCACGATGGTTATCACATTTTTAGATATGCTTTAGACTAGTGGGTTTCAGAAGACCGACCGACATGGATTCCAGCAGCAATTAAGTCAGAGTCCAACCGGCATAGATCCCGGCGGCAACTGATCGAAAAATCCGACCATGAGGTTTTGAACCCGGGGTATTTAAAGCAAATCGTAGCCAGCTAAGCGGAGCTTCGCTGCTCAGGTGAATAACCTTCCAGAACGTCAGCGAAACTCTGCTCAATGGCTTAACCCTTAATGTTTCCCGACACCACTACCTCCGTGATTCAGTTCTCTGCTTATCATATGGCAACCTTACGCCCACGATTTGTAAAATATATGTATAATATTGAAATTACTGAAAACACGTGTTAGTAATACAAAAATATTAACATCAACCATTGCATTGCGGCAATATACATGTGGGCCTATGAGGCATCTTAACTTACTCCGCAATTTATGGCGCGCGCTTGGGGCCCTTTTTATGCAATCAGGTATTGGCCTAATTAAATCCCTACGGATAGGAGATACACTTAATTGGCGCTTTTCTCTGATCACGAGAGGTGAGCTTCGGCACTGGGTAGATTTCCACTTAATAACTTAATCCTAAAACATATGAAGATGAAACAGATAAAGGTAATGATGGGGACAGCAAATTATGCACAGGAAAGTCGTGATAAAAGAGGAACCACTCCAGAATTTGCCTACCGACCTGTGTAAACCACGAAAAACCCGGAGATCAGAGTGGCCAGCCCAACGAGGATGTACTCAGGATACACGTTACCGCGGAGCCGTCTCCTCAGCATCAGAAGACAGAACCGCAAACACCACTCAAATATTCTTAAAGCAAAAGAATGTTTCCTGCTCCTGAGGTAGTAACATTTGGAAGCAAAATTAATATCTTACATAGTGCATTTTATAATGATTTGCCAATAACTTATGTTATGTTAGATTTCGTTTTACTGCGTAAACGTTCCTTAATATACTCGTTAAAATTTATTTTGGTTTACAGCACACGTTTGGCGTAGAGCTTCTATCAGTCATTCGTGATTAAATATTACGCAAATAAGCTTAAAACATAAACATTTCATATTAGTGATGGGCCTACCGAATGTTTTACACTGTCGGTTGTTAAATTATAGTTTCCTGTAATACGAATAACGGAATGTTTTCATTCGGTTTGGCATTCGTATAAACCTGTTGAACTCTAGTCGTAGCAAAAAACAGCTTTCATTCGATAGTCGCATATTAGATTGTACAGTTCTCGTAGCATTAAAATGATATTCATAGCACACATGTTAACATGCTTTTAATGTGGTCCGGAGAACTGATATTGGGAGTTGAAGCCGGAATTTCATTCACAATAATTACATAGTAATTTCAAACCAAATTATCAATGTGTATTAATAAATCAATGTATGCATTGTTCATTGCCATATGTTATACATATATATATATATATTTCATAATATGACAGAAACATGTAAATAAATAATTATAATATTGTAACTTAATGGATATGGAGTTATATAAGGGAATATTTCAAAGCTAAAGGAAAACCAGTCGCCGAAAAGAATGTAAAGCGAGGGTGGTAGAATCCTATTGTCATGTTACGTGCGACCAACGGATTTTAAAGGAAAGTTCCCAAGAATTGCCGGCCTTCGTAGCCGTGGTCGCTGGAGTGTGTAGCTCCGGCGCTCCGCCAAGCTGAGTGTCACAGGTTCGAGTCCCGCCACGGGCATTGGTGTTTATGTGTTGTGTAATTGCGATAATAAGCGGTAACGGAAACAGTAAAAACACAATAATCATAAACTCAGTAAAACAAGGGAACTTAAAAAAAAGAATCAATGAAAAGGAAACAGTTATGAAGGATGACGCTACGTTTAAAGAGTCGAAGTAAAGTCACATTATCTTGAATATAGCCTATAGGAATTCAGGCCGTGGGAGTTAAAATTTCGAATATCGAGCCACGTGTAAGGGCAACCAATAAGAGCATAAGCACGTTTAGAAGCTTCTAAAACATGGAAGAGTATATACGCTTGAGAATTTGGTAGTAAAAGGGAGATATATCTGAAGTTTCATACGAGGAATCTGCACTAATCTACATTAGGATTTCGCACCAAAGAAAATTGACGTGATAAATTACGGTAGCAAACGAGATATCTATCAGAAGTTTAGCAAAGACGAATCTGCGTAAGTCAACATTAGGATTTCCCGCCAAAGAAAAGAGTTACGTGATAAATTCCGGAGATCTATCTGAAGTTGCATAAGCTTTTCTTTCTTTCTTTCGTTCAATCTTTCTTTCCTTTTTTTAACGGATCTCAAGAGTAGTCAAGTGAATGACATTAGAACTTGAACAGTAGCAACAGTATCAATACACACAAAATTATCAAATCTGTATTTTTACTTAGTATTGTAGCATACGCCACATTATTTGTAGGATTTATTCTAAACACTTGTATAACTTTACTCTGAGTTAAAACCAAATAATTCAATTTATGAATATTGTTGCTGGCACAAATCCCACTCTTGTGCAATTTAACCTCCAAAATTCGCCATGTGCTATCATAACCTAAATTAATTAACCATTTTTATTCTGTTTAATTTATTTTCCCTCTATTACCTAACTTATGCAGTGATATTAATTTTATTAGCTGACATTTATTTTGACATTTAATTGACATAGGGGAGAAAAGCGGAAACCTACGAACAAATTAGTGTTATTATAATTATCACCATAGACATATCACCAGTACTCTTTAATATTACATATATACAGGGTGGACCATTCAAGTTGAAACTGTAAAATACCTCCAAAACTAAGCGTTGTAGAAAGAAATACCTTTAATAAAAGTTGCTTGATATTATGGGGGAAAGTAAATGCCTTGGTTCGTGTTTTGTTTGCAGGACGTTATGATGGTCATTTTAGGGTCAATTTAATTTTTTTAAACGGGAAACTACAATTAGGGTCAATTTAAATTGACCATAAAACTACCATCACAACATCCTCCAAATAAAACACGACTAATGGCATTTACTTTCCCCCATAATATCAAGCAACTTTTATTAAAGACATCCCTTTCTACTACGCTTAGTTTTGGAGATATTGTACAGTCTCAACTTAAATAGGCCACCCTGTGTATATATAAAAGAGCACATCCTGGTACTGGTCTCTTAGTGATATAAAACTCCCTGAATACATAATTACCCTATTTTACTTTGCACTTATTTCCCAGATATTCCTATCGTATTTTCACTTATGGGACACAAATGGTAGTAATAGGAAAGGAAATATTTCATGTTAATAATCGCACATGATATGACTGCAGCAGTTTAAATATATGTATAATGATTTTAATTTAAAACTTAATGTGGTGTTTTGTGTAAGAATTGGAACTAGAAAAGAGAAAACATTAACTTTTTTTAAACGGGAAGTAATTAGTGGCTCAGGCGGGGTCAACTATTAGAGAAGTCCAAGGTAAAGTCTCTTTGCAACGTAAAAGGTACGTATCACGGAGGGGCCCTCGGAACCGAGGCCGAGCACCGCACGCAGGCCAGTCGACCCATTGTGGTTCCAACATGACCCCTGGAATGGAAGGATGAGGGAAGAGACTCGAAGGGCAACCAGATCCGGATGCCGACGGGCGCAAGCATGGACGGGGTCCCAAATGTTTCCAGATAAAATGCATCCGCCGCACGGTCCCTGCCCACAAGCTACTAACCTCCAGGGACACCGGAGCGGAACTCCGCGCTGAGGAGAGTCCTTACTGAGTGATACCGCAGCGATGGCAGGGAAGATAACTTTACGGAGCGCATGCCACCGCCCAGTCGCAACCGGCCGAACACCGTCGCCTGGTCTACAACCCTGAAACAGATGACAAACAAAATGACGGGTACAGGAAATGAGAGGAACGAGAATCGTGTTGGAAGATGAACCACCCCAGCATGCGCCTGGCAATCCGGGGAAACCATGACAAACCCATGGGCCAGAATGGGCGTCGCCGGGTATCGATTCCGGGACCTGCCGAATGCGGATCACAGACGTAACCGCCTGAGGTATCCCACTTGGTCTCTTTGTAACGTAGTAAGTAGGTAAATTACAGGAAGGTGGAAATATAGAGGAAATAATTTCATGGCAGTTCCCAAGAAATGAATGTGGCTGACTTTACACTCAAGTACTGCCAACCTTAAAATAGGAATTCTAGTTTCAAGTCAGTCAGTAAGTCAAATTTGTTTTGAAACAACACATGATTAAATCACTTTCCAGCGCTAAATATCACATCGTATTGTGTTTAATAAGAAATTGCGTTGTAATATCAACAAAGTGTAGAACACTTTGTATGCAAGCGATAAAGCTATTCCACACAAATGCACACGTGGAACACAACCGCCTCTAGCCTACCAAGGCGAAACATAATATTACATAACATCTCAATCTGTAGACTCTATAGTGAGCTAGACCAGCTTAAAGAAAGCTAGTCTACTGTAGGATGTAGATTACGTCATAAATACATAATTACATTGTGTACTTGTATGTAAATAAATTGTAGTTCTTATGTACAGTACGTTAGAGATAAAAAATTTTAAAACAATATTTATACTTAACGTATTTATAAAATTCAATAAAATTTTATAGTCAGTTACTTTTTTGAATGAAAGAAGTCCTCCTCTGTATAGAAGGTGTGTGTGATGAGATATCTTTTCAATGCTAACCTGAATTTATTTTTATTAGTTTTCAGTTCCTTAATATATGATGGAAGTGAATTAAATAATACTATACAATTGTAGTAAAGCCCTTTTAGGAATACTTGTAGGTTATTGCTTGGCCTGTGTAAGTCCTGCCCATTTCTGGTTTGTTTGCTGTATATGTCTGAATTTTTATGAACACTTTTGGGTGGTCAACCACGTTTAAAAGTACAGCTAAAATATACTCACAGGCTAATGGTAAGATTCCAAAAGTTTTGAACAGTGGTTTACAATGAGTTGATTGCTTTACACCTGCGATTATACTTATTACCTTTTTTTGCAGAGGAAATATCTTTTTTTTTCGCGTCTACTGAATTTCCCCAAAATGTTATTCCATAAGTCATAATTGAATGAAAATAAGCATAATATACTATTTTTAGGGTGCTTTTATTTGTGAAATGAATTAATGATCTAATTGCAAAACATGCAGAGCTTAGTTTCGGTAGTATGTAGTCAATATGGTCTTTCCAATTCATATCATGATCTATAATAAGACCAAGAAATTTTATGCTACAAGTTTCAGTAATTTCATTGCCTTCATGTTCAATTCTTATGTCTGCAATACTTTTATTTTTTGTGCAAAAATTGATATACTTAGTTTCTCAAAGTTTATATGAATTTTGTTACTATCGAACCAATTATTTAGCACACTGAAAACACTGTTGGATAACTCTGAGAGGCGACTGATGTTGTGTTCTTTAATTATAATACTTGTATCATCTGCAAAGAGAACTGGGTGAGCATGTTCATTTATTACTCTGGGGAGGTCGTTGATATATATTAGAAACAATAATGGACACAAAATCGAACATTGTGGAACACCATGCTTTATTTCTGACCATTTGGAATATATTTTGGAATTATCTGCAGAATTTATTATGGCCTTTTGATGTCTGTTTGATAGGTAAGATGCAATCCATTGATATGTTTTATTCTTAATGCCATAATATTATAATTTTGATAAGAGTGTGTTATGATTTACACAGCCAAATGCTTTTATAGATCACAGAATATTCCTGGTGTGTTACATTTATTATCAAGTGATTTCAAAATTCCATTCGTTAAGTTGAAAGTGGCATCATTGGTTGACATGTTTTTCCTAAATCCAAACTGTTCCTTTGCTAAAATATTATTTTTAATTGGGTGGTGACATATTCGTTTTAACATACGTTTTTCAAATACTTTGGAGAAAGCAGTTAGTAATGATACTGGTCTATAGTTCGACAGTTGTGACTCTTGCTCTTTCTTGTATAGTGGTTTAACTATAGAATATTTTAGGCTATCAGGAAAAGTTCCTGTTACAAAGAAGAAGTTACATATATGACTTAAAGGTTTGCTAATTTTATCGGCGCCTAGTTTTAATATCTTAGTAGTTATTTCCTCAGAACCCGATGAATTCTTGCTTTTGAGGGATTTTATTGTTTTATTTACTTCTGTTGTGCTCGTGGGTTTTATTTCTACACAAGTAGGCTGTTCTAAGCTTGCTTTTTTCAAATATGAAATAGGGTCCTCCACATGTTGTTTGGACTGTAGCAGTACATGTCTGCTAACTGAATATAATACTCATTAAATAATGTTGCTATTTCTTGTGGTTCTTTTGTGGTGATATGATTTACTGTAATTGATTTGATTTCATTTTTTGTGTAACGTTTACCAGTCTCTCTTTTTTTATAATTTTCCATATTATATTAGGCTTGTTATTTGAGGACTCTATCTGATTTTCATAGCAGAGCTTTTTAGCTACATTTATAACCTTTCTTAGAATTTTACAATATTCTTCATAGCGTTGTCTATGTTTCTCACAGTTGCTTTCTCTAGTAGCCATGTAGTGTTCCTTTTTTGTGTTTGCAGGATATCTTAATACCTTGTGTTAACCAGCCATTTCTAGGTGTGTTAATAATTTCTTTACATGAAATGGAGAACTTGGGTTATGATTCCTTATGAAAGTATTTAGAAAGGAGTTAAACTTGTCATTCATATTGTTCTTTTTGTATATTTCTTCCCAGGATTGTTCTGAAAGCTGGTGATTAAGGAGTTTTATGTTCTCACTGCTAATGACTCGGTAGTTGGATACATGATTCCTTGTTTTGGATTGGGGAATGTTATAATTGATTTTAAGCAACTGTCCATCATGGTCTGAACGCCCATTAATTAAGGGTTGGATTTAATGGTATTCATTTTTAGATATGTATGAAAATATTATCAATAGCTGTTTTGGATTTTTTTTAATTCTAGTTGGAAAGTTGACTGTATGCATAAGGTTGTATGTTCTTAATAATGAACAAATTCGTTCCTTTTGGCTGCTATCTTTAATGAAGTCTATATTTAAGTCACCACAAAGTATAAATTCAATCTTAGGCTTGAATAGATATTTTAGAGCATCATGCAGATTGTATAGGAAGTTTTCAAAATTGACAGCCTGTGTATACTATTAATATAATTAGTTCATTGTCTGGTTTTTTTATATGAACCGCGCAACACTCACATGTTTGTTCTATGCACTATTTATCCATATAAATATTGTCAAACTCTACGTTTTTCTTAACCAAGATACTCACACCTCCTTTAGAGAGCTTTTTCTATAGTAATATGCTGCTCTGTTGTAGCCTTCCATTGAGATATGTAATATTTCCTGTTTGTCCATGTGATGTTCCGTTATGCATGAGATATCTGGGTTTTTTCTTTCATTTTTGAAACTAATTAATAATCAGAGATTTTATTTCTTAAACTTTGAATATTTTGATGAAATGCTGTTAGTGAGTAATGTGTTTTTGTTGATTGTGTGCAATATTTGTCTAATTTCTCTGTTTCAATTACTTGTAATGTCCTTCCATATCTCTTATTTAGCCTAAAAAGGGGAGACTCTACTGTTAACAATTGCAGGAATATTACTGATATTACCCATGGATGTACATGAAATGCTCTCAGCAATGAGGTGCGTCAGCATATCCTTGCCATGTAGGCATAAATGCAATCCATGTGCAGTATAACCATTCCTCTCAATGGATGATAAATCTATAATTCTAACGTGGTCTGTTCCCTGTCTACCAAGACACTGATCAAGTCTTCGATTAACCGCCCTCACCTTCTTGTTAATCCAAGGCTTGTCATGCCTCTAGAAGAGATTCACAAAGCTCACATTTGTGTGACTACTGACATCAGCAATGTGGTTCATATCCATCTCAATTGAATAACTGAGATTCCTATCCAAACTATTTCCAGGTCCCTCCACTATTACCACGTGATCTTCTTTATTGAGATCCTTTGACATGTCTACAAATTCCCCACCACATGGCTAAGACCAGCATTGGGATTGAAAACACTGCTAACAGTATATTTCTCACCCAATTTCGCCTGGAGTCTTTCTCTGATGCACCTAGCATGACTACTTCCTAAAACTAAAACCCTACCTTTGGCATCAGAGAACCCCTTTCCTGCCTTGGGTTTGAGAACTGACCCCGTCCCCGGAAGTAACGTGGCAGGCACTTCCTCCGGCAAAGTCAGGGAAACCCCACCTCCGGCACTGCCAAAGCCGAAAATCTGTTTTTCAACTCCAACTCGGGAGCTTTGTCACGAGGACACCCAAAACTTCATCGCCTACGGTTAGGATTGGTATATACATGAGATTCCGGTGATTTAATTTTACTTTTACTATCCAATTTCAGGCTCTCAATTCCTAATCTTGCAAGCTCCAGCTCCTTTTGTAGGCTTAGAATGGTATACTCCTGACTTAATATTAAAGTCTTACATCTACAAAGTTCACAGTACCAAACCTGATTACACTTTCACTATTAGTACTCGCACAGTCTCAATGAAACCACAATTTACACTGAGCACAAGAAACACCTTGCTTCACGATCCTACGGCACGATCCACACTTCCCCGACAGATCACACGCTTTTTTCACTCATAATCGCAGCACTTTGCTTACTTCACTTCTTAAACCACTAGCAACACAGCAAACACTGCACTTCTTAACTCACTAGTAATACGACAAACACTTACGTCACTTCTTAAACCATTAGTAATGCACCAAAACCGTTATTTAACCTTATATACCACTAGTAATACACTAAATAATTTCCTATTTAAGTATAATCACAAGCTACTAAGCGTCTAAGTCAGAAAAATACACAAGAATAGGTTATGTGAACACAAAGAAATCAATTCAATATGGCGGACGTAAACAGCTGATATTAGCGTACTGTTTTAGTTGATTTTTACACTAAAATATATAATAGAAAAAATATACTTATAGTAAAGCAGATGCGCTATATACTCGACTTCACTCCTAAAAGTTTAACTACTCGAGAGATGAGAGTTTTCGGAAAATATAAGCAAAACACGGGAGCTCACAAATCTAGCGCCTACATTTAAAAGCCACCTAGCGGCCACCTAAAGGATTATTTTCTTTAAACTCAACAGTTGATGTCCAGCAAGATAATGCCTGTACCGACGTAAGAGCTGCAGTTAACAGCAAAGACGGCCATATCTTTAACATGCGTATGCTTTAAGAGCAGTCACTAGTATTGATGTCAACTGAACAAACAGAATGTCGCCAAAAGTAACCAGAGATCATTATAATGAGGGAAATATGTCATAATTGACTTTTGGTAAATTCCAATAGCGTGCGTTCCCTATGGATTTGGGGTTCTGAGAATTAGCCAACTATTGCAAGTAGTTGCAGCAACACGTAGGCAAGGGGCAAAGAATAATGAGTCAGTATTAAGATAGAAAGTCCTAAACCCATACGCGGAGCTTAAAGGAAGCCTTAAGTAAGTTTTTGAAGACTTCTAACAGCAAAATATAAAACGTTCTGAGCGTATTGTTGAAAACCGCATCCTTCTACGACCTCTCGTTTTCATTATGGAGGCACTTTTATGTTTAATGCCCACCTCGCGGTGACGTCATAAAGTTAGGATAGCGCCGAACTACTCATTGTTACTTGCTATAGTTGCCTTGCGTTGCATTTAATTCTTGTTGTTATTTTTTTTATTGTAGGACAGTTTTTCTTTCCTAGTGTTCTGTGAGCTGTAAGGTCAAGAATGTCTGCATGCAATGCTTATGGTTGTGCAAATAATTCCGCCGGAAGTGTTGGTTATTACTCATTCCCTGATAGAGATGAGAACCGACATGTGTACAACAAATGGGTTGCTGCTATGAAACGCAAAATCTTTATGCCAACCGAAAATGATAATTTTATTTAAAAGGAAAGAAATTATTTTAATGAGTCGAATGTTATAAAAATAAAAATATTGAAGAACGAGAATTCAAAACCCTAGACTGAAAGATAATGTGGTGCCCGAATTTTTTGGGGCTAGAAGAAAAACCTCCCGATACAGAAAGAAAGAAAGAAAGAAAGAAAGAAAGAAAGAAAGAAAGAAAGAAAGAAAGAAAAGAAGAAAAAAGAAACTCAAATGTTCTTAAGAGAAAGAAAGTGCTACAGCCACCCGATAATTCAGTAAACAATTCTCAATTAAAAAAAAAGTGCAACTACACTAGTTTCTGAGTCTTTACACGTGGAGTTGAAGACTGATGCTGAAATACAGTGCGAGTTGGGAATTGAAATTTTTAGTGCTATAAACGGTGATAATCTGAACCAAAGTTTGACGATGAGGAAGGCAAATCCTTAACTGTAAAAGATGAGGATTATAAACCCAGTGAATATTTGAGGGATTTCAGTGATGATAGCGAAAGAAGGTGTAGATAGGTCCAGAAAATATACTTATGTGTGTATGTGTAAATGTTCACCTTGCACTATTCCATATTTGTCACATGTGCTGGGTCTGTCACTGAAAGAAAATCTAACACATTAATGCAAATTATAACTCATTGTGTGAACGGACATACTTATGAGGGCGCCTTGGAGGCGAAATTGGAAGTCTGAAAAGTAATGTCTGCATAGCTTCAGGCATGTATCTTTGAGGGATGATATTTAACTGTTTTTTTTACATCCTCAAAGGCAATGAAACTATTATTTTTTCTGAATCACATGTTTATAGACTTGTTGAAAAGTTACTTTCCTTCTGTCCACAAAGCCAAGTTAAAGGGAAGTAATTTTGCAATTGCCATGAATGATTCAAATTCATGTTTATGCGGGGATGGACAGTACGACTCAACAGGATTTTCTGCTAAATATATGACATGTTCTGTAATGAATTTGGCAACAAATAAAATATTAGAATTCATAATTTTACAGAGAGGAACTGGTGGTATTGAGAAAGCTGCTTGGGAAGATGTACTGAGCTCTATGAATGAAAATCTACCCATAAAATTGTTCCTGACGGATAGACACACACACACACACGGATATTAAAACCTTAATAAAAAAGGACATTTCCGCATACACACCACGAATTTGATGAATGGCATCTTGCTAAATCCCCTATGAAAATGTTTAATAAGATTCCAAAATCATCGATCCTTCATGAATGGAAGCATTCTATTTATAATCATCTGTGGTGGACATCTTCTACCTGTGAAAGTGACAGTGTACTCCTAAAGCAAATGTTCACGTCAACTCTAAAACACATCACTAATATCCATAATTGAATAGGCTTTCAGAAATTTTATTCATGTGCTCATGATGCGTTCAGTGAAGAAAAAGTTAAAAAAATAAACTGACTTACATAAGAGTTTCATAGAATACAATGACTTGTGCAGTATCATAAATAGTGCAACATTTCTACGTGACATTAAGCATATCAATAATTTTCACCATACAGGAAGCCTTTAATCCTATCACAATGAGCGCCTGAAGTATGTCCCAAAACAAACACTTTTTCATTTCTAGGCATGTATGCCCCATCAGTGATACCTGCTCAAGACTATAATTTTCACCAAGAGAAAAAAGTAGTGGGCAATTCCGTGGTGTAATATCCTAAATCGGCTGGAGACTGGGTGAAAAGTATGAAAAAGAAAGCTTATGAATGGAGACAAAACTTTCTGACACAAATAGTGAGGGAAGTAAATGAACGCAAGTTTGAATACGAGTATATTGTATCAGGAGGTACTGACCGTAGCGGCATACTTTGTAATATTGGCTCATTCCATAAAATTAAACCTAATGAGCAGGAAATGGAAGGACGGTACTTCTCTCTATTTAGATTCCTTTTGTGAGAAAACGGTAAAAAAGACCAAATAAATAAAATATGTAAATAATGACACGAGTTCAAAGAAGTAACATTTTAAAGCATTGATTTTCAAGACACTACAGTGCCTATATATTCTGTTGAAACTTAACGCTATGAATGATCAGCTGCACCGGCAGAAGAGTCCTGCTTCAAGACGTCACCACAGCGCGCTTCCGGTGTGGAAAATACCCTGTAGATCCTGAACGGTAAGTCGTATATTGTTCCGGTTTTCATCATTATTATGCACATTTAGTATATTAAATAAAATAGAAATGCGAATGTTTAGTTCAATGCTCCTTTAATTGTAGAGGAGGTGTGTATCGACAAGCCTCGTTCTTCAGAAGTCAGAATTCCACGAGCTCAGTCTGTGCCCCTCACATATTTAACTCACTTGACTCGCTCATTCTGTTCATTAGTGCTCAGTGTTCATATCTATCAGCTGAGATAGTTCGACGATGTAACTTGTATCGGTGTAAGTGTCCTTGGATCATCTTGTAAGCGATATTAATTGCTTGAAAGTAACATCCGCAATACGTAATTGTTTATTCTCGTAACGCGGTAATAGCTTGGCCTGGCGTAACGTAATTTGATACTTTGTTTCTGGAGTCCGGCAAAATACATTAAAATTAGAGCGTTAAAGGGCAATGAATATTTTGTTTTAAAACCGTTGTATTACCCACACCAACGAGACGAGTTAGCCAAAATCAAACGGCAACAGAAGCAACATAAGCAGCATCCACCGCCCTTATGCTACTGCAAACTGGTAATATCGTGTTGCGCCGATGGTCAATTTGTCTTCCTGACCCATTTTCCAGGAAAGTCTTACACCCTTGAGATGCACAATGGGTTGCTAATTACTTTCTTAATAGATACTGGTGCTGCGCCGATGAATAGTCCGTTCTCAGACTTCATCTGATTTCTATTACTGTGTTTACTACCCAATATGTATTCCATGTACAGCAAACGGAACCGCGAGCTGCGAGTTACTGAAAATTTTTGGAGATAAAGTACTGGCGAAAACCTCTTCCTGCAAATCAGCTTTTAAACTATCAGCAAAGAGAGCTGCCAGACCCAAACCTGGGTAAAGGTATGAGAGAATGTTTATTTTTAAGCTAATGTGGCTATGAAAATTGCTGATAATCATTATAAAAAGTTAAAAATCTATTTTTAAAATCTTTAAGATGTGTAGTTATACATCAAACTTTAATTTAGCTTCATTAGTTAATTGATTTCGGGAACAATTAAAGTTTTATATATGTATATAATTAAATATTCCTCTGCATAGTACTGCAGCGC
The DNA here is from genome assembly GCA_030765065.1 of Deroplatys truncata. Lineage (NCBI taxonomy): Eukaryota > Metazoa > Arthropoda > Insecta > Mantodea > Mantidae > Deroplatys > Deroplatys truncata. Next base: position 174,937,406 of record CM060990.1, read on the forward strand.
ACATTAAAATTATCTGAAACGCTTATACTATCTGCATTTTATATTACGTAAAATGATCCGTGTTACATACTTTCTTGAACACTTAAATTGAAACTTTCAGCAAAATTGAGTAATTGTTATAAGATTAACATTCCCGTTTTTACTTTTTCTACATGTTAGGTAAGAAAGTGCTGTACTCCAACCAACAATTCCATTGCTTCGTATCAAAGGTGCTGCTTCAAATCCTGCCTTAATAACGCTCAAAACGTTTGGCTAGCAACTATTTCAAGTGAAGCAACTTGACTTTGCTATTTATTCCTCCATGCTTTATGCAACACAGTCAGCTGTCTCAGCTTATTTTTACTTTCTCTACAGCCTATCTATGATAGGAAGAGAAGGTAGATATTGTTTTTCACTCAAAAATTTGAAAGCGAGTTTTCACTGCAAATAAACGTTTTGTGGTTCCCGAAGCATTTTCGAAAAAGGTATCTGTGTGTGTGTGTGTGTGTGTGAACAGCATAACTAAAAAACCAACAAACTTTATACTTAAGTTTTACATCTCCCAAGGATATAACATGAAAATGTTCACGAAATTCCATCCACCTCAAACTACCCTTTACGTGGAAGAGCTTTGGTTATTTTTTATTTTCTCAAAAATGGCTCTAAAGATTTTGTTTATTAAAATACCAAACGTTTGTGGTATTAACATGACAAATAAACTGTATATCTTGAATTTTCTCGGAATAGACTGTGAACTCCTCCTTACCTTTAGTGAGAATTATATAACTGTATTAGACTGGGGAAACACAAGATAAGCAAAAGCATACTTCAGGAAAAACTTACAGATGATTAAAATACACACTTACCCTAAAATAACTTTTTTCTAACGTCAACTGTTTTCGAAATATTTCATACCATAATAAATTTATATTTTGCCAAATTAAGTACATTAGACAGAAATAGTTTGATAATACCGACTGTTTATTTTTTACCCCCATGATTCTCAAGGTAAACATAAACGAGTTGTAACAGCTCACTGCCTTGCGTATAAGCGTGTAGAAATTGTTAATTCCACTAAAGTTGAAATCATTTCTAGCCTAACATTTTATCATCGTGACGTACGTAAAGAAATGAAAGAATCGAGTTTCATCTGAGTAGTATCTGTGAAATTGTAATGAAAAAGAAACTAATATGAGTGTACAAACGTTATATGTTTTTGTTTTTGATGAGATTATGTGGGAGGAAACAGAGAAGAATATCATACTTATAGAGGATTTCCCTTCAGATATACTTGCACATGGGAACATGTAAACAGGACACGAAATATTTCTAAAACCTTAAGAAAAAAACCAAATATTTTGAAATTATTTTTTTTAGATCTACATTTTTATATAGTGAGTTTCTGCCTATATTTTATGGTTTTCAAGTTACATGAAATTCACTAACAGCAAATATGACTTTGTAAGCTGTTCCTAGAAAATTCAAGATATAGATTTTATTTACTATCCGATACATTTGATGAGCCTTTTTTTAGAAAATCAATAGGTAGTCTGTAGACAAATCAGAAATGTTTCACTGATAAGCTGCATTGTAAAGAGCATTTTAGGTACCAATAAATGTCTAAATTAATAATTTCTGAGAACATTTCCTTTAATTACGTACATATTTCCATAAACAGTACAACATGCAAACAGGAAACTTTGCAACAATTTTTAGCAAATATGGGATAGAGGAGGAGAAGAGATTTCGAGAAACGTGCAAATTCTCTTCTAGTAAACTCTATCAATTCATTGGGATAACAAATTGGTTTACTTAAAACTGTCCCTAAAGAATGTGTATTAATATTAGCTAAAAACAAAGTGAATTTATTTTCCCCAACTTCCCCTGTTTTATATGCTGGTATATTTGTGCATATGTGTATAATGCATAAAATTATTACTTAACACAAATATATAGTTAGACTAATGCTTTGTAACGTTTGTTAAATCTTTCCCTTCCTTGTACCTAAGGCCTTACTTCTTTAACCGAGTAATAGTGCATTGCGCCGATGGCCACTTTCCATTAGCGACCCGGCTAATGAGGTCATTATGAATGACTGTCAATCAATGCGGTTTAAGGAAAAATTACCCGGTTAGACAACTAAAGCCACTAAGGAAGAAAAGGATTAAACAAATCTTCACAAAACATTAGTATAACTGTATATTTGTGCAAAGTAATAACTTTATGCGTTATATACGTACATGCATACCAACGTATAAAAGTATATGCAAGGAGAAATTGGGGAAAATATTAAGTAAAAGATTTAATTTGATTTAGTTAATATTAATACTTATTATTTAGGCACAGTTTTGTGTAAAACTATTTACCTCGATGAATTTGAAATAACAATATCAAACATCTGTGATGGTGTTACTGAGAGACGTGGTAGGGAATTTATACGTTTCTCGAAATCTCTACTCCTCATTTATCCCGCATTTGCTAAAAAATTGTTTTAAAGTTTCTGTTTGCATGTTGTATTGTTTATGGAAATACATAACTTAAAAACCAATGTTCTCAGAAATTGTATATTATAATTTTTCGCACTTAAAATGCTCGTTACGATGAAGCATATCAGTGCGACATTTCAATTTCTCTGCAGCCTACCTATTGCTTTTCATAAAAGGGCCCACCAAATGTTTCAGATATTAGATTGGGAAATAAAATGTATATCTTGAATTCTCTAGGAATAGCCTACAAAACCATTTTTACTTTATGTGAATTTCATGCAACTTAAAACCATAAGGAATAGGCAAAAACCTTTTATATAAAAAAATGTAATCTCAAGAAAATGTTCAAAATAATTTTTACTTTCTCTACTACGTATAGTAAGTAGGGGAAGTATTGCATTCCACCCAAAAATTCGATACGGAGATTTCACAGGAAATACGTGTTTTGAGGTGCACTGAATGCATATAAAGCAATTTTGGAAACATGTCCGCGCGCGCGTGTGTGTCTGTCTGTGAACAGCATAACTAAGAAACGAACAGTCGGATAAAGACCAAACTTGATATTTAGATTCAGTACCTTCCAGAGATGCGACACGAAGGTTTTCAAGAAAATCCCTCCACCCCAGATTACCCTTTACATGGAACATTTTTCGAAAATTTTAATTTTCTCAAAAATGGCTCTAACGATTTTGAATAAAATACCATAAGTTTAAGACATTTTTATGGCAAATGAATTGTATATATCGAATTTTCTGGGAATGTCTCCAAAAGTATTCTTCATTGTGAACGACTTTTGCATAACTGGTAGACCATAAGAGATAGACAAAATTTTACTGCACAAAAAATGTAGATCGCGTTAAAATACAGAATTTATGTTATATACATTTTTTGTTTGTTTAGTGAACCATTTTCGAGACATTGCTTGTTATTGCCTTAAATTTTCCAATAATTTTTCTCAAATGGGAATTCGTTATTCATTGTTTTATGTCCTGGACATACAAAGATAATGGAATGCGCCACATAGCAACCAGCTCTTAAAAGATTTGACTATCGCTTAAATACTACCATATTCCCCTTGCACCTACAAGAAAATTAGCAATAAGATTAACATCTCGATTAACATGAAGCATATGGAGAATAAGCGTTTGTAAAAATAGTTTGTACAAGAGTAGAGAAAGTCATGTGAGTGTAACAAATCAGATTTTTTCCCTAATGTATTATAGAAATATTTCTTGTCGTATGTTTACAGTTCCCACATGTGCATATCTGCACAGTATGCGATTCTTCTTTTTTTTTTTTTCCAAATCTCATCAAAAACGAGAAATATGATGCGGTACACCTACATGACTTTCCCTGTTCCTTACAATTTCACAGATATTTACTATTCATACAAAATGCAATTCTTCATTTTGTGAAAATGTTCATGTCACATACTTGGAAGATGTAGAACTTAATTGAATCAGGGACCTCAAAACATGTATTTTCGAGTGAAAACTCGCCTTAGGTAGGTTGTAGAGAAAGTAAGCCGACTTTCTTGCATAAGCAAGAGCATGGCGAAATAAACATAGTAAAATCATATAGCTTCATTTGAAATCACTTCTAACCAAACATTTTGAGCATTATTAAGGCAGGACTTGAGGTATCACTTTTGAGACGAATACTATAATATGCAAGGGCAATGCAACGTTTGGTTGGAATACAATACTTTCTTACCTACCATCTAGCAGAAGTAAAAACGGGAATGTTAACTTTGTAAGAATTCCTAAGTTTTGCTGAAAGTTTAATTCAAGTGGTCAAACATATGTAAGCTGTTGAAAATATATTCCCTAGCAATTTTTTTTCTGAATCGTGATTATGTTCCCCAACAAGTCTGTAATTCACCTCGTTATATACCTCAGAGAAGAAATGCTCGTCTCAGTTTTTACGTATACATCGGCATTTCTGAGTGGCCAGTGTAAGCTGCACTTTGCGATATTTGAAAATTTCAATAACCCGCAACTCGCGGTTCCGTTTGATGTATATGGAATAGATATTCATTAATAAACACAGTATAAAAAGCAAGATGAAGTCTGAGAACGTCTTGATCGTCGGCGCAATACCAATACCTAGTTGGATATAAATTTAAAATGTTAGCGAAAATCTTTCCTGCAAATTAACTTTTAAGATTTTCGACAAGGGAAAAGTTGGATATAAATTTAACACTTTAACGAAAACCTTTCCTGCAAATAAACTTTTATACTGTATTCTGATGTACCAAAGCCTGTCCTCTTTCTTGTAACTGAGGTCCTATTTAAGTAACCAATTTTTCCTTAAACCGCGGTGATTGACAGGACCCTCATTAGGCGGATCCTAATGGATTTTGGCCATCGGCGCAATGCAACAACACCGGCTTAACCGGGTTGTTTCTTTAAACCTTTGATTGACAGCTTCTTCCTAATGACCCTCATTAGCCGAGTCCCTAATGGAAAGTGACTATCGGCGCAATACGAATACACCGCTACAAACAGCAACAACTACAAATGTCACCCAACGTTCCATTACAACCCTTACAGGGTCGGCCTACCACTTACAGGTAACAAGTTTATAAACAGCTTCTCCGGACTCCATCTTGGAACAGAAGTGTTCAAGATAAGCATCTCAGGGTTGTATGAGGAAGTAATTGAGGACTTCGGTTATTTCTTTACGAATCCTGGTTTATATGCTCACATGCATTTTGATGACACACACACACACACACACACACACACACACACACACACTCGCACGCAAACTGATTTTCTCCCTTCCGTGCACAAGAGAAAGCCGCGCTTGCAAAGTTGTATGTTCACTAATATATTACCAAGTGAGATGGCTCCGAGGTAACGTGTGAGGCTCGCATTCGGGAGGTCCCGAGTTCGATTCCCGTCTAGCCTGCCATTCTGATTATGGAGTTTTTTGTGGTTTGCCGGGTCGGTAATGAATGTTGGGGTGGTTCCTCTTCTACCACGAATTTCTGTCCACCATTTCCTTTCATGTGCTTCACCTCCTCTGTTTCAGGATTGTAGGATCAGGCGACAGTGGTTTGTATGTTGCGTCAGGACGTTGAAATTTGCACTATGGAAAGATATCTCCATGGTGCTTGTCGGGACTGCTGGACCCTCCTTCCTTCCTGGGCGTGTCTCGTGTATTCCCGGGACCACCATGTTGCGGATGGCTAAGGCTAGCCGGCATCAGGAATGGTCCCATGTTGGAATCCTTAGGGTCCCCGTCCTTACTACTGCTCATCGTCGTCCGGATCAGATCACTCTTCGGGCCTCTCTTCATGCCTTCCTCCTAGGGGTCACGTTGGAAGCACAAAGAGCACACTATGGCCTACGTGCGGTGCTGTGTTCCAGTGACTAGAGGCACCACCGTCTGAATACTCCTAACTTTACTAATATTATAAAGAGAGAAATTTGTTTGTGTCCAAGGAGGGGGAGTATGTAGGATAATCTTGAAAACCTCCAAACCGATTTTTATAATCCTTTCACCAATGGAAAAATCCTGCTCAACCTGACGGACATAGGCTACAAGATAGCTTCTAATTTGCGAAGGTGGCTTACATTTTTCGTTCAGAATGCCACGGAGTAGACAACAATAATTATTGTTGTTGTTTTTGTTGATGTCGTTCCACAGATGTGTGTAAAAATAAAGCAAAAGTGGCGAATCTTTTATTCGAAACAATATACACAGCTGGTCACTATTAAGCAACTAAGGAAACAAAACACACAGCAAAAGAAAAGACAGTCGGATCTGCTTATAACGTTACGATACGCATTTGATACTATTCTTAAAATATTGTAACAACCCTTGTGAAGGAAAGATTTTCTGCACTTTCTCTATATGTTGTAATCGAGTTAATTACCAGCGTATGTTAGATAATTATTTAAAGAGAGAGTTTTGTGTCCAGCGTAACATCAGAATTTAGCCAACTGATATTTTATAATTATGTAATTTTCTCGATGTTTGCAGACGATGCGACATTTCCAAAGTTTTTAATTTCGTGGCCTGGGAGTGGGAATCTTCCAACTTCAGTTTCGCCGTTATTTCTTTGTATATTGATGTGAGGGTTTCAAACTAGCAACCGTTAAGTTATTAAATAGCTACGGACCAGAGAGAACATATAACGGTTGATACCGTAATTACTGACGGGAAGATATAAATAATTAGATAAGTAAATAACAGTAAGATAGAGAAATAATCGCAAAATAATTTCGTATATTAAATCAATGTATAAGATAACAAGCTTAAGTGAAAGACTTGTGTGAGAACAAGCTCATTAGCGAGTTCAGTTAAGTAAAGCCATTAGTAACAGCCGAAGTGGCGAACGCATTAAGAACTAGGATTCCTGGAACGCAGTTAGGTTAGAAGTTCAGTACGTTTGCACATTCAGCTCGTAGGCCAACTTTGAAAAAGAGAAAGACACTTAAATTCTGTGAGTCGAGGAGGCCCATCAGAGCAACAAGGTAAGAAACTGCACGTAAGACAGTTCGGAAAATGAGAGAGAGGAGAAATTCTTAGAATTTGGTAATCAAAGGAGTAAAAGTTGTGTTTCAGATGCGTAAGATTTGACAATGTATAAAGTAGAATTTTGATGGGGCAGTTCTAATGTAAGCGGAGCTTAAGCTAATATAAAGGCTTGCATTCCTAATCAGAGACACTTTTTTGTGCACACTCTTTCCGTGCACACATTCGTCACTCTGGATACTTGAGACGACTCGTGTGTTATTTTAAGCGCCCAAGGACGCGCTTATGTGAGTAAGATTTAGCGGCTATTGTAAGGGATCTTGCCGTTAAGCATTCTAGCGGCTCACGGCAAGTTACGCTTCTACTGTGTTTTTCAAATGGGATGATGTTTGTCCTTGAGCGCGGCCAGAGCGGCAACCAATCGGAGTTCCGCTGTGTTGTCATATTGCATTCGCCGTAAGCTAAGCATGACGTGCGCTAGGCGAATCTGTTTCTAATAAATATAATTTGCGCTAAGACAAAAATTCAAATTTTGCAAAAAGAAACCCACTAGAAGGTAGGGAGTAATTTTCGTAACACAACCGTAAAAACCACATATTTTTAGCTCAAATAGTTTTCATAATACAAACGAATAAACATACCCATATGTTATATCATAACCACGTAAGCGCTGTAATGGTCACATTATTTGTATGTATGGATTATTGTATACATTATGTATGTATATTTGTAATTATATAGCACTACTGACTTGATGGTGATAAAGCATTATGTTGAAAAACCAAGGCGTTTGTTAAAGCTGAGAGAGAGCAAACAGCCCACCTAGCTCACTTGTGTTACTTGGAGAATGCTGAATCTGCAGAACGTGAGCCGTCACATGTTTATTATTGTGTGTTGTTTCTAAATCTGGGTTGGAGTTTATTTACCCTACACAGTTAATATCAGTATTCAGTTGTTCAGAGAGCAAGCAGCAAGAGTAAAATAGTGCAGTGGCTTATTGTAGTGAATTTAGTGGCGAGTCAAAGAGGCAGGTATTGCGAAGTCAAGCTCGAAATATTATATTTAGGGTCTACTCGTTTTTTAAAAAGTACAACAATGAGGAACACAGAAATCAACTTGATATCAAAAATCCTCAACACTACTAAAGCGTGTGGTGTCGGTAAAGCAAGTGTGTCTAGCAATTGCGGAGAGGCAAGATTAAAAGCACAGGTAATTCATAACCTACGATTATATAACACTTAAAAAAATATGTACGTAACATGCGAGTATATTCCCAATTATGAATTTAAACACCAGGAGAATTATAAAAGTTTAGAAAATTCAGTTTGGGTTGCTGTACTTCGACCATTCTAGCGCCAGGCCGATGTGTGAGTGAGAGGGAAATATGAAAAGAGTGGGGGTAACGAGGCGGCAACGCTGTGCACGCAAATGCACCTCATTCGCTGCAGCTCAGAACTCTTCCCATTTGAAACTAATAATAGTTTCTTTATTGCGGAAACAGTTCTTTCAAACCGTAACTTTGATACTGCAGAAGTTAGCAGGTATAATAGTTCAGTTGCTATAGTTTCAAGTACTACGATTCATAAAGTTTCATTTTTTATCTTCAAACGGTTGGCAACTTGCTTCAATAGCTCAAATGTGGGATCACATTAAACTTCTCAGCCAGTTTAACTGGTGTTATCCTTCACATTACTCTCACGCATACCTTGAGAAAGTACTTATAGCTCTACCACTGGATCAGCTGGCACACGAGACAACAGAACGAGCTACGAGATAACGACATCAGAAGCAGGTAAAGTAAACGGCTTCAACATTGTCGCACCATCGCGGCATCATATTTACTGCTTCAAAATGGCGCACCATCGCGGGACTTCGAAGTGAGGAACATCAGAAGCTGAGGAGACCACACTGGAAATCAAATCCAGTAAACAGCTTGAGAAGGAAGGAAGACGATCTACAACAACGGTAACTCAGCGACACAGATATACGGAGAGCAGAAGGAAGAAAGAAGACATCAGCATCAGTAGACAACAGTGAGTGCATCAGCTAATCGGGTACTGAGTGTAAATTCATTTATTTCAATGTTATTCATGTAGATGTGGTTACGAAGTGGAAAAATGTTAGATGAAAAACATTCAGTAGAAATAATGGAAGTTCAGGAAAGAGAAAGTAATAGTAGGCATGAAATTTTACAGAATAGAGCAACAAAAATGGGAGAAAATGGTCGAAATGTGCAAAATAGCTCAGAGATAGGAAACAATAGAAGTCCGGGAGAAACAGTAGATAATTCAGGAATGGGAGGAAATTAGAGCGATGATGGAAACGTTAAAAAGTATGGGGGAAAACTAGAAGCGAAATTAGAAAATAATCAACAAGAGATAACAGAAATAAAATGTGTATTAGAAAAAGTCAACAGATTAGAGAAAAGATAGAGAATAATAATCACAGATCAGAAAATAGTAAAAAAAAGAGGCTAGGAAAGAAATTAGAGGAAAATATGGAGAGTACACAATAGGAATTAGGAAAGAAACTAAAAAATCAACAGCTTGCATTAGAAACATTCAAGGACGAAATTAAAGGGAAAATAAGTAATGTTAGAAGTGAAATCCTAGCAAACAAAAACAGGTTAGGGGAGAAATAGAAAATTTTAGGAAAGAAATTAGTCAATAAATGGAAACATCTAAGAAGAAGATTTGTAAACAAGTCAGTGAGAAATCAGAAATAGAAACTAGGAAATTAAGGGAGGAAGTAGCAAAGAAATCAGAAACAAAAAGAGAAATAGCAAATAAAGAAATGCAACAGGCTAGGGAAATAACTAGAAAAGAATTAGAAGAAAGTAGAAATAGGAATCAGAAAACAGAAAAGGAAAGTAGGAGACAGGCTAGAAATTTGGAAGAAGTCACATATCAGATTAAGGATGTGGTAACAGAAGTAACAGAAATAAAATGTACATCAGAAAATTTAAGAATGGGTATTAATGTGCCAAATTCAAATTGTAGTAATGTATGTGAATCAGCAGCAACAGACAAAACTATACAGATTAATGCGTTAGCGGACATTTCTTTGCCAAATTTAGGTGCAGGCACTCCCAGCAGTGAACCTATACGAAATAATGTACAGAGAAATAGAGATCAGAACCATAACATGTACTGGCCTAATCACATATTAAACTAAATTGTACCGCAAACTTTTGAAAATGAGGACTCGGACGATCCAAAATCCTTCATTCGAGAATTGCAGGAATATTTCACTGTAAAACGTATACCCGAGGAGTGTAAAATGACAATAGTTAGGAAATCTAGCAACTTGGCTAGATATAACTGTAGGAAATGACAATGACTTCAGAGGCTTTAGAAATATGTTCATGAGTAGATATTGGGGAGCAAATAGGCAAGCAAGAATTAGATTAGAATTTTTAACGGAAAATATAACCAGAGAACTGACTATTCAATGGTTAATTATTTTATTCAGTTAACAAGGAAATCGAGAATATTAGATCCACCAATAAGTGATAAAGAATTCATAAATACTGCCACGACACTTTTTTCACAAACTACTCAGCATTATCTAGAAATAGCAAAGCCCCGTAACGTATCAGAAATTATTGATTTGCTAATAGCACTAGAGAATAACAAACACAAGTCCGAGGCAGAAATTAACAGAAATCAAGCAAGAAACGCAATGGAAAGTTCACATTTCTTCGGGCATGGGGCACAGTTCCATAGAAATGGAAATCAAAATGACTTTAGGAATAGATATAGAGGTCCAGCTCCTAGAACAGAACCAACACAGTGAGAAAAAAGAAACAGAAATCGTTTCGATAGAAATCAGCAAAATAGAAATTCAGACAATAGAGGTAAACATGCTCAGGTTAATTATACGAATATGGGAAGATTTTATAGAACTAGAGGAGGAAATCAGCAGTTTACAGGTAGACAGAACTCGAGTAATGAATACTGCAGATCTGAAAATAATAATGAACTTCGACCTAGATCGCCTAGAGAAGAGGATAGAAATAGAAGTGGGAGATATTCACCAATAAAAAAAGTTAGGCTAAAGCAGTTGAAATAACAAGAAAAACAGATATAGCCAGAATCAGATGAATGAAAATAGAAATGTAAATAATAGTTTAGCAGGAACGAGTGCAATTAGTAGGAAGCGGTCAGGTACTTCTAACTTTCGATAATTGAATTTATGGGTGAAAGTTCGTTTATACATGCTTATAATAAACATGTATGACGTGCAAGACAAGATCCTGAAAATTATAGAATTAATTATTCTTCCGCACAAGCCGTGTATTGGACAAGATTGGAAAGGTAGAGACGACTGAAAAACTCAGTGGTAAAAGCAATCGGACGGAAACCGGGAGATCCGTGGTTCAAATCCCGGTGATGGCACTGGATTTTTACAGTTGTCTGATTCTACCTTTCCAACCTTGTCCAACACGCGGCTTGTGTAGAAGAATAATTAATTCTATTAATTGACCTAATAGTGGTCGAAACTATGAAGTCCGGGACTTAAAGTACTTATAGCATTGTGTGTCGCCATTTGGCTATGTCATCTCAATACAATTTGAGATCTCCTTGTGGTTTACCGGGAAAAATGCGAATCAGCTGGGGAATTTAATGCCGTACCGGCATTTTGCCATGGTAGCTCAGTGGTTAGAGCAACCGGGCGGAAACCGGGAGATCCGTGGTTCAAATCCGGTGATGGCATTGTATTTTTCGGTCGTCTGATTCTACCTTTGTGAAAATTACAATTAGAGAATAAGTACGACATTTTAAGAATTTAGTATTAAGTAGAAAACAGTGAAAGTGAAGTGCAGTGAACTTAACAAAATTAGTATCAGTGCTTCGACCAACATACTCAAACAAAAGCAAACTGAAAACCAAATTCAAAGAAAACAGAATTGGAAATTTTATATAAATTCAGAAGTGAAATTAACAATGTAAAAAAGAAATTGCATAAAGAGTATTGCATTTATGTATATAAGGGATATTAACTGTAAATGAGATACTTGTATGTAATCTTAAGTGATACAGAAGATGAAATTTGTAAAATATTGTATGAAAATTGAAAGAGTTGCTGAAAGGGGATCAGAAAAAACGTAAGGTTAAAATTTTATTCGGGCAAACGTGTAGGTACATTATTTTATTATGGAGAATAATAAACGAATGTAGCGGGGTATTTTGATACAGTAATTATTGGCGAGAAAATATAAACAATTAGATAAAGAAATAACAGTAAGATAGAGAAGTAATTGCAATAAATAATTTCCGTATATTAAATCAATGTATAATGTAACAAGCTTGAGCTGAAAGACTTGTGCGACAGAAAGCGCATTAGCGAGTTGAGTTAAGTAAAGTCATTAGTAACGGCCGAAGTGGCGAACACGTAAAGCACAAGGGTTTCTGGAACGCAGTTAGCTTGGAAGTTCAGTTCGTTTATACAGTTATATAGGCCAATTCTGAAAAACAGGAAGGTATTTAAATTCTATGAGTCGGGCAGGCCCATCAGAGCAACAAGGTAAGAAACTGCACGTAGGCCAGTTCGGAAAATGACAGAGAGAATTCTTAGAATTTGATAATCAAAGGAGTAAAACTTGTGTTTCACATGCGTAAGATTTGGCTGTCCCTTAGACCCAGTATGGGAACTCACGAACACAAATACGCATGCCCATGGCGGAATTCGAACCATGACCCTTTGCACCACGGAGTGTCGAAGTAAGACTACGTGGGGAACTTGAGGTTAAGTAAATCAGGAATATTACATCCGCCGATATTTCATTCCCGTTTTCGTGAATATCAAGGTATTTTTCATTTGTCATTAAGAATATCAAGCGTTGTATGAGATTATAAGCGGCAAAGGGGAATAATCATCATAAAATCTTTTAGGTCATCGTACAGCAATTGTAGACGCTACACTTCCTCACGGAACTGCTTTCTAATCTTCACAACTACTATCATGGCTAGACCCGATAGGATTTGTACAATATACTGGAATTGCCAAGGAATACGCAGGAAACGTAAAGATTTAGCGGACTTTCTCCAGAGTAACTCAATTTAAGTTCCACTTTTTACTGATACCCACTTAGGGAACATAGACCGTTTTTAGATCCCTGGGTACACGGATTATAGGAAAGACCCAGATCGAAGGGAAGGGGAGGGGAGACAGCAATAATCGTTCAAAGTAACGTTAGACGACATCAAATACATGTACCAAAATTAGATCGTTTGGAAGCCACAGCTATTAAAATATTCTCATTTAAAACTGAAATTACACTAGCATCAGCTTATAACCCTCCGGGAGATATAAACACACAACACGTAGACAACATTATTAATTTATGTACAAAGGTCATAGCAGTCGGGGACTGTAACTGCAAACATCTACTATGGCATAGTATAAACCCAAACCCGCAAGGTAAAATATTTCTAAACTACATGAATAATACTATCTTTCTCATATCGGGGTCAGAAGAGCCTACTCATATCACATGTAATAATAATCACATGCCAGACAATCTGGATATTGCCATAATGAAGAACATTTCGTTCGATATAGAATTTAGCGTTTTAAACGAACGTCTACTCACTTACCGGTCCTAATGGAGATTGCACTGCCGATAGCTTTTGAAACCGAATCTTTTAAGCTAAATTACAATCAACTAGATTGGGGGAGTTCAGGAACTCGAGCACTAACTCTCCAATTTGGAAGTAAATTCACCACAATCAAGATAAAGCTATAAATAAATTAGACTTAGCAATAAAATTAGCGACACTTAAATGTGTACCGCTTAAACACACACATACAATAAACGCCCAATACACAGAAGACATTAAATTATTGCATCAAAATCGTAACAGGGCAAGGCGTAAATGGCAAAGAATTAGAAATCATATTCATCAACAAAGAATACATGGAGTCAGGAACGAGACAAGACCCGAAGTAGGGAATATGTGGGAAATAAATGGAATCAAGCTCTTGAAAATCTCAATCCGCAAACAAACTCGGTTTGGCGAATAGCGAAATGCCTCACGCGTATAAAAACCAAAATACCACCTCTAATTAATAATCTTAATAACACGATAGTTTAAACACCTCAGGCCAAAGAGGAGGTCTTTGCTTCGACCCTTGAAGACACCTTCAGGCCCAACCCTGTAATGGGACAAGCTAATCAAATACAAGAAACAGAACGAAGTAAACGAAACAAACTATTCGCTCACACATAATAAGATGCGAAAAACTAATGCAGGTGAAATGATTTGGATCATCGCCCACTTGCTCAATAGGAAGGCTTCCGGGTTGACACAATACCCAATGTGGTACTCAGTAATCTCCCGCGGGGAGCGCTACTGCTCCTAGCCAATATATTCAACTAGGCCCTAGACGAGCATGCATTTCCGTCACATTGGAAAGTGGCAGAAATAATAATGCTCCCGAAGCAAAACAAAATCTATTTTTACCTACTAAGCAGAATCGGGAAGGTATTAGAAGAAGTAGTTCTAAAAAGAATAAATTCACACATTCTGAACAACAACATGTTAGTTTCAGAGCAGTTTATATTTAGGCCATAACACTCAACGACGCTTCAACTCCTACGATTAACTGAATTAATTACCAAAGGATTCAACACGAATAAATCAACGGGCGGCATACTCCTTGATGTTGAGCGCGCTTTTGATAAAATATTGCACACGGGCCTCATTCATAAACCCAAGACATGCAACTTTGCCGTCTCTATAATCGCCCTTATTAGAGACTACATTAGCGAATGTCAATTCGACCAGCGGTGGAGGATTCTTCCTCCTCCCTTAGGCCTATTAGAGCGGGAGTTCCACTAGGACGTTTTCTCGGACCGTCACTCTTCAATGTATACTTTAATGACATACACAAAGTCACGCGTACAGAAAAATACATATACGCCGACAACATGGCTTTAGTAACGCAGTCCGCGCATCCCAACATATTACACCTACGGCTAGAGATCGCCAAAAATGAGTTGGAGCTGTGGCACAGAAAATGGCGAGTTAAAATAAACACTAACAGATTCCAGTCAATAATTTTTACCATGAGACTACAACATAGACTACCTAGACATACACAATCGCCCTTGACATACAACGGCAAAAGAACAGAATGGAAGAGCCAGGTAACCTATTTGGAAGTCACCATGTACAATGGCCTCACTCGGAAACAACACACAAATAGCATAAGGGAAGAGCCAATGGCCAGCTGAACAAGCTTTACCCTATAATAAACATTAACAACCAACTTCAACCAAATATGGGCCTCACGAAATATAAGACGCTAATAAAATCCATAATGACGTATGCGGCACCAGTTTGGGGATATACTGGAAAGTCACACGTACATAGGCTACAAACCCTTCAAAATAGAAGAATTAGAATTATAGCGAAGCACCCGGCCGGTCGCCCCGGCTTATCTCGTACACGAGGAGCTAAAACTACACTCCAGAGAAGAATTCATTAAGCTACAGATCCTTAACCTATACACCAGAAAGGGCAAAAATTGCAGCTCTCTTACTCGCGATTTAGGTACTTACAACGAGAGAGATAAACACAAAATACCTCTATCGCTCTTTGATAGAAATATTGTCCTGGGGAACCAGAGATCAATATCCAAGAATACTTAGACGCTCTAATACGAACATAACTAGACATAAAACTCATAAACTGGCATTGGCATGGTAACTATCTAACTGAACGTCCTTGAAATCCTTGTTCTTAGAGTCAAGGGGGCCCAGGGGGGAGGGGTACCCCTACCAGAGTGACGTCTGAGTGCAGCCGCGCCACGATTGAGTAGGCTGAGATGTAGGCAGGCGCTGAAATTTCGACCAAGGCAATACTAATGGATACGACGAAAAACACTATATTAGTCCTAAAATACAATAACAGAAATTTAATGACACGGATCACAGCCAAGATAGTACTAAGCATTGCAATACTAGCACAGTTAGTACCAATTGCTACCAACGACGAGGCTTACAGGCAAAGAATAGTGCATGAAAGCCTAAACAATTCATTGTTTTGGGATTACGCCAGACCCCGAGGCCCTAACGCCTAGGAGGGGGAGGGCTTCGCATGTGATTCAACACTGCCTGAGGTCCAAGCAAAAAACCAACTCACTTTTTATATAATAATGCTAATGAGTATGTCCATTTATGTTTCAGGACAGCAAACTATTGCAAATAAATTATGACCAGTTGGACTGGGTCTCCATGCTGAGATGCATTACTTCAAGTCATTTAATTCTTCGCTCCGAATTCCCAAAGGCGTAAGTACGGTCAGGGTCATGCTTACGTCCTGGATCTTATTTCACCTGGCTTAGGTTCAATGAACCGGCAAATACATTAGCTCCCTGAATGCACAGGTGCAATAGCGGTACTGCTGCATATCCTCCCGAACTACTTCCCTTTCATTCTTCCTTTTCCTTTCGGCGGAGGAGTTATTTAGTGGGTATGGCCACCTACTGGCGGGCCCGCACTCTCAGTCTCTGACTCCCATCGGAGCTGAGGTAGTACGTAAAGTGTTTTTCTCCTCCACTCGAAAAAAACTGATGGGAGACTTCACTTCGAGAATTCACCGAGGAACATCTACCAGAGGACCTCCCGCAGAAACAAGAAGAAGCATCCCGCTGTAAAGAAGCAGCCACTGGTGGATATGGCTCGGCATTGCCGTGGTATTTGTACCAAAGCCAATGGCTCGTCATTGCCACAGTAGCAATATCAAAGTCTCCTCTTAGCTCTGTGAGCACTGCGCACCACAGTTTAGATGAGCAGAGGAAATAACGCCATGGCAAGCAGTCTAAAGACTTGTTTAAGTGCGTCTGTGAGGTCCGGCCCTCTCCATTCCGTGTTTTTTAGGGCTCGCTAGCAGCTGTTTTTCTCCTACTATCTCTCTCTTCCTCTTTCTCTATTTAGGTAAAACTCCCGTTATATATCAGAGTTTACACACACACACACTCTCTCTCTCTCTCTCTCGCCTAACAACACGATGGCAGGAAACTCCAAGGCAACCACTTCTTCCTCGACCGAGACGACTACCATGACATTACGCAGCAACTCATCTAAATCCTCTATCAACAAAACCATGCCCACGAATCCTACCTCTAAAGCCACCCAGAAATCTTCAACACCTAAGAAACCTACACTCCAGACTCACCGGTATCCAGCACCTCGACCGACACAAGACCTGACACAGACACAGCGAGCACGGAGAGTGCTACTCCAACTACACGCACAGATACACGTAATTCAAAGAGGTCAGAACCTGTGCCGGTCTTTATACACAAAAGCCACGTACCACACATTCACACCCTTACACGAGACTTCAAAAGTCATGTACACCAGCACACGATTGCATCATCACTACTGCACGAAACTGCGCTGAATTTGCAGTCAAAATGTCCTGCTTGAGTGACTATCAAAAATTGGTAGAATACCTCAAGTCAAAAGGAGTACAGTTTTACTTACTGCCCCATGCCCAGGAGAGGACAGTTAGGTATATGATCAAAGGCCTGTACACCAAGCTCACCGGAGACGAAATTAAAAGAAGGCCTGCTGCACTTAGGGATAACGGCGCTCAGAGCCGTACAAATCCGAAAGTGCAACTGGCGTCGCGCCCCTCTACCAATGTAACACATCGAGGCGGAAGATACCCAAGAAAATAGCAGAAGTTTGGAACCCACTTACTTTGCACATTTTGGAGTTAGGGTAGAAATGTATAGAACCGATCCCGAGCCTAAACAGTGTACTAAATTCCAGCAGTTCTGGCACGTACAGAGAGAATGCACGTCCCCAACTACACCTGCGACAAATGCTAAGGGTCACACCCCTCAGAAACGTGCTCCGTTCCGCCTGCGGACGTGAAATGCATGTTATGCGGCCAGAGGGGCCACAGCGCAACTTGGCGCGGTTGCACCGCTTACCACGGGGCAGTTACGAAGACCGTGCTGACAAACTGCGCGCAGTCTCAAAAAAACCACAGAATGAAGGAAGGACAGACACTAGGAGCTAGCACAGGCTGCCGCTCGGTACAGTGCAGAAATGCACAACGCAGGGTGGCTTACAAGGGACAAGAAAGGCCGGACGCGACCCGCTCCATTAACCGAGCATCCTGCGGGTGAGGTCTTCCGGCTTATCACCAACGAGGGCACAACAAGGAATGAAAGACCCCGACACGAACAGCACACACAAACTACACATGCAACAGTCGTTAAGAAGGCAGATGGGTCCCACCCTCCTTCCCAATAGTCGCTCGTCCCCCGCGGTCAGGCAAACGACCAAATCAGGCACGGTCCGAGGCAAACTAATGCTTCTGATTAGCAGCCGAAAAGCACTGTACCTATGGATTTTCTTGGGGGACAATTAGAAAAGCTCCCTGGTTTCTTCACACAAGAGACTGGCACACTTCAGACGCTACACTAACTCTTGGAACTGATCATTAATCTTCACAACCACTGCTATGGTTAGATCCTATAGAATTCGTACAATATACTGAAAGTGCCCAGGAGTACGCAGGAAACCTAAAGATTTAGTGGACTTCCTTCAGAGCAACTCAATTCAAATTGCGCTACTTACTGAAACCCACTTAGGGAACATAGACTTTTTCGATCCCAGAGTGCGCGATTTATAGGAAAGACTGAGATCGAAGGGGATAGGGAACAGCAACAGTCATTCAAACTAACATTAGACGTCATCAAATACATGTACTAGGATTAACTCGTTTAGAAGCCACATCTATTAAAATATTTGCATTTAATACTGAAATTAAACTAGCATCAGGTTATAACCCTCCGGGAGATTTAGACACACAACACATAGATATAATTAAGAATTTGGGTGCAAAGGTCGTAGCGGCCGAGGACTATAATAGCAAACATCTACTATGGCATAGTATAAACCCAAACCCGCAAGGTACAAAATTGCTGAACTACTCTAATAATACTAACTTTCTCATATCGGGGCCAGAAGGGCCAACTCATATCCCATATAATAATAATAATAACAATAATAATAATAATCACATGTCAGACGTTTTGGATATTGCCATAATGAAGAACATCTCGTTCGATATAGAATTTAGCGTTTTAAACGTTCTAAGGTCAACCCGCTTCCGGTCCTAATGGAAATTGCACTGCCGATAACCTCTTAAACCGAACGTCTTAGATTAATTTGCACTCAAGTAGACTGGGAGGAGTTCAAAAACACCGTCGAGAACTATCTCCCCAATTTAGATGTAAATTCCCCACACTCACAAGATGAAGCTATAGATAAGTTAGACCTCGCAATAAAACTAGCGATACCTAAATGTGTACCACTTAAACACAAACATACAATAAACGCCCAATACACATGAGACATTAAATTATTACATCAAAAGAACAGAAATCCCATTCATCAACAAGAATACATCGAACTCAGAAACGAGACAAAAGCCCGGACTAGGGAGTATGTGGGAAATCAATGGAACCAAACTCTTGCAAATCTCAATCCGCAAACAAATTCGGTTTGGCGAATAGCGAAATGCCTCACGCGTACAAAACCAAAACGCGTACAAAACCACCTCTAATTAATAATCTTAATAACACGGTAGCTGAAATCTCTCAGGCCAAAGTGGAGGTCTTTGCTTCGAACCTTGAAGTCACCTTCAGGCCCAACCCTGTAGTAGGACAAGCTAATCAAATACAAGAAACTGAGAACGTAGTAAATGAAACAGGCTATTCGATCACATATATTAACTTGCAGAAAGCTAATGCAGATGAAATAATTTGGATCATCGCCCACCTGCCCAATAGGAAGGCTCCCGGGCCTGACGCAATACACAATGTAGTACTCAGGAATCTCCCGTGGGGAGCGCTACTGCTCCTAGCCAAAATATTCATCCATGCCCTAGGCGAAGGTGGATTTCCGCCACAGTTGAAAGTGGTAGAAATAATAATGCTCCCGAAGGGAAACAGAAATCTATCATTACCCGCAAGATACAGGCCAATTAGCCTACTAAACAGAATCGGGAAGGTACTAAAAGGAATTCTACAAAGAGTATATTCACACATTCTAAGAACAACATCCTAGTTGCAGAGCAGTTTGAATTTAGGTCACAACACTCAATGAGATTTCAACTCTTGCGATTAAACGAAATAATTACCAAAGGATCCAACAAAAATAATTCAACAGGCGCTATATTCTTCGATATTAAGCGCGCTTTCGATAAAGCATGGCATGCGAGCCTCATTCAACATTGTCGATTCTATGTTAGCCCTCATCAAAGACTACATTAACGAACGTCAGCTACAAGCAACGGCGGGGAATACTTCGTCCTCCCTTAGGCCTATCAGGGCGGGAGTTCCACGAGGAAGTTTCCTCGGACCCACAATCTTCAATCTATACATTAATGACATGCCCGAACTCACGCACACAGAAAAATACATATACGCCGACGATACGGTTCTAGTAACGCAGTCCACGCAGCCCAGGATCTTGCACCTACGACTACAGAACGCTCTAACTGAGCTGGAGTCATGGTACACCAAATGGCGAATTAAAATAAACACTAACAAATGCCAGTTCAATAATTTTTACCAAAACAGTACATCACAGACTACCTTGGCATGCGCAACCGCCCTTGACATACAACGGCAAGAGAACGGAATGGAAGAACCAGGTAATCTATTTAGGAGTGAATATGGATCATTGTCTCACTTGGAAACACAACATAAATAGCATAAGGACAAAGGCCAATGGCCAACTAAACAAGTTCTACCCTATCATAAACATTAACAGCCACATTCAACTAAATATGGGCCTCACGACATATAAGACGCTAATAGGACTCCTAATGGCATATGCAGCACCAGTTTGGCGATATGTTGCTAAGTCACACCTACCCAAGAGGAGACAGCTCCGCATTTGATTCAACACTGCCTGAGGTCCAAGCTACTAACCAATTCTATGTTTATATAATAATATTAATGGATATGTCCATTTATGGTTCAGGACTGAAAATGAATGCAAATAAATTACCACCAGTTGGACGGGGTCTCCATCCGGAAACGCATTACTTCAATTCCTCCAATCCCTCGCTCCGAATTCCCTACTTGGG
Organism: Deroplatys truncata; assembly: GCA_030765065.1. Taxonomy (NCBI): domain Eukaryota; kingdom Metazoa; phylum Arthropoda; class Insecta; order Mantodea; family Mantidae; genus Deroplatys; species Deroplatys truncata. The sequence goes on from CM060990.1 coordinate 174,958,479, forward strand.
AATTAGGGCCTAGGCCATGCTTGCGTCCTGGCTCTCATTTCACCTGGCTTAGGTTCATTGAACCAGCCATTATATCCGCTCCCTGGATGCGAGGTTCAATAGCGGCACAACTGCATTTCCTCACCCGAATCACTTCTTTTTCATTCTTACTTTTCCTTTCGGTGGAAGAGTTTCTTTTAGTGGATATAGCCACCTACTGACCAGCCCCACACTCTCAGTCTCCGACTTCCATCGGAGCTGAAGTTAGCACGTAAAATATGTTGTTTCTCCTCCACTCGAAAATAAGAAGAAAAAACTGGAATGAGTCATTGACACAAAGCACCCTGAGAGAAAGCATGCGCCAACTGCAGCCAGGACCACGTGGTGTCTACAATAGTGCAGGGTTATGAGCTCAACTAGAGACGATGACGTTACTTCTCGAACAGTCTCGAGCTAGCTGGAGCTGCCATTCGCGCATGCTGCTATCTATCGGCATTTGTTACAACTATTCGCTTGAATCTCCAAAGTATAATGCAGAAAATGTCTTACTTATGCCATGATCGTAGACTCTAAATACATTTTGGTGCCTTAGTGGCTACGTAACGAAAAGTATATTGACAATCAAGTTTAAAATTCTATGACGGACATTATATATGGACAAGGATCAGTTACTTTCCACGCTTGAATTAAATGTCTTTCTAATAACGGATCACGTCGAGTACATTGTACGTGGGTAGCTCGGATTGGTTACGCATTGACTTACCGAACGGAAGACCTACGGTTCAAATCCTGCCCAGGTCAATATTTACTTATTGTGTGTGAAAAATCGCTAATGTGCATGGTCTTTTCATAAAAGAACTAGTTATTATATATAAAACCGGAATCATTGCGAATCTGCTCTTATTTTTTAATTAATCCAATTCAGGTTATTTCTAAGTGTAATAATTTCAGAATCGTAACTATACGCTAGCTGTTCACCATCAGCTAATCATATCGTTTACATCGTTTGAATTAACAATCTGATAACTATAGTTAACTTCCGTAAACTTTCTTCTGAATACTTTGACATTTAAATAAGTCAGGCTTTTGTGTTTTTTCTCTTAATATTAAATAAATTAAAACCAAATATTGAGCGAGCGTAGTGACTTACACAACCGCTAATGACCTCATAAATGAGCGTATTTAAATATATACGACTTATTTAACCATACAAGCGTCAAAACGAAACTTTATGGACTTGCATTATTGTAAACAACAATTTATGGGAAAGTTTACAGTGAGTTCCAAAATTATAGTTTTGAAATGGAATATTTGTTTATCAGTTGGAAGATGCTTCATGTTTATCTGCACAACGTATGGGAGCCAATTTGTCGCGGTCACTTCGTGTTATCTATTGCTGGGCGCCTGTTATTGTTTTACTACTTTGAATTGTTGGGTTCTTTGTCCTCCGGCTAGCTATTATTACTACTCAGTCGAGCATATCTCTTGAACAGGGTGTGTAAACGGAAAGGATTTGTTACTGAAAGATAACACTTATAAAAGAATTTGTTTTTACACTTTTATTACCGTCACAATTAGTTAATTTCACATACTGACTCTTGATACACGCCAGACTGAAACTGTTATATTTTCTAATATCACTATAATCACTTATTTACTGCACGTTATTAATTCGCGTATTTCACATTTATAACAAACTTTAAGACGCGAGAGATTCTGTAGAATTGCGCGACGTATAACGCGTGAACGATTCTCTTAAACTGTGTATGATTCTATTGGACTGAGCGACGTTTACCTCGTGAATTATTCTGTCAAACTGCGCGTTACCCGTCTCTGGCACGGAATTTATACTCTCTCACCCTAATATGCCTAAACATTATAACAGAGCTGCTATTGGTTAATAAAACGCGCCAACATTAGCGTCTATTTTAATATATATCAAAATTACGAGCACATATGCTCTAGGGAAAATATTCCCTCCATTTCTAAGAAAAGCGCGCTAATCTGATGTCATTTGTTTGTCTCTTCTAATTGATAAACAACTCACCCCCTTGCTCATTGTTATCCGCTCTTATTGTCAGTTTCAGTGAGGCCGTGTAAACTTATTTCCTAACAATGCTTATAATTAACAAACATCTCAAATCATTGTCATACAATAATGTTAAGTTACACTACAAACACTCTGGCATTCACAGTGTTGTGGTATAAAATACTGCGTCAGTTTGAAAATGAAAGTATACGATATCTCGCTCTAAATATCCAGAATGTAACGTAAATTACATGTACGATTATGACATTCACAATAATTTAATAGGAAGGAACGTAATATTTCAGCTATTAGGAAACGATACGTAAAATTATTTCGCAAATTGATTTAAAACCTACCTATATACCTTAAATAAAACCGTAAAACGACTTCCCATCATACAGGTTAACGTTTATTACTTTGTGAAGGGAACAAACGGGTGCTTCATACAACTAACATGCCTTTTGAGACATCTGAAGCTCCTGAGCATGTAGCGCCTCACGCTGTTGCGGCATGTCCTCAATGTTCGAATAGGTCAACACGGTATCGAGAAGTGCCGCGTATTGGAACTACTCGAGCCTGCTCGAGCAGCAGTATCATTTTCCCTGCACTAGCCTATAACGGCTGCGTCCCGAGGCTGAGCATAATCGAGAGCCGCCAACAAGGAGCCCCGGCAGTGGAAACAGTCCCCAGGGTGTCTCCTTTGCGGCCGTTCTCAAAAAGGCCGAGGACACGCTGTAGGAAGTGGGGGTAACTTCGGCTCCAACCACACGTCTGCAACCTCGACGACGACATCAACGAATGCTGAAGAAGTGCCACATCCGGAACAACAGAACCAGCAGCCACAGCAACGAAAGAAAAGCAGCAGAAGAAGAAAAAGAAGAGCAGTAGAAAAACCCCTACAACCACAACTCAGCCGGGCCAATCACAGTCCCCGGCTACTCAGCAGGCACAATCCCCGCCCACAGTAGCGGAACAAAAACAACGTACGGTTACGGTGACGGCCAGTGCTACGACTATAGCCCAACAAAGGAACACCAGCGCTCCAGCCAACATCACCGGTCTCTTTGGCAGGCTTCGGCGATACGATCACACAGAAAGAACTGGAGGAATTCCGGTCCTATCTATATGGTTCGGTGACCTAAATTAAAAGGGCCCTTCAGGCACTACGCAGCTGAAAGCTTCAGTTCGCTAACTCACAGTTGAGTCTCGTCCAAAAACATAAAGTCATGGTCGAAACACTGGAACATCTATTCCCAAGTTCCGCGTTGTAATGTCCTCCAGACTTGTCCGGAGGCAATTACGAGCTGCGTTGTGAAACGCAAACGGAATAAGGGGCATTACCCCAGCGTACTTGAGTTTATACGCTCGTACGGAATTGACATTCTAATGGTTTGTGAAACACACCTGATTGCTGGTACTAAATTGGTGCTGCCCAGTTACGTCACACATTGGTCGGATTGGGTCGGCCGAATGGAAGGTGATACAGCTATTTTCATAAAAATTCTCATCAAGCATACACCCTTTCCTCTCCCGCTGCGTCAGCATGTGGAGGCCTGCTCCATTGGGTTTCTCAATGGCGGACTTGACACACAGCTGATAGCGGTATATGACCATCAACACCACTGCTCCTATCAAGAAGATTACCGCAACTGAACCTACACCCAGTGGTTTGCATTTCAGGAGACCTCAACGCGAAGCACGGGCACTGGCATAGCCGCACGTCTAACCAGAAATGCCGCGGGCTCTACCGACTGATCAGCGGAGACCCGAGCCTAATCGCGCACAGACCGAGAGGACCTACGTTTCATCCGGCCCGTGGCAGGCCGGATGCTCTCGACACCATGATCACTATAAGCATTACCATTGCATCTAGACCTCTAGGCGGTCGACGAGCTGGACTCGACCATGACCCTGTCCTGGTGGACACCAAAGTGGCAACGCCTGAGTTGATCAGCCCAGACTGGATAAATGAGATAGATTGGGATGCAGGCATCCTACAACTGAACCGGTTCGTTGACCCATGACCACACGTCGATTCCATCGAGGCGCTGGAAACGGCAGCGACGGACTTCTCCCAAAAGATCCTGATCTCCTTAAGAAAGGAAAATCCTTATCAAATCCTTAAGAAAGGATAAAACACAGTACCAGCATCCATTACATGACACTCGGTGGAGACTTCCATTCGAGCCTCACGATAAGGCCTCGATGCTCGCAGACCATCTGAAACTGGAATTCGAAATTTGCAGGGATTCCGAGGACGAATACTTCACTGACTTCGTGGAGGCGAGTGTTGACTACGTTTATCAGGAGCCGCAACAGCGCCACGAGAAGGTGCACTTCGGATATTTACCCCGAATAAGGTGGCTTCCGAGATCTAAAAGCTTAAACCGAACAAATCCCCTGGACATGATGTAACGGCGTCCATGCTCCAGCACGTTCCCAGAAATGCGGATTTGACAGGGATTTGCAATGCGTGTCCCTATTTCAGTCATTTTCCAACTAGCTGGAAGGAGGCGAGGATGGTATGCATTTAAAAGCCCGGCAAGGATCCGGACTAGCCTTGCAGTTACTGCTCCATTATTTTAGTCACGAACGTTTCAAGGGATTTTTAACGGTTGCTCCTAGCCTGTTTCACCCCTCTCTTTGAAGAAAACCACCTCCACCTGGACCACCATTTCCGTTTTCGTCATGGACATTCCGTAACCCTACTGCTACTGTGATTGGCCGAGAAGGCTTCCTTGGGCTTCCAGGAAAACTTCGAAACGATCGCGGTACTGATGGACGTAGGGAAGCCCTTTGCCACCACGTGGTACCAAGTCATTTTGTACAAGCTCAAGGAGGCACACATTCCTCCCGCCTATTTCGCCCTGATAAGCAGCTTCCTCCGTGATCGCACAATCTGGGTGAGAGTGGATGGAAATGTATCATCACTCGAACCCATAGCAATGAGAGTCCCGGAACGTAGCGTACTGTCGCCGCTTCTCTTCACGGTCCACATTTCGGACTTCCCTACGGAACCCAGGACTATTACGTGCCAGTATGCGGACGATGTCCTCATAATCGCACAGAAAAGAAATGCCCGATTCTGTTTATCTCCACTACAGCAACAGCTCCGAGGCACTGGCAAGTAGAAGAAGAAGTGGAAGATGACAATCAGCCCGGGGAATAACTCTGCGCTTCTCCTGGAGAAGGTCTGTCGCTGACGGTCGGAGCGATCTCTTAGGTTGCAGCGGAGGAGGATCCACTGGATTGCTTTGGCAAAATACCTCGGTGTCCTCCTTGACCACGGTCTCACATTCTCTTCACATGTCAGCAAAACGGTAAGTCTCGGTCACGTCGCTCTCAGACAGTTTACCCTCTATTCATATCCACCATGCCCGCATACCTCAAAATTTTCCTGTATTAGTCGATTACCCCGCCCCTGATATAGTATGGCTGTGAACTGTGGGGATCAGCGGCTGCGGCCACCATCCTCAGGCTGTAGACCGTTCAGAACGGGTAGCTATGGATGACCCAAGATGCCGGGGGTGGATTCCAGTCACGTATCCCGCACACCGATTCAGGTCTCCCGTACATCGTGGATATGATGCTGAAGAGAATGCGCATCATGTATGCGAAACTCACCTACACTACCAATCAGCTGGTGCACACACTGGTTCGGTACAACCACAAAACATCCAGAAGAAAGAACTATTGGATATCCAAGAACGCCTTAGAACCTCGGGCTTAAGTGCTACCACTCCTATCTATCACCTACACATAAGTTAAGTATCATCGGTCTTGGCCACTAGATAGACGAGCGACCGCTCAGTAGTGCTCCGCCCGCCTACTAACTCGGAAAATCCACAAACCTCTACCCAATTCCTAACCAGCTTCGCTGACAGCCGGAATGTTTAGTTTGACGACAGCGCAAGTGGCCGCCCAAGTATTGGGCTTGGTCACCACTTGAACGCATGACCGCACAAGTGGGCCGCTGAGACCAACCAATGGCAGTGCAGGAAGCTAAACTCCGTCCATTGGCCAAGAACGTAAAAGCTTGAGAAAATCCCTATTAAACTTCTATATCGCACATTACAAACCGCGCTTGCGGCTGGGGGCTGTGGCGATTAACATCCTGCGCAGGTAAACCTGGGCGTCCTGCTCTCGATTACAGTATTGCTTCGAGTTAGAGGCGGAGCCTTCTTTTTTAGGCTTCGTAGAGTTCTAATGGCAGCTACATCCAATATTCGAATCCTAGCTGAAGGCAAACCCTAGAGATTCAGCCAAAACGATGAGGGCGCTCACCTTCATTCAGAACAAGGACTGCATATTAACAAAAATGTCCATCGTCAGAGGGTCTCGCACTCAGTTGTGACCACGCTCAATGCTGCTTGATTTCGGTTAAGCATTACTTCGGAGAGGAAAGTCCTGCGTATTCACCTCTACGGTTGCTCTACTTTTATTAAAGCAGATGGCCCATCTCCACACCAGCTGACCGGTCATTACACCTGGGGAACGAAACACTGGACAGTTTCCGGTGTCCAGGTCACTTACACTACGGACCAGGAAGCGGCATTTCAAACCACCAAAAGGCAGTCACATCAGGCACCGAAGGTACAGCGAACTAAAAGAAACTTCGTGTGCCCTCACTTTCTGGCAGCTGGGGGCTATACCAGCTCGGCGAAGAAGAGGGCCGGACCTGACCAAGGGGAAAGTTAGCTGTGGCCTTGCTCACCTGGCCGGCGTCTAACTGTGCTAAATTACAACGCTTAACTCTAAACCTCTCCCAGACAAAGCCACAAGCGGGCCTACTGATCGGGCACCATTGCCAGCACCAACACTGGTATATTCACTTGGCCTTCAAGCGGCCCCGCCACCTTAGAGGGCAAAGAGACAGTATTAAGCCAGGAAGCCGAAAATGCGCTGATACTTCGAGATACTTCCTCTCGTGCATGCCAGATTTTGGACTCCTACCCCGCTTATGACCGTGCGGATTTAGACACGGATGTTTCAATCTAATCCTCCATGGATTAGGACGAAAACAGCTCTTCCGGCCTCTCCACAGCCGGAGAAGATGGATTTCTTGAGATAATCTCACGAAAAACTAAGCGTGCTTCCCGATGGGCTGCAAGTGGCGTGGCCTCTCACCAATCAGAAGCGTGCAACCTGCCCGCCACATTTGGCTCCGCCCAGAACGGTGGACAGTGAGGCAGTATTTTATATCATAACATGCTGTGAATGCCAGAGTTATTGTAGTGTAAATTAATATTATTGTATGTACAGGATTTTAGATGTTTGTTAGCCATAAGCATTGTTAGGAAATAAGTTTACACGGCCTCACTGAAAGTGACAATGGAAGTGGGTAACAATACAACGAGGGTATGAGTTGTTTATCACTAAGAAGAGACAAACAAATGACGTCAGGGTAGCGTGCCTTTCTTTAGAAATGGAGGGAATATCTTCCCTAGAGCATATATGTTAGTAGTAGTGATAAAACAGACGCTAATGTTGGCGCGATTTGGTAACCAATGGCAGCTCTATTATAATGTTTAGGCATTTCGAGGTGAAGGAGTATATATTCTCGAGCCATAAGAAAGTTTCGCGCAGTCTTGAAAAGTTATTCGCGAGGTACACGTCGCACAGTTTGGAAGGATCTCACGCGAAATACACGTAGCAAAGTTAGTTACAAAATGTGAAGTGCGCGAAGTAATTGGTACGCGGTAAATAAAACCTCTGTAGTTATATTTGGAAATATCACAGTTTCACTAAGGCGTGTATAAAGATTAAATATGTGAATTATTAAATTAAGTGTGACGGCAATAAAAGTGTAGAGACAAATTATTTTATCAGTGTTATCTTTTAGTAACAACTCCTTTCCGTTTACACGCCCTGCTAAGAGACACTTGCTTGACGGAGTAATAACAGCTAGCCGGAGGACAGAGAACCCAAATTTAAAATAATAAAACAATAACAGGCACCCAGCAAATAAGATAACACGAGAGATTACCGCGACAACAGAGGGGCTACGTTCCGCCGAACATTGTGGACGACTTTGTTGGGTCGGTTTCCTAAGAAAGACATGCCGACCCTGTCGGAGACGTTCACGGAGCGGCGGAACAAGAGGCGCTTGTTTTCCTGCCTTTTGTTCCTGCTTAAACATCTATGGCGGAAAGGAATTCCCCATTTTACTTTTGGACTGGATAAGGTAGTGATATCCCAATGGTCATCCCTGGCCTACGGCGAACACCTCGGTGATACAACGAGGCCGACCTCAACCGCTAAAGCATCATCCCACGTTTGGTGAAACAACTCAACAGGCCCGCTCAGAATGGCCAAATCTCACCCCTTCCCCTCTTTCTCGTTATTGAGGCCAAGATTAATGGTGCCACCACCATCTGTTACCTCCGGGTATACTCAGAACTATCCGAGGGCTCTGGTACCCCATAGTGCTGCAGGTGTCTGCTTCCAGAACCTGCTCTACCTTAGGTCCGGAGGCTCCCGCTTAAGGATGTCTGTCCCAGAGCTGTAGTAGGGATTCCCAACTGCTATAACTGCAAGGGAGAACATTTGGCATGTTATGGAGGATGTACAACGAAGAAAGATAGGATCGCCTCCATAAGACCCCAACCACAATCGGTTCCCCAGGGAAGGGGTGGTAAGCAAAACACAAGCCGGGAGTCAGCTTAGAACATCCACCGGCTCCTTCGCCATCAAGACAGCAACGTCTTCAGGAGCAGTCAGCACGCCTTCAAGGTTATTCCTACGCCGCAGAGGTGCAGGGTTCTACTGATAGACCTAGGACGTGCCCCACCTCAAGTAGAACCCCGAAACTAATCGGCTTTAGCTATCTCTAAGCCATCTCGTCTCAAAAGGTCTAAGGGAAGTCCTCCTATCCGCGTGCCGGACTCGGAATCCGAGGCCCCTTGTGAGCGTGGTTCTTCCATACACTAACGTCGACCGAGGGCTGATAAGGTGAGCGGCGGACCGGCATTCTTACCCTCTCTCCTATCCCCTCCAAAGACGACCCCAAACCCTCCTCCTGTTTCACAGCTCCCAAATATGCTGGGTAGCTGCAGCAACTGTTGGAGAACCACGGTCAGCGCATATTTGTCCATTTGGTCAGGTTTCTCTCTAAAACCGACCTGGCCGCTAGAATGATTATCGCCATGGAGAGGCTCACACACTTGACCACCGTCATCCAAACCGCCCAGGAATGCGGATCGAAACAGGTCCCGTACCTAGTTTCGTTTCGCGTTCTGGAACGCGTGTAGACTGACTGATCAGGGAATGAGCTTCAGCAGTTTACCGGCTCTCATGCCCTAGACCTGGTTGTAGGCGGGGAAACATTTCCGCTCAAACACCTCTTCCGCCTTCTCGGCAATAACTATCTCAAGGCCGATTGGTGGGCTGCCGAGGAGACGGCATCGCAGATTTGTGTCGTCATCCGTAGTGTAGTGATTACTATGCTAGCCACTAGTTCCAGAGATTGAGGGTTCAACCCGGGCGGAGAGCGATTGATTTTCTTCTGGCGTAAAAATCGTTTGGAAAAGAAGAAAACCGGTAATCCCGTGTCGTAGATTTACGGCACGTAAAAGAGCCTCAAGCCTGATTAAGATGTCTCTGAGTAAAATTTCCGGTCTTTCACGCCCACCATAGAATGGGACGCCAAGAATCATAGTACCTGAAGAGAGTCCATAAATAAAACACAATTTTGCAGCTCTCGTGAGGAACAGTCTACTCCATTGCCCAGTCACCCTCCAGCCACTTCTACCCTGGAGTTCACGGCCGCCTTTTTGACCTTTGCAGAACGGAAGTCATGATAAAATATATTCACAACCACACAGAAGGCCACCTTTTGTGAGTACGGGTTAGGCGTACCCGGGGTACCCGAGCCATTCATCGCCATCTTCATCCCTTCATCTCCGTCCGGTCGAGGTGGGTTCGTTCTCGTGACCGGGGGACACAAGCTAGGCTCTCGTGCGTTCTTTACATTTCGTTTCATGTCGCCGCTCGCCATAGTTTCTTTCTTCCCTAGTCTATTTCCGACCACTTCGCACCACGACCATTCGCACATCTCTGTTTCTTCTCTGCCGGCCTACTTTGCATGCGAAACGTCTAAACACTTTTAGTTTCTTTTACCTTTTATTTTAATCCTCCGTGGACACAGCCTGACGGATACCCGCGCACGCGGTGCGCAGCTGGGTGAGTGGGTAATGGTGTCATCCCCACCACCCGGGGTAGTCATGTAGGGTTTGTGTTCGTATCCGCTGTTCAACTGCAGTCCCGCGGGGGCCATTGCATGAGCTGCTGACTTCTTACGGCGATTGGGTCTCTGTCTATGTTCTGGGAGGTGTGACCCTGGGGTGAGACGGGTATAGATAGGCCACTCACCCAAACCGGGGTAACGCCCGGGAAGTCAGAGCCCGAGGTCGGAGACGGTTGCAATGGTGGAGGATTTATTACGCTATGGAGCACCCTTTCGCCATTATTAACAACAAGCGCCGAAAAGTTATTGTAACAGAAGTAGCACCGCCGACATCTGGTTGTTACTTGGTCATTTCACGAACAGAAGAAGGACAAAGTTTCGAGAAGGTGAACCTTTCATTATTCAGAAGGGCAATGATGCTATTGCTGGTGCGGTTCAATCCTGCACTCTTCTACGGAATGGTTCCTTATTAGCACAAACGAAGTCCGATCAGCAAAGTAAGACCTTGTTGCGCGCTACGCTTCTCCACGGTTATCCCATCCGTGTTGAGAAGCACCGCACATTGAATTCCTGTCGAGGCGTCGTTACCACCCATAGCCTCGATGGTATATCGGACGAGGACCTAGTCGAATATCTATCAGATCAAAAGGTGGCAGCAGTGCATCGAGTGCAGGCGAAACGCGACGGAGTATTGGTACCCACTCGTACCCTCTTTATAACATTTGATGGCGTCGATCTGCCCACGAGCATTTCAGCAGGGTACGAACGCATTTCGGTGAGGCCTTATATTCCTAGACCTCTGCGTTGTTTTAAATGCCAACGTTTTGGGCATACGCAAGTCTCCTGCAAGAGTGCCGTTACCATCTGTGCCTCATGTAGCCAGCCGTCACACGAAGGTACCTGTTCCACAGTCCCCGTCTTCGTTAACTGCTAGGGGTCTCATTCTGCGTCTTTTGCCGACTGTCCGCGGTACTTGGACGAGAAGGCGATCCAGGAGATCCGGGTAAAGGAGAAACTCTCCTTCGCGGAAGCCCGGAGGCGTTACCATGCAGGCCAACCTTCTCTCCTGCGATCTGGTACATTTAGTTGTGTTGTTGCCTCGCCAGTACCACGAGGAGATGCCGAAACTCAGACCTGGACTATGACTGCATTAACCGCCATCACCATCCGGCCGTCCATTTCTGCTATAGTTAGCAAGACATCTAAAGCTTCTCCTAAGGTACTGAAGTCGCAAGCCGCAGAAAAGAAACCAAAACAGATACTTCTTAGGGAAGATTTTCTGAAGGACCCTCCGCGTGCGCGCGGTAAGAAAGTTCACCTTCTCCTCCTCGGTTGTCGCAGTCCCAAGACGCTCCTGGGACAAGTCGCGCTCAGCGGCACCCCTCACCCATCGCCACCCAGAACCGATTCTCGGCGCTTGAATAGGTTTCTGTCTCTGAGCGCGTGGGCCCTCCCTTCGAGGAGGCTATGGAGTCTGACCAACTCCATACCAAAAGCCCGAGCCCAAAGGTTAAACAGAAGGTAATTTTGAGCCGCCCTTCTAAGTAAGAAGCTTATATCTTTTCTTTATGGCTATCCTGACCTGAAATTTACGTGGTGTACGATTGCATAGGGTGGAACTGCAACTTTTATTGCGTTCCCATTCACCTATGGTTGTGTGTTTGCAGGAGACTAAGCTTCGCCCTCATGATCCTTTTGATCTCCGAGGGTATACTCCGGTTCACTACGATCTTGAACCGGAGGAGGGTACTCCTGCTCATGGAGGTGCCAGGTCGTTAGTGCGTAGCGACGTTCATTTTCAAACTCTCGCTCTTACGTACGACTTGCAAGCTGTTGCCGTAACCGTTCAATTACCCAGCTTTTTCTTTTCTGTTTGCTCTGTCTGTTTACCTCCATCGTCTCCCCTCGCTCCCGCGGACATTCGAGCACTCCTGTCCGCTCTCCCAACACCATTTCTTCTGTTGGGAGATTTTAATGCCCATCACCCCCTGTGGGGTTCGCCAAGGGCTTGTGCGAGGGGAACTCTTCTTTCCGAAATTTTTACCAGTTCAATCTTCCATCCTCAATAAAGGTGAACCTACTTTTATTTCTGATTCTTCTGGTGCATTCTCTCACCTGGACCTTGCCGTTTGCTCACTCCAGCTTGCTAGTCGTCTGCAGTGGAACGTCGTCGCTGACACCTACTCCAGCGACCATTACCCCTGCATTGTTTCTCTTCTGTCTCACTACGTCCAGCATTCCAGAGTACCTACCTGGATATTCACAAAAGCCGACTGGAGATTGTATTCCAGCCTCATGTATTTTGACGACAAGCCATTCAGGGGCATTAACCAAATGGTGCAGCACCTTACGTCTACGATTCTATCTGCCGCCGAACGTGCAATTCCCCGTTCATCCTCTCAACCTCGGCGTCTGCCTGTTCCGTGGTGGAACGAGGATTGTCGGGACGCCGTTCGTGCCCGTAGAACTGCGCTTAGGATGTTTCGGGTACACCCAACACATGATAATTTGGTTACTTTTAAACAATCGCGCGCCAGGGCTCGTCGCATTATTCAGGATAGCAAGAAGGCGTCTTGGACTCGTTTTGCCGAGTCTTTTAATCGCTTTACGCCTTCATCTGTTGTTTGGGATAAACTTCGTCGCTTCTCAGGTAAGGTGTCGCATTGTACTGTTTCTGGCCTTCAGGTTCCCAATGCCACCATAGTGGATCCGGCTGCCATCGCTAACACTCTGTGTGCTGCCTTTGAGGCGGTTTCCAGTTCAGACCATTATTCCGCCGGCTTTCGCTCTAGCAAAGACCGGCTGGATTCAGCAGCCTATAATTTTCGGTCTGCTAATAAGGAGTGTAATAATGAACTTTTCACAATGAGGGAGCTGGAGCACGCTCTTCATTGCTCTAGGCACTCCGCTCCTGGGCCGGACGGCATTCATGTCCTGATGTTAAAGTACCCTTCAGGCTACAGTAAACACTTTCTTAGGTCTATAACCGTATTTGGCAAGACGGCTTCTTTCCTTCCGTTTGGCGCGAAGCCACCATTGTCCCTATCCTTAAGCCTGGGAAGGATCGCCAACTACCTTGCAGCTAACGCCCTATCTCCCTCACCAGTTGCATTTGCAAGGTGATGGAGCACATGATCAACGGGCGGTTGACATGGTGGCTTGAGTCTCAGAAACTTCTAGCGAACGCTTAGTGCGTATTTCGTCGCCATCACTCTACCGTGAACCATCTGGTATCCCTGTCGACGCATATTATGAATGGATTTCTGAGAAAGTATCAAACCGTGGCTGTGTTTTTTGACCTGGAGAAAGCTTATGACGTTCACATTACGCATGGAATATCCGCGGTCGTCTTCCTATATTTCTTCGGATTTTATGACGGACCGCGTCTTTCGTGTACGTGTGGGCTCGGTTTTATGTAGTCGTGTTAGCGTACCGCAGGGCACTGTGCTCAGTGTCACACTTTTTGCAATTGCTATCAACCCCATTGTTGATTGTATTCCACCTGGCATTTCATCGTCCCTTTTTGTTGACGATTTTGCCATTTATTGCAGTTCACGGCGGACCTGTCTACTCGAACGCCGTCTCCAGAGCTGCATCGACCGTCTTTACGCCTGGAATAACGCCAACGGCTTGAATTTTTTAAAGAGTGTCAGGATTTAGCTTCATTGCGCGCTCGTGTGTGTCTACCTGTTGGCATAGCTAACGTTTTGGCAGACGACGCGCATGCTGTAGATTGTCTTTTACGTTATATTATTGACAGTGGCTTTAGCTGGCGCATTTGATGCACTAAGCGCCTAATAGTTTTGTAATTTGATATTCTCAGTTTTAATGGGAGCCCTTCCCCCTGGGGACATCTGGCGCTATGCTCCCATTAACTTCTACAGCTCCTGACACGTTTTAGTCTTTTATTCTTTTGTTTGCCATGTTTTTAGTGTGGTTGTTTTAGAATTTGTAGCTATGTATTTTAGTGTTTTGACCAGGCGGGTTTGTGTATTGTATTTTAGTTTTTGGCTTTTAAATTTTATATTTTATACGTTGTAAGGGCGCTGATAACGTTAGATTTTGAGCGCCCTTAAACCCCATCACATCACAACACCCCGAAGGCTGTTCGTACTTAACCAATATCTCTCCATCCTCTCCCTACAACCCCCTGTGATCATGCCTGCGCGCTGGTATTGCGGCCCCGAGGCTGGTACAAGAGGCAATAATATCGTATGCATAGTAGATGCAGACCCTCATGTCACAGTAGAGGGCCCCTGGTTACGCACCCACCATCCACGAAGTCGAGGACGGTTACGCGTATCGGCTTCGCGATCATCAAACATTTCGCTTTCCATCTTTCAGTTACATCACTCAATGCCCAAATCAATATCCCGTGTTAGCTGAGTTGAATAAAACTTTTGCCAGTCAGGACGTTCCGGTTCAATATATTGAAGTCGACAGGAACTGCGTCAAGGCTTGCTTCTACGACTACATCCCACACAACCCTGGAGGCGGAGGCCTTCTCCTTTACTTCCATCGTGCCGCGAACCATTCACAACCTTACCTTCCACACCCAAGCTCCTTTAAATCCAGACTCACTTCCCGTTGTACTCGTCTTGCTGATTTGTCGATCCTGGGCAGCACGCAGACTCCATAAGCGTCAGCGCTCGTCACATAATCGTTTACTTCATAAGCGTTTAGGCCGAGAGGTCCGTCGACGACTACGGGAGCACATGTTGCGCGCGGGGGAGAACAGGATGACCCGCATGAAATATGAGGATAGCGACGTGTGGAAAATTCCTAAAAGACTCTGCAACCGCGCAGGTCAATAATCTTCCCCTGTCTATGGCATCCTAGGCCTGACCTATCACAGCCAAGCCAAAACTATTATTTTCGCCGACTATCTTGAGAGAACTATGCGGCCTCAAATGACATCCAGGACGATGCCTTCTCCGAACGCACTCGGAGTGAGATTCGCCGACCCCAACGATGGAACTCGACTTCTTGTGGTAAGACCAAGTGAACTCCAGGATGTACTCCATTGTCTTAACAAGCAGGCCGCGGGCCTAACGAGTTCACACCCGCCATGATATGCTACCTTCCATTCAATTTATGTTCTTTCTGACTGTCTTCATCATGTGTCTAACGTTCCGCTACTTTCCACGCGAGTGAAGGGAGGTCGAGGATACCTGTATTTTGATGCCAATGAAAGACCCGGTCCATCCGGCAAACTACCGATCCATTAGTCTGCTATTAGTCCCTTCGAAGATCTTTGAAAGGTTATTGCTAGCCCGCTTGCCCCCATCTTCGGAGACATTCAAGCCATACAGGCACACCAGTTCGGCTTTGGTCCTGGACAGTCGACTCCCCAGCAGTTGCTGCGCGTGATGGATGCTGTTGCCCTGGAATATCAGGAGAGGGATTACAACGCGGCGGTCTCTCTTGACGTCGAGAAGGCCTTCTCTACGACCTGGTATGCGGATCTCCTCCTGAACTTCATACCACTGGAACTCCCTACACGCAACATAAATTTATTACACATATATCTAATACACCGTATTTGTTCACTTTCAGTTGTGGGAAACAAATCAACACTAAGACCAATAAGAGGCGGAGTCCCCGAAGGCTCTGTGCTATCCACCACGTTGTATAACGTTTATGTGGCTGATCTTCCTACAGAGCAGCCCGTTAAAATAGCACAAAATGCTTGCGACGTGCTCACGTATTGCCCAGAATTAAACCCGCGCAAGGTTTTCATCCACATTCAGAGACACCTCCGACTTCTCCAAGAGTGATGCAAGCGTTAGCAATTATCCATAAATCCGGCAAAAAAGCACGAGACTATTCACCAAGCGCCGCTTTACCGCAAACTTCCCCACTTTCACCTTCCTCGGGATAAGGCTAGAATAGACGAATGCCATTACCTACTTGGGAGTTAAGCTAGATAAAGTCCTAACATTCGGGGAACACATCAGGGACTTTGCGCATCGTATCCCATGCTGATTTCAGGGATGCCATTTCTGCAAAAGTTACGCCATCTTCGGGTGCTCATAGTCCCCGTCCTACTATACGCCTGCAAGATATGGGCATGGCCGCAGACTCAAGTCAGCTGCTTCTGCAATGGGTGCAGAATATGGGCCTTTAGGTTAACTATTCTTTATGCCGTTCCTTTCACGTGAGAATTTTTCAGGAAATCTCATCTATTCCCTACATGGAGGATGAAATTAGGCGCCTGGACGTAAAAATTTACGAACTGTTGCCACGCTATCGGAGAGCCGTCGTTCGGTGTCTAGCCGTGTATAACCAAGAACACGACGCTTGAGGGAGATCTGGCTTCCCCGCATAGAATGTGGGCACAACCGGTAAGTACGGAACACCTCCATCAGCAGCTACGACAGTGCTCCTATATTATCCCGCCAAGAGATGCTTGGATGATCAAAATTACACCTTAAAATAATTTTGGAAATACGTATCAAACCAGCGGTGCCCAAGGACGTTGCACCAGGACTGGCAACCATTGTGGAGGAAATCTTGCTACCTGCCTTCACGCCCTACAGAAATTTCACCCGACATCCTGCAAATGCCACATTACGTTACCACGTTTTTGGCACAATTTACGGCGGGTACACGATTAACAAACCTTCGATCTTCCCTCATCCCACCATCATTTGGTCTATGAGTTAGCCACACATATAGTCGCGCCATTTTATATCGGGACTTCAAGCTGATCAGAGCTCCCACCAGCGACGACCAAGCCACAGGTTATCTACCACAGCCAATACTGCTTAACATATGTTAACCGGCCTTTTTGAGCAAGAAGATCCTATATCTTCACGGCCTCTCTGTGTTTATTAAAACCACGGCTGAACATCATCACTGCAGTCGATCGACCACCTCTTTGGCTAAGCGACCCCCCGGGGCAGCTTAAGTGTAAAATGTCTGCTCGCACAGTTATCATCTACACTTGCGACTAAATCATAGTGGTTGAATAACAAGGCCACAGCCATGTCCTTGGACGGTATTTCGGCGCACCTAGGTATCCGCCTCTGTTGCTCAAGCTTATAGGCAACTGAAAGTAAGGTATCACTTTAGTGTGCTTCTGTCGCGCTAAACGTCGGGTGCAGGATAAGATGTCCACACCAAATCCTTCCCCCAGCATTATCTTTAGCGGTGATCCTGAGAATCGGCCACGACTTTCATCCAAGATGCAGTAATCAATAGCACCAACGGTAGTGAAGCCACCGTACCAGTTATGAGCTCTGCTCAGGCAGGTCAGTCACCCAGGTCGCACTGAAAAGCCACAAAAAGGCGGAAACGGCAGGGCTAAACATTAATAACATCCAGTCACCGAAAAGTTCAGGGCTCTTTACGCGCACCAACACCTGTGCGTTTAGGACAAATTTCTGAGTCCGAAACCTCGGACTTCGGCTGTAACGAGATTGACGTTACAGCAGTTTCGGCTTTCTCCGACAGAACTGAGTTCCAGTCAGTCATCTCAATGGAAGCCGATGAGGCCAGCTCCTTCGAAATCTCCACGGATATCGTCGAGGCTGGTTTCGGCAAAGGAGAGAAAAGCTGGAAGAAACGGTTGACTACACATCGGGTGGAAGAGGGCGTGCCCTCTCGTCTGTAGGGGCCTTTCAGGCGGTACATTGAGCATATCACAGTGGACGACTTCCGGGGTTCTGTGGGCTACCTCAAGGAAGTCATGCCGATCTTCTCGGGGCCATGAATAATGACGAGGCAAATGACACGTTTCATCTTCCAGGCGAAGCATCTCGAGGACTTCCAGCTCCTCCTCTCTACCCAGGGAAGGAGAAAGATTCAGCGCTTCACCTTTGGTCTAGACATAGTTAAAAATATACGAATGGTCAAAGGGGGCTTCCCGTGAATACACCTTCGGCAACGTAGGGGCAGACTTAGGCCGCCAGGGCTTTCATCCTCGTTTGGTGAAGTACATTACCAAGCCTGCTACTGCTGGACATGCAGCTAAAATTTGTGTCCCCTCTTACTGGTAGAGACGTAACGAGCCAACGAGTAGCAGACCAAGATAAATAGCGTCACAACCATCTGTTACTTGCAGGCAAAAGTAGAGGCAAAAGTAGTCCTGCAGGCAAAGTAGGAAGATCTGGTGGGCTTTCCCAATGTCACCGTTTAACCTCTTCAGCAACATCTGTTACCGCAAAGTGAACTGCCTTAGTTGCGGTGATTCCACCATAAACAGGTCTTTCAAAGTGCCCTCAAAGATGTGCCCACGTGCGCAAATTGTAAGCGCGAAAACGTTGCCTGCTACGGAGGGTGCCCAAATAGGAAGGCCGTCATCTCCTTCAGACGTAAGAATTCGCCACCCAAAAAGGCATAACCAGGCCTCGCAGCTAGATAGGAGAAATTAAGGGCGCCCTCCCTCCAGCAGCACGGAGAGGAATTCTAGTGTTCCAAGATAAGATTATCAGGTAACTACCAGACAGAAGCACCACAACAGCAGGAGTCCCTAAGGTCCACGCTTTCCCAAGATGTGCAACAACCCCCACGTACTCCACGTTTGTCTAGTGCACTCATACACACATAAGCACAAAGAGGACCACATCAGTTCCAGCTCCTCGAAACCTACATGTCATCAACTCCTTAAGATCGAGAAGAAGTACACAGATACGCGAATCCACACCCAAAGTGGCGAAGAGGCGTAGTGCGCTCACGCGTCCAGGTCAACAGGTGGCTCATAGAGTGGATGAGTTGCTTGATCCACACTGAGCAGCTTCCAACAACCCTACACCAAACCCCTCCTCAACACCTGCCCTTAATCACGCGACAATGCTAAGATGGCTGCTGCTGACACACAAATAGCCAATCTACGAGGTGATAGATTCTTCTCCACTAACGAACCGGCGGCAAAATGCCGATGAACATGAAAGAATTTGCTCTTCTGAATAACGTCATCCATCACGCTCAGAATGGTGGATTGAACAAGGTCTCGTAATTCGTTTCGGTATGCGTTCTGGATCGGCTTCGTTCTGATCGGTAGGTGGGCGAGTTCCTGCGTTTTGCTCACTCCCATGCCCTAGATGTCATCTTAGTCGGCGAAACACATCTCCGTCCAGACAATCGTTTCCGTTTGCCAGGCTACGTCTGTCACAAGACGGACCATCAGGGTCACCCAGAAAGTGTCATGCGGTCTTCGTGCCGCAGAACCTAGTCCATCGTCCCAATAGCTCCCGCCATTTCCAGCCTTATAGACCACGGCAGTTTGATTGAACCTTGGCTGAACAGAGGTTATGGTACCAACCCCCTAAGAGGTAGTTGTGCCCAAAGACTACAGTGCAATCCTTGCCTTAAATCACAGTGTTATCCATGCCTTCGACTACAATACCACGCATTCTCGTTAGCATTCCAGTCGCCGGGTGGACGCTTGAGGCAATGCTAATATTCAGCTAACTGACTTGGGTCCCCTGCTCAAGTGGAAGGTCTCTGGCAACCCACACACCATCTGCAAGGTGGAGAACTCACCAGGCGTCGACTTCGGAGTCACCAAGCATTTCCCTTACCATCTCACTTCAATCAACGCATTTCGTTCCGATCACAGTCCCGTGTTGACAGAAATCAACATCAGTGTTGGCAGCCACGATTCATCGTTTCGAAATTGAGAAATCGATTGTGATAGTGTAAGGAATTGCCAACGTACGTGCATACCACCGAATCAACATCACGTCCCTGGAAGCAGCAGTCTCATCCTTCACCTCCGTTGTGACACGCACTTCCCATAGTGACCCCAACTGCCCATAACCTAACAGTATATGACCCAACTCCCTACTTATAGATTTTCCTGTTGAACTGACCATTTTTATTCGCCACTCCTAGGCAGGAGGGAGACCCTACCAGCGTCATCGAACGCCACACAATCGGCCGCTACTACATTGAATATGCCGGCAGGTCAGTATCCTCCTACGCGTGCACCTCATGCAAGCATGGAGGGAAACGATGACGCATTTCGCATCGAAATTGGAGACGTGTGGAGGTTCGCCGAAAATTTTCGCAACCGTCGAAGCTAATACACCTCATCACTTTTAGGCGCCCAACACCTGGCCTTTGAGCCCCAAGCCAGGTTACATGTGTTCGCCGACTACATTGAATGTATTATACAGGACGACATTGATACTATTTGCGACCACCAATTTGGTTATCTTCCTCGGCACTCAACGGCTCAACAGTATGTGGTGGAGACGCCCCCTGGCTTTCCGCAAGTCTTCCTTCACTCCACGGTGTCTCGGGATGTTGAGAAGGCCTTCTAAAAAAACGGCCATGCTGGCCTCCTGCACAAGCGCATGCACCTGGGACTAGCTACAAAGCTAAGCAGCATGCTACAAAGCTGTTTTCAACCCCACTTTCAAAGTAACACTCGCGAAGAGAACAGAAAGACTTAGGTTAGTCCGTGGCGGGGTCTCCGAATACTGTTCTAATCTCTACAGTGTTCTTAGGCAGATTTTCCAACCTAGCCGCACTTCAATATAGCCCAGTAAGCAGATGACTTGCTGCTGTTCTACACATACAAACACATTCATAGCTGCTTCAACCCCAAAGAGAGACACCTCCATCTCGTCGAAGAGTGGTGCCGTCGTTGGCACATCATTCTACTGACTAAGCGCCACACCCTCGCAGACAGCACCGCCTTTAATTACGGGGGCTAAAGGATAGAATGGAGGAACTCGATCACCTACCTGGAAGTGAAGCTACATAAAGGTCCAAACTTTTTCGAGCACATACGGAACCTGTCCGCAGGGTCACGTGGGGCTATTACTTCCCTGTACCACGTAGTAAGGTCCGGGAAACCCTTCCGCCCAAAGTTACACATATTTTCCGGCCTGATAATCCCCTCACGCTCTACGTCAGCCAGATCTAGGGATTGGCCGCGGACAGCTGGCATTTATGGCTACAACAGGCGCAGAATAGGAAACTTCGGCCCATCTATTCCGTCGGCCACTTTTTCCCCGTGAGACTACTTCACGAAGCCTTATCCCTTCCATATGTAGAAGATGAAATTATGCGCTAGACACCAAAATTCTACGTGAGTTTGCCTCAACAGCAGAGTGGCATGGTCAGGTCTCTTGGGGATTATATTACCAGAACTCGACGCTTCAAGTGACATCGGGTTCCTCGCATGACTTGCGGGCAAATGAGATGACACTGAAAGTTTACCATTAGAAGTTAAACCTGGCCTCCATTTTAATCCAAACAAGATCTGGTTGGCTGCAAAACTCAACCCATGAAGCAATAAATTTGCAGATTTTAAAACCACTCCCTGCAGGGTGAGAAGTACCGTTGCATCCTAATAGACAGCCATCGAAGAGCTACATGCTTCTTCCTATTTCATTCCATCCCAAAACAGAGAAGCCATCACTAAAAACCTATCCCAAAACAAAAACCCTCCGGTAAAACCCTATTGAGGATAGGCACACAGAAAAATCACTCAGGCTGAACCTCAGACGATCAGTAGCAAGTCGGAGGCATCAGTTTGTCAATGCACCGCAGTCAACCAGGCAACAACTCTCTTGCTATACCGCACGGTTATGCATCTCAAGTGAAAGTATAAACTCGAGTCATCCGTTCCCCCTCTTCAAGCTTCCTCGAGCATAAGATGATCCCGGTCCTAAGCTTACGATCCCGTTCTGCATCTCCAAGTTTTTCAGTGTATCTCGAGACGTGTCTCGAGGCAGTTTTGTGGTGCCTGCTAAAGACGGGGATTTCAGTGTTGCAACATTTACATCCAGTTGACGCTTCCGTTTTGCATTTCGAGCTCATCAGGTGAGCCTCTAACAGCGTGTTTCCATGCAGATCTGCAGAGCCAACTGAAGGAAAGGCATCCTTTTCTCCTTTGTGAACCTTCACTTGGTAGACACAGACACGCAGCTAGAGCGTGTACGTCCTGACAAGACTACTTAATTGGTGACAACGACGCAGCTACTATGGATCCCAAGTGGAGACGCTTCATACTACGACCATAACGCTGCTCACATTCTACACCGAGGACCCCGTGACATGGTTCCTGCAAGCCGAAGCTACCCTCTCAGCCAACCGAATCACATCACAGACTACTGAATACTACAGGGTGCTTGCTCACCTCCCACGCTAGGTCATCGTCCAGGTAGCCGACATTGCTGTAGCACCAGGAGAAGACCCGTATACAACACTGAAGACTCGGCTCATTGATATTTGTGGCCCAGGCCTCCTCAAAGAAACTGCAAACCCTCCTTGAGAACACAGGTTGGGTAACTAGAATCCCTTGCACCTGCTGCGCACCATGCTGCACCAGGCGGAAGGATCCATCAATACACCACACCTACGACTCCTCTGGGTTCGACACTGCCGCGGAGACTTCCAGCTATGCTTGCAGCTTGGGAAAATGAACCCCAGGACAAACTGGCACAAATGGCTGACCGACTTCGCGAATCAGCGACAATCACACTAGCAGCCATCACCCGGCAAAACCAATCTGAACCACCAAACGAAACGCAATACCATATAAAAGCATTCTCCGGCCGACTGCAGCAACTGAAGCGTAAACAGGGAACACAAATACTGCAGAGACCCGGGGAACAACAGACCTCACAAACAAACGAAACCTGCTGATGCCATCGAAGATGCGGACGACAGACCTGGAAATCCGTACCACCGTGTCGCGTGGCGTCTACGGCCCAAAACCGTTATCAGGGAAACGCATAGTTACGGCAGAGAAGGTGGACAATATCACCAAACGCCTATTCATATTCTGCAAGGAGTACCGGGTCGCCTTTCGTGGTGTAGTGGTTACCATGCTAGCCTCTGGTTTCCGAGGTCGCAGGCTCAAATCCGGCGGGGGAGGCGATAGATTTTTCGGGCGTAAAAACCTTAGCATGGTTTCCTTCGGAAGGGAAGTAAAACCGGTGGTCCCGAGTCATAGATTTACGGCACGTAAAAGAGCCTCAAGCCTAATAAAGATGCCTCTGAGCAAAATTGCCAGTCTTTCACGCCCAATATAGAATGGGATGCTAAGAACCACAGCAGTTAAACGGCGTCCATAAATAAAACTCAATTTAATTTTTAAACGAGCAACCGATTCCGTTCCTGTTTAATACAGGCGTCTACACATCCATCATATTCAACATAATATTGCGAAATGCATGTACAGAATTCAAAATGGCTCACCCATATTCACATTCGGGTACCAGAGAGCCACACTCAACCTCGGAAACCGGCGTCCTTACCCATGGATCTTTTGGTGGCGGACATTCTCAAGGCAATGGTGGGACCTGGTTACCTCGCACATTTTAACGTATCAGTAAACTCCACATCCAAAACCCTTACGGATACCACCCTCAACATACCCATTCGTTACAGAATAGAACACTCCACAACATTCCTCTCCTCCATCCCACCTCAGACATCGTAAAACCCTTCTCAACTTCTACGTGAAGATAACCACATCCACCACCAACAAGCCATACAAGGACATTGGCATATTCCAGCATATAGAGGCGAAAGGAGCTCCAGTCACATCCAAAGCAAGAAAGCTCTACTCTGGTATACACTTGAAGGCTAAGGAGGAATTTAAAAAATGCTGACGGATAATCCGACCCTCTAAATTACCCTGGACTTCACCCCTACACATTGTTCAGAAACCATACGGGTTGATCAGGCATGCGGAGACTATATGGCACTGAACAAGAAAGCAACAGCGGGCCATTACGCAGTTCCCACATCCGTGACTTCAACACCCTGCTTCACGGAAGCAAAATCTACTCCACACTGGATATAGCAAGAGCCTTTCACCACATACCTATCACCCTGGAGGACATACCAAAAACCGCCTTCATCACCATCATTCGGTGTATTTGAATACACTCGATGGGGTTCGGACTCATAACTGCCGCTTAGAGTTATCAAACATTTATGGACCACCAATTAGTGGGATGCCGTTTTCATCTTCTGTTACTCAGACGACGTCCTCATAGCCTCAACCTTTCCGAGGCAACATGAACAGCACCCCACAATGGCCACACGAAGGTTCTCTGAGCCTGCCCTACATCTCAAAACGTGAGTTACGTGCTAGGACAAATTAAAGTCAAATTCTTGGGGCACGTGATCTCAGCAAAACGAATTATCCTACCATCGAAAGTCGCGGTAATCACAGAGTTTCCTCGCCCAAAGGACATCATTGGGTTACGCGGATTACTGGGTATGGTCAATTTATACTGACGCAACATTCCTAACGCTGCTGCCAACCATAAACTTCGGAACGGCTTACTACACATCGCGAAAAGGAGCGACAAGACACTCATTACAAGGAGCGGCCCCCGGACCAAGCATATCGAGCTATAAAGAAGCCCTGAAACAGCTTACCCTTTTGACACATCCCTCAGCAGACGCACACACTCTTCCACACGGACGTCAATGACACGGACCTTGGCACCGCCCTCCAACAAAACAAGAAGGGGAGACTGCAACCGCTGGCATTCTCCTGCAGAACCTTAAGCAAGGCGCAGAAATCTTACTCCACCTTCGATCGACAATTACACTTTAGAGACGCGATAGAAAGACGGTGTTTCACAGTACTCATAGACAACAAACCTCTGACCCATGCCATCAACCAAAATACAAAAAACAGCAGCTCAAGAGAAACCTGGCAACTCAACTCCAGCTCCCAATTCACCACCGACATCCAATACTGGGAAGGAGAGAGGCCCACAGTAGTGGACACCCTATCCAGGATAGAGGCAATCAACCTGACAGCCGTGAAACCTTAGCCACAGAACAGGCAAAGGACAGAGAACTGAGAACATACATAGAGACGTATACTAACACACAACTTCCAGTATTAAACACAGATTTCACTCTGGTCTGCGACGTCAGCACGCAAAACAGAGGTATTTATGCCTACACCACTTCCGCCACCCAGAGGCTACACAAACTGCCTTACGATGATAGACCATGCTACCAGCTTGCGAGAGTGCATTCCGCTCCGGAGGATAGACGCCCAAACAATAGCGGACAAGTTCCTTCAATACTGGATCGCAAGCTTCGGCACAACAGCCCGAATCACCATCGAACAAGGCAGAGAATTTGAAGCAGAGCTCTTTACAAAACTAACCAATGTCTTGGGCATCTACAATTTCCGCAATAATGCCTACCACGCACAAACCAACGGTAAGGTAGAGCGATGACATAGGAGCCTAAAAGTCGCACTATATGCCTTAATGAATACCGGCGCCTGGTCGACAATCTGCCAACCGCACTTTTGGGACTCCACACGGCCATCACCACCATCTGTCGTCTTCCGTGGTGTGGGGGTACCATGCTAATCTCTATTTCTCGAGGTCACAGGTTCAAGCTCTGCTGAGGGCGATGGATTTTTTGGGCGTAAAAATCCCTAGCATGGCTTCCTGCATGAGGAAGGTCCCACGCCGTAGATTTACTGCACTTAAAAGAACCTCAAGCGTGATAAAGGGGCCTCTGAGCCAAATTTCTGGTTTTTCACGCCCAGTGTAGAATGGGACACTAAGATCCACACCAGTTAAGAAGTGTTCATAAACATTACTTAATTTAATTTATCAGCACCACCAATGACCTCAGCCTGGTACAGAGGATCCATCAACAGACAGTACGAGTACCAATGGACGTTTACATTCCCACGGCGTCTCGATTATCACCAACATAAGGGAAACCCAACGACGGCTAAATTATTGCCACAAGATACCCCCTAGAGACCTACGAACAGAGACAAACAACTTGCAGATGGAGATACTATTCTCTGAATGGGAAAGAGAACTATCCACGTACGATCCAGCATTTCCCAGGGCGCCGAGCTGCAATCCAAGAGGACAGTCAGCGAAGTAAAGAAGGAGGAAACGTAGGAATCTCATGGTTCCTACCGCCCCATGACGCGGCGATCTAGGAGAGGCCGGTTGTGAACCTTCACAAGACCTATACAACCTTTTGGGCAAGGCCCAATGGACCGTATTATGCTTAGTTGCTAAGATCGCCACACAGAGACGCTGATGTAAATAGTTCAGTCAAAAAGCACATTCGATAATGGAAACAAAATCTTTCTCCCGTCTTATGTTTTCCTTGTAACGTGTCATAACACAGTGAGGAGAGCTTTTCCTTCCTCCTGTCGACTGAGTTTCAACGTCTCCATATACTTCAGCAGCCTTAGCCATTGACACTGGTCTTGTTTCTGTCTCAGCTAATTCATGCCTGTCTTGCACGTTTCCAACCGGCACTGTGTACTTCAGTTTTTCTTCTCTCTCCTCTATGTCTTGTGAGTCCGTCCTTTTAATGTTTTACTTTATCATATGCGTTTTTTCCAGTCCATAAATCAAATTCTCCCTTCATTTTCAGTTACATTTAGTTTCCACCAATTTATTTTCACCGACTTTAAAGCCGGTTATCGAGACCCAGGAGAATAATAATAATAATAATAATAATAATAATAATAATAATAATAATAATATAAGACGATCAAAACCATAAATAGACAACAAAACGAGAAAAGCATAATCAATGAGATAAAGGGAATAAAGAGAATCATTTATAAAAAATAGATGCCCGCTCTGTAAATTCATAGTAGGAATGGGTTTCGTTGAAAAGGCACGAAAACAATAATAACAAAATAAAGAAATAATAACTCAATCTTCGCCGACAGCATTATCAAAATTATCAAGGCAGTATCACCATCCCTGAAAACCAGAACCTCAGCTCTACCAGAACAAGTTCCTAATCCCTGCCATCTTACAATCGAACCCGGGACTCCGAGTCTTCTCGAAGTAGCAGCAAGAAACAACACAGATGCGTCAAAGGTCAGCGTCAACTTCAAAAACTTTCCAAATCTTCTTCCAGAATATCATCATCGTGCATTGTAGATTTTTATTCCACAGGTATTTTCTTTTTGTAACTCACACACATCTTTTCATGAGTTTATGAAACTTTAATTTTGGTGGGATATCCGTTAGTTAAAACATCCATTGGATTTAACTGACTCTTGTAGCCTTTCGTCAAACACCTTTTTTCCAAATATTTGCCTCATGTTCAGCCCTTTCTGTTTGAGTCAGTTACATGAAACTTCTGTGTCTCCTGCATGCTATTAAAATTTTTATGCTTTTTACTGAGCTAATCTATTGTCATTGCCTACTAAAGAATTAAGTTGACAAATCAAATCGTCAATTTAATTTTTCTTTGACGTGTCAGATCCTTTCTCTTCCTTACCATTTTGCTATTTGTGTTATTTATTTCACCTTCCATCTTGTCCCCATTTTCACCCTTTTCATGTTCTTATCCCCCATTGGTGCGGGGATACTAATACTGTGTTTGAGTTTGCATGGATTAATATCCGTAAACAGCAGGGGGAAAGCCCCTTGTAATTGTAACTCTACTATCTTACTATATCTTCTTCTCATATCATTTTAAATATAAAAATTCCAACATTAAAAAACCCGCGTTTAACAGCGTTAGCGGCTGGCTGGCATACATAGGGTGGATCATTTGAGTTGATACTGTACGCAGTATTCCCAAAATTAAGCGTTGTAGAAAGAAATGTCTTGAACAATGGTTGCATTATATTGGGGAAAGTAAATGCCATTAGTCGTGTTTTATTCGGAGGACGTTGTGATGGTCATTTTAGCGTCAATTTAAATTGACCCTAATTGTAGGTTCCCATTTAAAAAATTAAATTGACCCCAAAATGACCATCATAACGTCTTCCAAACAAAACGCAACTAATGGCATTTACTTTCCCCCATAATATTAAGCAACTTTTATTCAAGACATTTATTTCTACAACGCTTAGATTTGGAGATGTTGTACAGTCTCAGCTTAAATGGTCCACCCTGTATATTAAAAGAGGCAGACTATATACACTCAATGTTAAACTTTTTAAGGTTAAATAAATACAATTACATACCTCAAGGTGTTTACTTACATAAACACCCAGATAATGTTGTTACCTTTCTTCCGATATACATTTTAACCCAATAAACTTATTTAAACACCTAATATTACTGAACTACACACAGATAACAGACGCCACAACCTCCGCGCTCGGCAGCCAGAGTGCAAGCGTCGGCGATGGTGTTTCGGGGCAACGTGACAGGAAAAGGATGTTCTCTCTGAACTTTATCCGTCTCTCGGCCTTAGGTTATTTGCCGGGGTATAAGAACCGCCCATTGTGGGGAGGGCGTTGGAACCAATGTGAGGCGGGATCCCTGGTCTGCCTACCTAACTACGGGACATCTCGATTTGGAAACTGTAGGGACCCTGTCATTGCTGTGCCGTTACTTCTGGCTCCCCTTCCCGGTGTCTACTTTCACCTCATCCGTCCCTCATGGGGCGTCGGTACAATATCCTCCTTCCTGGATCGGTGCCGAATCCCCTCCGCTTCACGCTCCAATGTCATTCTTCTTAAATTTTAAGAGTCATTTTATAGGTCATGTTTCAAACATTTTAGGTCGTCTAAATCCGGGCCCTGCTGATGAGATATTCGCGAGTGAAGTTATTTCCTCCTTAGAACTTCATCTCGTCCTATAGTCAGTTACTTTCTTCCGTCTCTTTTCTAGACTATGTTGCCTAACCCCTGTCATATCATCAGCTATTGTTGTCTTGTTTCACTCCCTGCAACTTGATTAGTGAAGACACTTGTAAGTCCCTGAAATGTAATACTACTATGCTTAGCTGAGTTTACTCAAGAATTAAGCATGTACGCACTGATACCAAAATTTTGGGGTGAAAGCTCGTATCTGACTGAGTTATTTTAGGGTTGGTAAGATTTGCCAAATTTTCTAAAGACTGGTCCCGAGACTGTGACGACTAAACGCGCCCAAGGCAGATTTGACCATCTGTAAACTCTGTTTTAAGGGCAAAACATTTTGCGTTTTAGCTTTACTCTGCATATTTCTTATTACATTTTTCTATGATATATTCTCATTTCTTCTTTTACATTTAAACCTTAATTACTACCCATACTTATAATTCATTCTTGCTTCTTTTGTTTCCAGCATTTAAATAATAAGCATTTATGAATTATAATATACCCCTCACGGTTTCATAACCCTGAGCTCCTTAAGCAACTGGATAAATGTAATAAAGAGATGTTAAAGGAGAAATATGCGAACTCAGAGGCTATATTAATGCGATACTTTAATATTAGGGTTTTAGAAAGTAATGTGAGTATTGGAAATAATTGAATGAGTAGTGATATAACCAAAATACAGAAGTTTAGGCAAAGCAAAAATAAGAGTGCTGATAGATAGTGTGACAAATATATAGAGTTTTGTGAATTGGATTCCTTGGATATTTTAAGTGGAAAGTCTGGGGAATACGAAAATGGGAATTATAATTTTATAATTAGGTGGCGCCGGGGTAGCTCAGTGGTTTTGTTGGGCGATTTTAAGTCGGCCCAGGGGGAACACTTTCCAACTACTGAAGCAATTGGGCCCTAAAAGTGCCTGACCTTCACAGCAAAGTACGATTTTGTGATTCATAAATCCAGGCCCTGTTGTTAAAACTGAGGTGTATAGCGAATCCAAAAAGTATTCGTCTCCACTTCTAAAAATTCTAGCAAGCAAATTAACAGAGAGAAAATTCTGAGTTTTAACACTAGAGCGAAGGAAAAAGATTAAGAGTTTACGCATTCTGGGTTTTTCAATAAGTTTCATTTTATGAGATTTATAATGCTGTTTAAAAAAATATTTCACAAACTTTTCAGCATATCCGTATGTAATGTTTACAAAATTATGTTCCATGCATTTAGTAGAGCAACGCTTTTGGTATAATACCTGATATTGCGGTAAAAAGGGGTTTGATTTGTTGAATGGGGGGCAGTCAAAGTCATAAATTATCAGCGTTTTTAATGAACTTCCTCATCAACGTCTTCCTTTATGACTTCACAAAATATGAATTTCTCCGTTATATTAAATCATATCGCCGATATTGTCAGGTACAAACTTGCTCTACTAAATGCATATAAAATAATACTGTTAACATCACACATGAGAAAGTTGAAAAATGAATGCAATTCGAAAAAAAGTTATAAAACTAAAAGTGGAAAAATTCCCGAACGCGTAAACTGTAATATTGTTGTTTTCTTTCTGCATACAAAATGATAATTTCCACACATTGATTTCCGGGTTCATATCTTGCACAGAAGTAGGGTCGCCAGAATGAATTCGAGTCAGGTCCGGATATCAAGCAACGGGCCACGGACATTTGCATATTTGCGGACAGAAATTGTTAAACAGATTTTTGTGTATTATTAGGATCACAATTTTTACTAACATAATCTTCTACTGCTACTGCCGCTACCACTACCACTACCACCACCACCACCACCACTACTACTACTACTACTACTACTACTACTACTACTACTACTACTACTCACCTGCTAATGCTGTCATTACCACTAACCGAACCTATACCAAGACAAATAAAAATAATAGTAGTAAAAATTTACTGTTGTAAACGCGTACCTTATTATTAATATTTTTCTTAGGATCTCGCTGCATTCAGAAGACTCTTGTTTTTAAGAACCATGCTGTAGAAATCTTCACGTGTTATTTTCAAATTCATTTGAACACAAATCTCGGCTTTCACAAGTTCCGTTGACATTCTGTTTCTAGCATCCGACCGTAACGCACTCATTGTCATTACACTAAACACTCGTTCAACGTGTGTGTTACTGACAGGAATTGCGAGGACATGCTATATTATTTTGAACAGATTTGGTGCTCTGCTTTTTCGAAAAACTCACTCCACACTTTGCAACAGTTATCCTTCCTGCCAGGATTTGATACTACCGATTTCAAAACAGAAAACTCATGATATAGTTCGTTTCCATCGAAACTAATTTTCAGTTTCTTTCCCACTTCGGCTAAGTCATTAATTGAAAATAGTTTTGGTTAGCATAAATCTAGCACGGACACAATTTTATACACATTATCACTTCCACTAAAGTTATACCATTTATTAAGATAGTTTAATAATCTGTCATAAACAAGTATGCACTCTTTTAGTAGAATATTCTTTTCTTCTTCTGTAAGGTGTTCTAAAGACATGTTGACTTCTAATCCATTAAACGTATCCTCCTTACGACCCTCTATTTGTTTCCTCACTTCCAACATAACCTCGTGAACATTTGTGGAAGATGTGTCCTCTTTTTCCAAAAGCCTAGTTGCTTTAGAAAATACAGGTAAAGGTGCATTTAAAAAATACAGAAAACACTGATAGTGTTAGTGAATACTCGTTTATTTCGTCTTGTGAACTAATAAATTTCCAAATTAAGGGGTGTGTTTTTTCTTCGCCCCGTGCTACATAATACATCTTTAAAACCCGTCACATCTTAACAAGACGCTCTACATCTGACTGCAAAGACAACCATCGCACAACACACAACAATGTGTCGCAATATTTCACTATAGTCATGCTGAGCAAACACGCAAAATGTGTTTATTTCCTCGGAATTTTTTGATGATGAAGAAAAGTCTGAATGTAGCTTAAGAACTAGACTTCCTACATCACATTTTAGGAGTTTGAATCCAAATTTAGCACAGTTATGTAATATATGACAACAACAATTGGCTTTCATTAAATTTGCATTTTCTTCTTTTAATCTAGTAAAGACAAAATTATGTTTACCAAAATAACCGAAACACTGTCGGCTGAATAAGAAACTACATTGTTTAGTGTTAAACAATTTTCCAATAAAATAGATTTTAGTTCATTTGAAATGCCTTCTGCAGATTCGTTTACATCTTCATAGAAATCAAGAACTTCGTTACATTTTCCCTTATCTTTGGAGAAATACGTTACAACTATCGGTAATGTTTTTATTGTCCTTATTTGAAGTGTTTGAACCTAATGAAAACGGAACATTTTGCTTTAATTCGCTTAGTAGCTTCTCTTAAGCATAAGGCAGAAGCACATTTTTTGCTAACGCCTCACTTTTAGGTCGGTCGCATCTTAGTTCGTTGCTACAGAGGTGTCTCTGAAAACATGTGGATATAACTTATTGCACAATCTTAAGAATTGTAAGAATGGTGGTGTTTCACACCATGATAAAATAAAATTAAATTGAGTTTTATTCATGGACGCTCTTTAACTACTAAGGTTCTTAATGTCCCGTTCTATATTGGACGTGAAAGAGCGGAAATTTTGATCAGAGGCCTCTTTATCGGCTTGAGGTTCTTTTACGTGCCGTAAATCTACGACACGAGACCATTGGATTTACTTCACTAACGAAGGAAACCATGCTAAGAATTTTTACGCCCGAAAAAATCCATCACCCTCCGCCGTGCTTGAACGCGCGGACCTCGGGAACCAGAGACTGGCTGCTAGGTACTCCTAAACGAATGCTGTATAGATTTAATTCATTTTGTGGAATTTATAAGAATTAAATTCAATATTAGTGAAATCTGAATATTCATAACTTCGAAGGACGACACACCATGATTAAGTCAAAGTTAATTCTGTTGCAGTGATTTTGTCGTCTTCTACAGAAAATTGCTTTGGCAAGAATTTAAGAAGAGATTGGTTTTTCTTTTGTGTGATAATATTAGCTTTGTATCTTTCTGATTGTAAATTTTTATTCACGGCCTTCACGCCGTCATATTTAACAGTAAATGAGATACTGCATATTCTGCACTTTCTGCCCACTTTCTTACCGCATATTCTGCACACATACACTCATTACTATAAACTTTTTGTAACCACTCTTTATAATGCTCGTTCTGCAATCATTCTTCACGAAACGAACTTAGGTATCGCCTCTTCATTTTACTGTTAGGTAATAGTGAAAGAAACGTAGGGTTTTGTTACAAAGAAATTAACATTAGAACAAAATTATTCAAAATCATTAAAGAGTAAGGTCACATTAAATCCCGTAGATTAAAGTCATTGGCCGGTACACCCGGAGAATTCATTCCAAGCCCGAACACTCCGGGTGGCGCTCAGAGATCTGGCAACCCTACGTGACAGAAGATGAGCAGCCTTGCGTGTCTTTAATTCATGGCCGCGAATTCAGGAAACAAGGTCTATTGAGAGGCTACATAACTTTATACACGTGTGTGAATTATATCACTGAATGAGAACATTGCAAGAGCTATTTCAAGAGTACCAAGGTAAGTCTCAGTGCGAAGGTCATTTTTACACAACATATTTGTGCTTCAAGATGAAGCAGTGCTTCAGCCAGTTTGCTGAGTGGCAACGAAAAAAATGAAGTCCTCTTTTGACTATGATCTGGCCGAGCGAGATAGCTCCGCGATAAGTGTGAGGCTCGCATTCGGGAGGTCCCGGATTCGATTTCCGCCAGGCCGGCTACTTTGTCCATGGTTTTCTTTCGCGGTTTCCCCGGGTCCGCAGTCGAATGCCGGGGTGGTTCCCCTTCTACCACGAACTTCCTGTCCACTTTCTGTCCCCATAATTGTAGAACGAAGCGACAGCGGTTGGTATGTTGCGATAGGACGGTGGAATCTGCGCTATGGAAAGATTACTCCCTGGCGCTTAACGGTACTGCCAGGGTCCCCTTTACTTCCTGGGATTCCCAGATTGCGGGTGGCTAAGCTCAGGCTAGCCGACGTGAGCATAGGTGTCATGTTAGAATCGTTAGGGACCCCGTCCTTGCTAGCGCACATCATCGTCAGGATCTGGTGGCCTTTCGGGTCTCCCTTTCATCCCTTCCTCCGAAGGGTCACTTTGGAAGCACAGAGCGCCCACTATGGCCTATGTCTGGGCTGTGCTCCAGTTACTCGCTTAGGTACTTAAGGAAAAATAATTATTGCATCTGGGATTTCACCTGAAATATACTTGTTTTGAGGTGCACTGAATCCAAAACACAAAAATAAAGTAGTAACAACAATAATAATAAAAAAGGAAAGTTACATTTGCAGCATAGCTCAAAAATGAAAAGTCGGACCAGTCGGACACCGTTTAAGGTTAAAGGAAACTGAATTTTTTACAAAATTTGAAAAAAAACCTAACTCTCTTAAAAATTTAAATACAAAATCCCCATTCACTGTAATATCACGAACCAACTGCTGTATTGTCTTTCTGGCCATCCAATTGCCCAAACACGTTTAAATGGACGTGCGCAAGTGAGTGCATGGAATATTAAAACTTGATTTTCTTGTAAACTGTATTTTTGTCCCTTCAAAATGTTCCACAAGATGCAGTTTTTGTTATTTCTTTCAGATATTCAGTATACGTTCTTTGGAGGCAGATGAAGAGATCTGAAGAGCCTTTGCTTGATACCAGGCATATTGTGGATTTAGGGTACTAATAATTATTTAATGCATAACTGATTTTTGGAACATATGAAGTATTACATAAATTTGTTATTGTATACCAGATAATGTTTTCATGTTACATAAAATTAAATATTTGATCTTCAAGAACTGTATTCTAGGATTTAAAATGCTCAAACTTTCATAACGTGGGGCATTTCACATGGGATTGGATTTTCATTCCTTGAAAATTGTTTTGGAAAGTTACGTACATAGAACCATGAAAATTGATTTCCTGCCATAAATATGTTAACCCATCTGAGTAGGATTTATTAGGGGAAGCTAGCACACTTTTTGATAAA
This sequence comes from Deroplatys truncata, assembly GCA_030765065.1. Classification (NCBI taxonomy): domain Eukaryota; kingdom Metazoa; phylum Arthropoda; class Insecta; order Mantodea; family Mantidae; genus Deroplatys; species Deroplatys truncata. Next base: position 174,993,252 of record CM060990.1, read on the forward strand.
AAATGCGTTTATATGGGAGAGATAGGGAAAACAAGGAGAGATACTAGGCTAGGACATGTTTGAAGGAGGAAAATGCATTTATATGGGGGAAACAGGAATATGAGGAGAGATGCTATACTAAACAGGGCTTGAAGCGTAAAATATGCGTTTATATGGGGGAAGATAGGTAATACGGCGTGAGATGATGGGCTAGACAGGGATTCAAGGGTAGAATAGCGTTTTATGGGAAAAGAAAGGGAATACGAGGCGAGATGCTAAAGGGTAGAATATACGTTTTTATGGGAACAGATAAGAAATACAAGAAAGATGCTAGGCCAGACAGGGGTTGAAGGGTAAAATACGCGTTTATATGGAAGAGATAGGGAATACGAGGAGAGATGCTAGGTTTGACAGTGGTTGAAGGGTGGAATATGCATTTGTATGGGAAGAGGTAGGGAAAACGAGGATTGATGCTAGAGGTACAGGGACTGAAGCGTAAAATACGCGTTTATATCAGAGAGATGCTAGGCTAGACAGGACTTGATGGATAGAATAAGTATTTATATGGAAGACATAGAGAATACGAGGAGAGATACTAGGCTTGACGGATTGAATATACGTTTATATGGGAAGAGATAGAGAAAATGAGGAGAGACGCTAAGGAGGACAAGGATTGAAGCATAGAATATGCGATTATGTGGGGGAGAGAGAGGGAAACAAGGAGATGCTCGGCTAGGGGGGTAGAGGACTAAAGAATGCGTATATATGTGAAGAGACAAGGAATACAAGGAGAGAAGCTAGGGAAGACAGGCACTGAAGGTATTTAGGGTGGTTTTCCAGAAGGGTGGGGGAACAATTTCAAGGGTGCTTAGAGCACATGCACAAAATAACTATTTGGAAAGGCACTTAGAAGCCATTTTTGAGTACACGTTTAGCTTACTTAGCGGGTATTCCTATGGTGTTTTGATGCAGTGGAACAACATTTGGCATCCTCTTACGAGATAGATGACATTTTTAGACACAGAAACACGTATTTTAGAGTGTAAGCATTTCGAAGGTATTTTAGCCACTGGAGTAGGAATTGTAAAGCACTTTGGTATCCATTTATGAGGTTTTCAGGCTCAGGTACAGGTATTTTGTTTATCATTTTGGAACATTTCAGGTATGCAAACAGGCTTTCAGGACATTCTGGTACACGTTCAGGGGAATTTCAAGTTTTTCAAAGGCATTTAGAAAGAGGAGGAGGTATTTTATGGTGTTGGTGTATGTTGGTGGTATTTTGACCACTGGAGCAGGAACTGTAATGCACTTTTGTGTGCATTTATAGGCTTTTTACTCCGAGGTATAGGTATTTTCAATAATTTTTATGTATTCCGAAGAGTATTTTCCAAACAGGAAAAGGTATTTTCATTCTATCAGCACAGGCCTTTAGAGATTCTGACGGGTTTTCAAGAGCAGGTATTTTTATGATACTGCCACTGCGCTTTTAAGCTCTTTTTTTTTTAGAAAATGTAGCACATATTTTCATGGTATTGTCACAGAATTTAAGAGTATTCTAATGATTTTTAGAAAGGCACAAGTTTTTAGACTATTATGACAGGTTTTTATAAACAGGAGCAGACATTTGAATGGTATTGCCACAGGTTTTTAGAGTATTGTGGTGGTTTTAATAAACAGGAGAGGTGTTTGAATGGCATTTCCCAGGTGAGTATTCTGATGGTTTTTATAAACTGGAGCTGGTGTTTTATTGGTATCGGCACAGATCTTTAGAGCATTATGATGGTTTTTACAATACAGGAGCAGATATTTTCATGGTATTGGCACCGGGTTTTGAGGGGTTTCAGTAACTGGTGCAGAAATTTTCATGGCATTGGCACTGGTTTATGAGGCATTTGGGAAGTGCTTTAGACACTGGAGCAGGAATTGTGCACTTTTTGGAACCTCTTTGGGGTCTTTAGTCACTGGAGTATAAATTGTAAAGCATTTCAGTGTTCATTTATAGGCTTTTAAACACAGGTACAGGTATTTTCGATCATTTTAGAGCATTTCAGGTACACATACAGGCTTTCAGGATATTCTGGTATACGGACAGGAGATTTTCAGATATTTCAAAGGCATTTTAGAAACGGAAGTAGGAGTTTTCATGGTATTGGTACAGAGTTTTAAGATTTGTCAGAACATTTATAATGTATTTTATGTTGTTTTAAGGTATTTTTGTCACTTATACTGCTGTTTTCGAGGGTACTGTTGGGAGTATTTGAGACTCTGTGAAGGTATTTTTAGGCTATGGATGAGACATGGGCGCAGGCCTTTAGAACGTCTTGGTAGACGAGACAGTAACATTTCAGGTGTATCAAAGGTATTTTTAGAACCTGGAGGTGTTTCATGGTATGAGCATGGTGAGAATGCAGACTTAAGTGTACTGGCAGCCTTCCGTGTTGTTAATGTTCAGTGAAGTGAAACAAAAGCAACGGGGTCAAGAGGATAGTCGCTGCAGTCGACCGCCTCTTGTTTCGTCCAGCCTAAGTAATACTGGGTGACGTGACTTTAGAACGTCACAATGGACATTACCAGCATTTCAAACAATGCTTAAGAGAATATAACTTGGATCTCAAGAGAAAGACTCTCCAGGAGACCACGATTTTAAATGAAAATTCACTCGAGTACTGCGTATACATCTAGCAGACATCCGATGAAGAAAGAAGATTAAAGGGGAAGGCGTTAACTCTGCCATTAGGAGCATATCCTAGTGCTAGTCTCAAACCCAGGTAAATAGGACAGACGCCAACAACGAACTAATATAAAGCTACGTTGACGTAAAAATTTCCAATTAAGACTCCCAAATAATGAAACCTGAGTAAAACGTAGCAATTTCACTAAAAGAAACTCGAGGATAGCTCTGGTTAGGCTAGGTTAGGGTAGACGATTGGGAATATATGCTAAGGGATGCCTATTTTAGGTTAGAATGCTTGGCATTGGGTTAGAATGATATCAGGTTAGCTTAGACGATGACTGAATATAATACATGATGAGAGGATAGTCTGGGAGAGGTTAGGTTAGGCTACACTCGCGTACTGATTGACTATTATGAAGGATGGGGTTAGCTTAGGTTGTCTTAGAAAAGGGTTGGTCACGTTTGGTTACTTTTCCTCTTACGTTTTGTTAGGTTAGACTATGATAGGATAGAATAGACAATGTGAGGATGTCCCAGAACATGTGAGGTAGGGATAGGTTAGGTTAGGATGTTCGGTGTGAGGTTAGATTAGACTACTTCTTTGCATATACTAAAAATGTAAATCAACAGACAGTTTATCCCTCTCGGTCTCACGCGCTAACTGCTCAACATATAGAAGTTTACAGGATTTAGAAAAAAGGGTTTTAAAACTATATAGAAAGAGTTCTAACATTGGATAACAAATGCTCATGAAGTATTAAAAATGAGTATAAAAATACACCAAGTCCTGAAATTAGGCTAAATACCCACGTTAATACTTGATTTACTCATAAAATTAGCTTAAATACCTATAAAAATATCTGAATAACCTATGATGTTACCTTGAATACCAGTGTTAAGACTGCATTAGCTGTGAAACTAGCCTAAATGCCTGTGATAATACTTGGATTACCCGCTAAAATACCCGTGATAATACCTGAAATACCCTTTAATCACACGAAATACCAGTTATACTAGCTGAATTACCTGCTAAATTACCCCTAAGCACCTGTTATACTACCTGAATTACCTATAAAATACCCCCCTCCCCAAATACCTGTAATAATGCCTAGATTAGCCGTGAGATTCCTCTGCCTGTGTTACAAAAGTCTTAAAAGCTTGTGAGAATACCTGATTCATAGCCTAAAATACCTTGAAAGAGTCTCATACTCCTAGCAAAACCTTTGAGAATGCCTGAAAAAAGTGCTAAAATACTTTGAAACAAGTGCATAAAATACCTTCGAGATGTTCTAAACCTGTACCAACACCATGAAAACACATGCTCTAGTTTCTAAAAATACCTTTGATACACTTTAAATTCTCCTGCCTCGTGAACCAAAATTTTCTAAAAGCTTGTGCCCATGTCTTATCCATAGCCTAAATATATCTTCATAGAGTCTCAAATACTCCTACCAGTACCCCCGAAAACAGCAGTATAAGTTTAGTGTTAAAAAGTACCTTAAAAAGAACATAAAAATACATTATAAATGTTCTGAAATATCTTAAACGCCTGTACCAATACCATGAAGATTCCTACTCCAGTTTCCAACACGCCTTTGAAACATCTGAAAATCTCGTTCCCGTCTACTGGAATACCCTGAAAGCCTGTATCCATAGCTTAAATGCTCTAAATAGATCGAAAATACCTGTAACTGTGTCTAAAAGCCTATAAAAGGACACTAAAATGCTCTATAGTTTCTACTCCGGCGACTAAAGCCTTCAAATATGTTCCAAAAATGAAAAATTCCTGCTCCAGTATCTAAAATACCTTCGAGATGTTCTAAACCTGTACCAGTGCCATGAAAACTCCTGCTCCAGTTTTTAAAAATACCGTTGATACACCTGAAATTTCTCCTGCCCCGTGCACCAAAATGTTCTAAAAGCTTGTGCCCGTGTCTCACCCATAGCCTAAAAATACATTCATAGAGCCTCAAATGCTACTATCAGTACCCTCGAAAACAACAATGTAAGTGTTAAAATACCTTAAAACAACGTAAATTACATTATAAATGTACTGGAAAATCCTAAAAACCTATACCAATAACATAAAATTTCCTGCTCCATTTACAAAATGCCTTTGAAATATCTGAAAATCTCCTGTCAGTGTACCATAATGTCCTGAAAGCCTATATCTATATCTGAAATGCTCTAGAATAATCAAAATACATGTACCTGTGTCCAACAGCCTATAAATGAACACCAAAATGCTCTACAATTTCTATTCCAGTAACTACAGCCTTCAAAGGTGTTCCAAAAATGCACAATTCCTGCTCCAGTGTCTCAAATACCTTTGAAATGCCTAAAAATCAGTGCCAATGCCATGAAAATTTCTGCACCAATTTCTAAAAACCCCTCAAAACCCAGTGCCAAAACCATGAAAATACCTGCTCCTGTTTTGTAAAAATCATCATAATACTCTAAAGTCGTGTGCCAATACCAATAAAATATCTGCCCCTGTTTATTAAAACCATCACGATACTCTGGCAATACCATTCAAATACCTACTGCTGTTTATAAAAACCTATCATAATACTCTAAAAACCTGTGCCAATTCTAAAAATCATTAGAATACTCTAAAATTCTGTGCCGAGACCATGAAAATACCTGCTATAGCTTCTAAAGAAACCCCTTAAAAGCTCACTGTCAGAACCATGAAAATATACTCTTGTTTGAAAAACCCGTCAGAATCTGTAAAAGCCTGTGCTTACAGAATGAAAATAAATGTTCCTGTTTGGAAAATACCCTTCGGAATACACAAAAATGATTGAAAATACTGTACCTCGACCTAAAAAGCCTATAAGTGCGCACAAAGTGCATTAAATTTCCTGCTCGAGGTCAAAATACCTTCGAAATGCATACGCCAACTTCCTAAAATATCTGCTCCTGTTTCTCAATGCCTTTGAAATGCTTGAAATTCTCCTGGTCATATTCCAGGATGTTCCGAAAGCTTGTGTCCATACCTGAAATGCTCTAAAATGATAACAAAATACCTGCGCCTGAAAACCTCATAAATGGATACCAAAGTAATCTATAATTCCTACTCCAGTGGCTAAAATACCTTTGAAATGCTTACACCAACACCCTAAAATACCTGTTTCTGTGTCTAAAAATGTCCTCTAGCTCGTAAGAAGATGCAAAATGCTGTTCCACTGCATCAAATCAGCATCAGAATACCCGCTAAGTTAAACGTGTACCCAAAAATGGCTTCTAAGTGCCTTTCGAAATAGTTATTTTGTGCCTGTGCTCTATATACCTCTGAAGATGTTCCCCCATCCTTCTTAAAAACATCCCTAAATACCTCCAGTCCCTGTCTTCTCTAGCATCTCTCCTCGTATTCCTTGTCTCTTACCATATATACGCATTTTCTAGTCCTGTACTCTCGCCTAGCCCAGCAACTCTCCTTGATTTCCTCTCCCCCATATAAACGCACACACTACGCTTCAATCCCTGTCCTCCCTATCTCTCCCCATATAAACGCATATTCTACCCTTCAACCCGTCAAGTCTAGCATCTCTCCTCGTATTCCTTATCTCTTACATATAAATACATACTATATCCATCAAGTCCTGTCTAGCCTAGCATCTCTCCTCGTATTCCCTATCTCTCCCAAATAAACGCATATACTACGCTTCAATCCCTGTCCTCCCTAGCATCAATCCTCGTTTTCCCTACCTCTTCCCATATAAACGCATATTCTACCCTTCAACCCCTGTCAAACCAAGCATCTCTACTCGTATTCCCTATCTCTTCCATATAAACGCATATTCTACCCTTCAACCCCTGTCTGGCCTAACATCTGTCCTCGTATTCCCCATCTGTTCCTAAAAAGGTTTATTCTATGCTTCAAGCCCTGCCTAGCCTAGATCTCGCCTCGTATTCCCTATGTTTTCTCATATAGCCGCATATTGTACCCTTCAAGCCCTGTCAAGTCTAGCATCTCTTATCGTATTCCCATCTCTCCCATATAAACGCATTTTCCTCCTTCAAACGTCTCCTAGTCTTCCCTATCTCTTCCATAAAAACGCATTTTTAGTCAAAAAGTGCGCTAGCTTCCCCTAATATATCCTACTCATATGTGATAAAAATTTCGGCTAAATTGGTTGAAATTTGTAGAAATTACCGATTTGAGTACCGAGTACCCTTAAGAATATGAGGCGGGATCTTCAAAAAGGTTTCCCCGCTTCAAAATACCCTTTACAAGAACAATAATAATAGATAATCACTTTTGTTATTTTTTAAAAATGGCTGCAATGCTTTTCGTTACAATATATGTTTAAAATGTTGGCTTGACAAAATGTATGTCTTAAAATCTGTGAATAATAAGTTATGGAAAGTTTTCTTCATTCTCGCCGACGTTTACAGAATCGAGAAACCATAAGGAATAGATAAAGAATGACTGCCTCCCACGAAAAAGTAAAGCTCATTAAAGCATACCATTTGTGGCAACTTGTTTTTTCGTAGTGTTAGCAGTTTTCACAAATATTCTATGTTTACATTTTCCCAAGGTGGTTTACTTTTATGCATCATCTAACGAAATATATTTGAGAATGTGCGATTCTTTTTGCCGCTCATTTCAAAACAAAAATTGACTTGTAATATAAACAGCTAAGTTGTTTCTTTCGCACTCTGTTCGTAGCCAAGTTCGTACTGACTAGTTTGAAAGCATTTTTAGGCAAATATTTTTATCGTGATTAAAGTACAGTGACTTTTGTATAAACAGGAACAGCTACAAATTTGTAATCAATCTGTGTGTTACCAGATTTTTAAATTAGGAGAATTTGTCAGAAATATTTGTATCCAGTTCTCAAAAGGCCCTCTTATTCACTTTTAACATTTCTTCCTGAAAGAATGAGATTCCCTTATGCTCTTCATGATTTAAACAGCAGCCGCAAGTTTGCTTGATTTCATAACAATCTCTTTTGAGAAATATAATTGTGTTACACACATCACCGTATACTATTCTGACTTAGTTCTACTTTCTAGTGTTTCTGAAACAAATTCGTAAATAAATATATGAACACCCATTTCACTTAGCCAGCGAGATGGCTCCGCGGTAACATGCGAAGCTCGCATTCGGGAGGTCCCGGATTAGATTCCCGTCGGGCCAGCTACTCCGATTATCGTTTATTCGCTGTTTCCCCGGGTCGGTAGACGAGTGCTGGGGTGGTTATTTCCTTTCATCTGTTTCAGGGTTGTAGGATCAGGTGATGGTGGAATTTGCGCTATGGAAAGATTTCTCCCTGGCACTTGGCGGGACTGCTAGGGTCCCCTTCTTTCCTGGGGGTGGCTCAGCAGGGCTAGCCGGCGTCAGGATTGGTGTCATATTGGAATCGTTAGGGTCTCCGTCCTTGCTAGTGCATATCGTCGTCCGGATCTGGTAGCCCGTCGGGTATCCCCTTCCTCCCAGGGGCTACGGTGGAAGCATAAATTGCTGTGCTGTGCTCCAGATACTGGAGGACCCTCGGTTTTACTACTCCTAACCCGTTTCATTTAGGTAGTAAGTACCGTAAAATGGTGTGAATAGAAACAATTTTCAACTTTGAACTTAATATCTTTCTGTATTATGAGACACATGTAATTGAAACTTACCTTGGTGTGTGGGTCTTGTGGTCATCTTTAATCCTATACTATGTCTTTTCACATTAATTGTAAATTAAAATGTAAAAAAAAAAAATAAAAAAATATAAATAAAAAGATGTTTCTATTCACCTCATCAAGAGCGGTGAATAGAAAAAGGCATTGTTTTTCAAATGCATTTCTATACTAGAGCTTGCTGGGCCATTGAAAAGAGTTAGTAATTTGAAGGGTGAATAGAAACATCAGGTTAAAGCATTAAGGTATTTTACCTTATATAGTTATAAGTACAGCACATGAGGAAATTTTATACAATAGGCAAACTAAAAGGTTTCTGAAAATTTTACAAAGACACAAAACAAGAAAGATTTGAGAGTCAAAGCTGGTCCAGTTAATAGAGTAAACCCACTCGGGTCATCACAAAACCGATCTTGTCTCTTGGAGGAGAGGAAGGCTTAGATGCATCAGTAGGTGCCATCAGCTTCTGGATAACATCGTCTTTGTTAAAATAACTCTCTTCAGTAATTGATGTACATGTGTTAGTATTATGAGAGTTTTGCAAATAAGTCCAACATAACCGTCATCTTGAAGCTCAATCACTTTGGCAATGTACATTCTGCATATGTTTTTGGATTTCCCATAAACTTTGACAGCTGAAAAGTCACCAGGTAGGAGACAGCTGTTGGGTTCTTGAAAGTCTCTTGGAAAATAATCAAGCTCCTCTGAGGTGGTGGACAAAATGAGATCAGGATCACTGTCTTGAATGCAGTAATCTGAGTCATCTATTAATGATTGATGTGCAGATCTTTTATTTGCACTTTTTTAGAAGCAGCCAATTTTCTAATATTGATATTGACATTGGTACCAGAGGTACTGGGCTTATCTTGCTCTGTATCTTCTAGTGGTGTAAAATCTGTCACAGAAACACTCTTCCCTGGCTCAAGAGCAACTTTCCTAGGTTTTGATGATTCTGATTTTCTCAGAGATTTCAAAAGTTCCTTGAAGGTTTCATTAATGGCAGCAGCAGGAGATGCTGGTACTGATGCCGAAGGTCTGGCTTCTCATATTTCAGATTGGTTGGATGCATTAAAGACATCAGTTGAAGGTAGCATATTCAAAACTTATTTATGATCCAGAGGCACACCACCACATTTCCTAAACCCAGAAATAACATCTTCCGCTTTGAGGGTTTCAATCAGTTTTTTTAACAGTCTGGGAAACTTTTTTTTTTTTGGTATAGTAGATTTGGTATGCGAGGTGCATCAAGTTTCCTGGCCCAAAAAAATGAAATGACATTACTCTCAGCAGTTTTTTTTAGATGATGTTCAGTGATTGATAAGTGGCTAACCAAATTATTTTATTTAAAGGTGAGTGGGAATTATTACACTAACATCACTTAAGTTTACTCACTTAACATGTTTCGGGAAACGGTTGTTCCCATCCTCAGAAGCTAATCCTCTCTGGAAGTACATTTTACCACCACAGTATCCAGTCCACAAAACGGAAACATCAACAACACGGGCCAGTCGGATTAGCTTCTGAGGATGGGAACAACCGTTTCCCGAAACATGTTAAGTGAGTAAACTTGAGTGATGTTAGTGTAACAATTCCGACTCACCTTTAAATAAATTCAATACACATCACTGTTTCTAGCTTCTTTTCAAATATCAATGTGACCAAATTATCTCCGATTAGGAATTTTTTTCCATTTAAACATCTCAAAAATGGTTATGAGAACTGATTGATTAGCTTTTAACTCTGCTTTTTTTATAGACATAAATTATGACTTCCTTTAATTAAAATCACATGTGAACCCCTGTTTGTCATTTTAAGTACTTAGTAATGCTGCATATGTTTATCTTTCCAGCAGCTGAGTGATCTGATGACATCATGCGTGTATTAAGGAAGATGCTGTAATGCAATAGCCATTGACTTGAGAATATGTATGTATAGCTATTTATTCCTGATGACAGATAAACTAATGTGAAATAAATCCACTTTTAATCAGCAAACATTTTGAAAGTAAAACATAAAACCACTAGAAACAATAAGGACAGGACAAAGCTATGACCTGATAGATTCCAGGTCTTTAAAATCTTCTCTTCATTAATAATCACTGTTATGACACATCCCAGAGGAACAAGCAATTTGTAAAGCCATTCAGCATTATTTCTTGGAACCAACTAAAGGTTTCCAGGTATATATGTAAATAATACTTTAGAGAATGGAAGTGAATGGGGAAATGCTGTTTTGTCTTTGTGTTGTATCACTCTAGTAACTGTAAGTCAGATATGTGATGCAGATGGTCTGAATTTTGAAGATGATCTAAGTGAAAGAGAGAAAAAGATATAAAAGGGCCGCTCCATGAGAAGATAAAAGTATGCAGAAAAAGACAAACCCCTCTTAAGGGAAGAAACTATATGTCCTTCCCATGAATGAATGAAGTTTAACCTTCAGACTGCTATGCTTTTGTACCTCCTTAAACCATTGAGAGGAGTCCAAGCGGAGCCCAGGCAAAAAACTCAAATTAACACAATATAATTACCTTATGTTCTACTTATAACAAACAAAATCATTTTAAAGCAACAATTCTGATGTCTCAACATTTGTTTTTACCAACAATGTACCTCAAAATTAGCATTGTCAAACAAACCACGGAATTACAAATTACAATTATTTTAATCTTCCAGCACTATCGTATTAGATGAAATAATTTGTTTTACTTTTTATTTTACACTGGGACTGACAACTGCATTTTAACATTTTTATAATGTACTATCAGTACCGTCTTAAGTTTTTTACATAGAGTTTTACAATTCATGTTCACTAAGTGTAACATCCAAGACACACTACTCTGTGCATTTTCCTACAGTGGGTATCGCAAATGAATTTCCTGCAACTCTCTCACTTTGTTCTAGTTTTTCTATAATTTTTTCTTGGACGTAACTGACATCGGCCTTTTAAAAGCTTCACCTTTCTGTTTCGACATGACTACACCTTACAATGCACACTAGGAGAGTACTGAACTGTTTCCACACAATTTCAAACCAACAATGCATGCTAGAATAACTAAAAAACACAAGGCAGCCAACATAAAACACTTAAGATGTGGAAAATTTTATGAGACATGAACTGCTATGAGGGGTCCAAGTGGACCCCAAGTTGTATTTTATTTTTTTACAATTGTATTTATTGAACACTTTACAGAACTATTTTATGGTAATAAAGCTGATTAAATTTGTAACACATTACAAAAATTTCAAAATTCTAAATTAGATATTTCATTCATAAAAACTAAAAAGTTTAACACTGGGGTCCAGCTGGACCTCACATAGCAGTCTGAAAGTTAAACAGATCTTGGAGCTAGATGTTCTGGACTAGCCCATAGCAGCATGCTAGAGTGGAAATGTATGTTAGCCACACCCATGCAGGACAGATCTAATAAAGTAGCATTTATGTTTACCGTGTCTGCACAAGATAAATCTAAGAAACTACAATTTATCTGTATTACAAGCTGTGTTTATTCAATTTTAAATTTATAAAATCGTAAGCAGGAGCATAGTTATGATAAAGATCTGCAATATTTTTTAGGAAGGCCCAACCACTCTGGCACATATAAACAGGCTACCCCTGCACTTACATGTCCCATTCTGTATCATGTGGCCATAGTAAGTGCAATCCTGCACTGGGGAGTGTCACTTGTATGCATAATGGCATGCCTGACATGTCTTCAGTCCAAATGGAAAAATGCGAATTATAAGAATGTTTGTTGCATATGGTATCTGCATGTAATGACATTTTCTCCATCCGTGTGGTTATATCATAGGTGTATTTATATCCTAAACAATCAAATATATTCACAAATACTTTAAAATCCTTTACAGTTTAAGATCTCTTTATTGTATATTTAAACCTACCATTATTCCATGATGTCTCCTTCATTTGCTGTGTCAGTCTCCAAACCGGTGACCATTTCTTCTCCTGATTCATCACTGCTGTCTGATCTTGGATTTATTACTACCTTTTCCTATTCATTCGTCCAGAAGTGCATCAGTTTTGCAATGTTTCTTAAATAATTTTCACCTTCTGAACCTAGTTTATCCAGTAATTTGCTGTTATTGTTTCAATGGCATCATGTGTCAATGACTTTAGTATTGACAAAGAAACATGATCAACATTATTGTCAGCAATTTTTGCATTTATGAAGTTCCAGACTAGCTCGATAAGATTCAAGTCCAGGAGACAGGGTGGTAATGTAAGAGATGTAAAGCCAACATCTTTGAATAATTTGTCAATGGGTCAATGTTTTCTTCGCTCTGCACGGTTTTGTGTAAATGAGAAGTTCCGCTTTTGTCACTTCCAGGTCAAATCATATATTGTTATTACACAACCACTCTTGTATTTGCTTTAAATTGTTGGTAGAGGCCATTTAGTTGTCTTGTTCATTGTAATACAGAGCATTGTTAAGGACAGCAATGCTCCTTTGCGGTAATTCAGGTATCATATGGTTTTGCACCCATTTGGAATAGTTTCCATAATTAAATTAAATTTCTTTGTGGTAGTCAGATGTATTGGATTTCATATCATAAATTGGGCACACACCTGGAATAAATCTCCTTCCCCCCCCCCAAAAAAAAGCACTGTAATTTGCGAATCCTAGACTTATCCATGTATATCATTGGCATATTTTCCCCTTGTTCATTTCTTCTGAGTGTTCTAAGAAATTGTGGTCTTTGAACCATTATGTCAGGAGCTTCATACAGTAAACTCCTTTTAATTTTACACTTTTTAAATCGAAATCGAATAGATTTCACTAGTTTCCTGCTTCTCTACTCTGGTGAAAACATTGTATTGTTTTGTTTATTTGTTCTTTTTTATCAGTGTTTTACATTTGGTATATGTAATATAGGACCTGCCAAAGAATTGTATACATTATATACAAAGACGCTCAACACTATAAAAACAGTTTTCATACAAGAATTGTTTAATTTTAGGTTTTTAAGTTTTGAGTTTTTCTTCAGCTTATATTTTATTTGGCAAATCATTAAAAATTTTTATAGCTCTATTGCTATGGGTATGAATTTCTCGATTAACTTAATAATATCTTTCTTGCAAAAGTTTAATACCTTTCGCACTTCTTTTTAACCGGAAAACACTCCTGAAATTTTCTTCCAGTAGCGTACTTGTCTATATTTTCCAAAAAACTTTATTTGAACCGGTTTACTTGCATATCACTGTCTTACTATAGCCTGTAGAAGTGACAGCACATTCAGTGGCACTTATAACAAGCGTATTCTAACCTTTGCCACAAAACTTATAACATTTATAAATAATGCATTGAGCTTGTTCATGACTAACTTTATTTCCTTTATACCTCATCACTAGTGCTGTGAATGCAATGTGGTGCACTACTAATACAGTGGCTCTATTAACCATTGCCATTGCCGTGTCGGTTTTTACTGGCTACTGTGGTCATGTGGTACAATCTCACCATTAGGATTCCAAACATACCACGGAATCCCTTGCAGTTCTTATTGAAGAAGCAGAAAATCGAGAAGACAATTTTCAATTTGTTTTGTGCATATACCTCAAAGATGAGCTCATAAAGTTACCTAGGCATGTAATGATGTATGTGTTTCCATGTTTTAAACCCAATGTAGGTTTAATTTTGAGCCCTAACAGGAAAAGCTGAAAGCTTTCAACAATACATGAGGATGTGTATTTTTATGATGAATCTCGTGTGCAGTACACCTCCAATATTGTGCATAAATGTTAACATATTTGGGAATTGGCCCAAAAAATAATGTAAAGTTTGAATATATAAAATTGCAGAAATTGGGCTTAGTTTGCTCTGAAATAACTGAAACTGAGATTTTATTTATGGACGCTCTTTTAACGGCTATGGTTCTTAGTGTACCATTGTATATTTGGCGTGAAAGACTGGAAAATTGCTCAGCGGCCTCTTTATCAGGCTGAGGTTCTTTTAAGTGCCGCAAATCCCTTCCAAAGGAAGCTATGCTAAGGATTTTTACGCCCGAAAAAAATCCATTGCCCTCCGCCGGGTTTGAACTCATGGCCTCAGCAACTAGAGACTAGGATGGTACCACTAGACCATGAAGGATGACAGTTTGCTCTGAACATGTATCATAGCAAACATGGGTACTATTATCAAATCTCTTAATAGGGAAGAATTTTCTTTGCCAATGCACTTAAGTTAATGAGATCAGACAATGCTGCAACTATCATGTGTTCAGATGGCCAAGAGTTTTAAGGCATTGTGACATGATATGGTTATGTTACACAGTCAGAGGTATCTTGGTAGTATCTTATTATGTAAGTTCAGAATTTAAAATAAAATTGATGAGTTTAAAAATTCTCTTTATGATTTCAAGTTTACCTTTTAACAATTCCTGGCCCTGCATAATATTTTACTTTTTGTCCCAATTAAGAAACCAGTCACTCAAAATCATAAACTCCTAAATGATATTTTATGCCAACTGAGTTCACAAAACCGTCCTCTTGCATTATATGTTGATGTGGGCAGCTCGGTTGGTATTGGCTTTCTGAGTTTAAGGTTGTGGTTTCAAACCTAGGCCAGATCAACGGTTTTTAAATGTGCCTAAAAACAACAGCCTCGTGTCAGTAGATTAACTGGCATATAAAAAGCATAATTCAGTGACATTCTTCCCCTTACATCCTTAGATGATACCTAACCTTAAGTATGAGATTTGTTATTTCTACACCTTTTCACTTTTGACCTACACTGCTCAGACAGACAGACAGACAGACAGACACAGAGACACACATGCAGATCTTATTCTAAAATGCCACATTGGAATCAGGGATCCCAAGATGTGTATCTCCATTAAAATCTCCATACCAAATTTTTGAACCAATAATACTTATTCTACCTAGGGTTCCAGGTAGAGGCAGTAAAAAAAAATCCAACACTACTGTCAAATTACATAAACATATTGTTTGGACGAAAAACTCATAATCGTAAAAACATACCTAACCTAGCTGTCCGATTAAGGCTCATATTACATCAACTATAGGAGGTGCAAATAAAGACTACTCTACTGATTATTACACATTTTAGATGTTTCTTAAAAAAGTTTCATGTCAGTAATACCAAGTAAATGAATACTGCGTGCAAATTTTGGTTAGCCTCCATAAGAATAATGTGGTTGATTGGAATCCTCATGGCAGGAGGTGGGCGTGTCCACTCCAATGGTCACACAGTAGTGGTTAATAGAGAGTTAACCAGACTGTGCAGCCTTTCCTGGCATATGCATGTGGTCATATTGAGTCATCACATTAGTTCACTTTCTTTCTGCTCCCAGTGCAGACTGCACTCACCTTGGCAAAGTTATACGTGCTCTTATGTGATATGTCGAGCTGTCATAGAATTTTACAGCCGTTGGGGAGACAATAATTAGTACAAATGGAAATAAAAGTTCAAACAGTATAACTTAAAATAAGTTGTTTATATTAATATTTTATATACCACAACTTACATGTACATATACAAATCCCTGATTAATTCATAAATACTTTCTTTTTAACATGGCAATAACATTTCACATTATAACAGTGTAACTGTGTAAACTATGATCACAGCACATAAATATCATCCTATCCTTAGATCCTCACTCTTTCAGAAATCCGGTTCTACAGGGTGATTCTCTTATTAGAGGCCCCAAACTATTAAGTGGGCAATAACACATCATTGATATAATAGCCTGGGGTCTCTTGCAAAAGAATTACTATGCACATATTTGTAAATCACAGTTGCAAACTTATGTAGAGCACTGATCTGAATATTATTTAAAATCACAACATATAATGGAAGATTGAGAATGTATTTTCAAAACGCTCAGAGTTGGGTAGTATCAAAAATATATTTTGCTATTTATATTGCATTATGAAAGCAGGTTTACAAGCATTTTCTATAAAATTGGTGTGGCTGGCAACAATGTATATGGGTAGGAAAAAATGCTGTTTTTTTCCTTAATTTTGTTTACAAATATTTTGAACTACTGAAAATGCTTCAAATGCATTAAGTGTCTGCCATTTGACTGAACAAACTGAGTATTACAGACCTTTTCTCAAGAATTTTTTCTGAAATTATTATATGTGGTTATCCATATAGTAATGCTTTAAAACAATAGCAAACAAACCTAAGTGACTTATTTTATCAGAAAACTGATATGATAAAAATTAATGGAGAAAAACTGTTTGTGGCAAGAATAAATATTCTGAACTCAAGATCATTGAATCTACATAAAGTGCCCTGTTCATTTCAATTACATTTTAAAACAATACTTTTTATTTAAAATATATTCATTTACCTATAAATACATTTGTATCAAAACAACTGACATGCATATTTTACTTCGTATGTGAAGTAAATATTATGAATACTATTCCCAACTCTGGATATATTCAACCATTGGAGTATACACCTTAAGTCCTACAATGCTGAGTGACTTGAGCATTGTATGAAATATACAGTCGAGTAGAGAATACTTCCCAGCAGTGATGGTGTAGCATTAATGATGAATTCTATGTTCTGATTGTAAAATCAGATGAATTTTTCTTTTTTTCCAGCAATAAACAATGGCTTAACAAGGAGAATGAAAATTAACCACTGTGGTATGTTCAAAACTAAGGTCTAAAAACTATGAGAGCTTAACACAAAATATGAAGTGAAAAATGCCTTAAGTGCATAATTCCTTTTCTTCAGATTAGGGTGACCATAATGTTTTGACAGAAAAAAAGATGCTCAAAGCCCATCTTTTCACCCCCTTTCTGTTTTGGGCTCCAGATTAATTGTACATAATTTATTTTAATCATTTATCTATCCTATTTTTTATACTTTAGGTATTATAAAGAAGCTTAAACAGCATATTGCAATATTACTAATTATTATTATTATTATTATTTCTTTGTTCAAACAATGCATAAACAATTTGTGCTATGCAAATATATTGGTCATATACTGCAACATAACAGCGATTTATGAGTAATGATGAGGCAATAGAAATATTAAGATTAGCATCAGCTTTCCCCAAAAAAATCAGGTACAGCTTATTTCTCTATTTTAAAACACACAAAGGACTGCAGCGCACCCATACTGTTACGATGTTGGTTGAAATTTCCATCATTACATCTTCAGCATGAAATAAACCTCCAATTTAGATGCAGTAATGAGGTTAATTCCTGGCATTTTAGAAAGTAGGATGCTCTGTTATCTTTTGATAAAATGAGACATTTGGTCACCCTATTTAAGGTAATTAAAATATTGAGCATATAAATTGCATTCTAGTGAAGTATTACTTTCTGTTTTACAACATTAAGGTTACACCATAACTGTTACAAGGCATACATAAAACAAAAATATGTAAAATAAAATTAATGCAGCGAAAAAAAACTACATTTTCTTTTCAATAATTGCTTAGCACATCTACCTATACTTTTCAAATACATAAAAAGGAAGGGGCATACTAGTACATAGTAGCTGAACTTTGCTGTCCATATACTATGCACTTAGAATTGTGTTGAAATAATAACAATGGATCTTATTTTCAAAAATATTTTCATTGAGAAATATTTCATTTTAAGTTTTATCATCACTTTGGAAGCACAAACCTTTACCATTCTCAGCACTTGCTCTTCTAATTCATCAAAATTATGTTCACTTATAATTATATATAAATTTTAAAATAAATTCTTCACTATTTTGAGACTTAACTAGCTTCAGTGCAAAACCTTCAGCAAGAAGGGATGCTGGTAGAATCATGCCTCTATACAAAGGTATGGGCATTTTTTCACTATCCTCTCCCATTACGTTATTAACAAGGAAGGTTTATTTACATTGTTTGTATAAATAACACACTATTTATATAAGGTATAATAGCCTATATGGGAAAAGAGAAAAAAAAACGTTTTAATAAAAAATATGTAGGATGTTGTAGGACTTCTTGCATATGATATGTCATCTTCTGACATCCAAATTCCAAATGTTCTTTAGGAATTTCACCCCTATTTGTTCCCAAAGGCTTTTATATCTATAGGTACAGATGCACAACGCTAGTATTGTATTTGGAAATTTTGGCACTTTTAGCTTCAGATATTTCTGGTTTAAGCTGTTTGAGAATATATTGATGACAGAGCAGTGAGTGTCATCTTCTTTGCACTCTTATGGAGAGCCTTCAATATTGTTTATTATTGGGGATTTCTTGAGCATCTAATGTTGGACTTGCCCATTTTTCTGTGCACAACAGATCTTTTTCTCTTTGTTATTTACTGTTTTTTGGACATGAGGTCTATAGTCTTAATTTTTACTATTCTTCCATCTGACCTGTCTCCCTAGGATTAGATAAATTTAGAAATGAACTTTCTAGTAATGATCTCAAATTACATTAGTGTCATTACCACATATGAATATGCTATCCAAAACCTTTAGTTTTGCTGATCAATGGATATGTTTTACAAGTTTAGGCAGTTTTAGAGCTCATGATACTTTGCCCACAAATACTTTACTACTGTTGACTTACTTATTTGCTTGTGAAGTTATATTTCTTGTATTGTTTTAGGATATTTGCTTCATAGCTGTAGATTCTACAGTGTCTGCTTTCTGCAAACTTTTCTAAACCCATTGTTTCCATGGACTTACACATAAGCTATAATATAAGTGATTACTTACAATTCTTTTAGGTTTGATTAATGCTATGCATTTTTCAACTTGTTTAGTAGCAAATTGTTGTCAGATGTCTCTTGTCAGCATTCTTCAGTTTCTTTGTTCATTAACCCACATTTAGATTTTCAATTTTGATGGTAAAATGACAATTTGTTTCCTGAATATGGTTTAAAATATTTTAAGACAACTACAGTGTAAGCTAAAAATGCAGTTTTCTAATGGTATTTTTATATTCAAATCCAATGAGTAGGTGAACATAAGGAAAAGTTCTGAAAATCACTAAAAAAATGCCTTGCTTTGAGGTAAATGGACAGAATACAGGCTTAGTAAGAGAGTGCTGAATGATGAATGTCTGTTTCTCTTTGTTATCCCTATTATAATTTAACACAATATATGCCTTTGATTTCTGTACGAGCTGCAACAGCCTATAAACAACAAATACAAAGGAAATTATCTTTATAGAAGCACTCATGAATCCCCCAATAATTCATTGCAGGCTATAAGGTAAGTAGCCTTTGGACTGTAAAAACAATACTGCCACTACAGTATTTTCCGTATCATCTCAAAACAGTATGCACCCTAAATCTGCTGCTAAAGCTGAGTGCCTGAAGTTCCACCCAAAATAATAATGCACCCATTCTTATCACACGTGGCATCACAGGTGGTGGGCACTGGTGATACATGAAATGAAATGGTAATAATTGTGTAAGGAAGTTTGGGAAAGAAACGTTCCAGACCTAAGTTTAGGGTACCAACATGTGCCAGTTGTGAGTGCTCAGAAAAACCTGGAAGAAACCTCAGTCAGGGAGGATGGTCCTGACAGGATTTAAACTGTAGACCTCTTGTTCATGAGTCTTTGCTTTAATGACTTCAGCTATATGTGTGGGTGTGATGAACAGTGAGGATACAAATGCAAACATGAGTAAGAGTGAAATTCCAAAAGAGTATGTACCAGTGAAATGTTAGAAATAACACACATGCAAAAAGTGAAAGATGATCTGGTTGCAAAATTAATGGATAACGAGGCCAAAGTAAGACTATCATAAAACTTACACAGAAAGGTCCCTTCCTCACAAGTGAAATGACCAAATTCTTCCATCTTGCTAAAAAGGTACTTTAAAATTTAAAATAGTAGTATGTACCTGTAAGTGTTGATCTTACATTTATATCTCAGAAATAACCCGTTTACATCAATTAAGACTGCTCAACTGACCTTTTAGAAAACTGAAACAAAGCTACCACAAAATAGAGCTAAGTTGTTCAACTTTTATAACAATAAATTGCAGCTCTGACTATTTATTTAATATCACATGAACAAATATTTTGAAGCATGTTCTAACTTTTAGATAAAAATATTGATTTGCATAATAAGGAGAGTGTCTTTCAAGTCATACTTTTACAGTAGAGGATTTAAGGGAAATTGCTTCATGAACAAATAAATATTAAGCACCACTTTTCATGGACTTACTTTGCTCTGGTTACTCTATGCCTGAATTTAGACTTTTAACCTAAACTCATACTGAGCAAGATGATGTAGTGGTAATATGTGTGACTCACATTCCTGCATTCAAACCCCCGGGGCCAAACCTACCCAACTAAACATTTTTTTACGGTTTTCCTTGGTTTCTAGGCAAATGCTAGGTTGGATAATCTGATCCACAAATTTTTCTATCATCCCTTTCATCACACTACATTTCATTTCCTTTTTCAGCACATACTAGGTATTGGGCTGATCACCCATCCTGGATATGCTTTGATTCAAAGATTGCTTGCTCCTCAACAGGCTGACCCAAGGCATTGGCTTGTAAGTCCTACAAAGAGGAGGGTAATCCACTGAAGAAGAAGAAGGACCTAAGCTCTTACAACTGCCAACTATAAAGAGTGTTGCTTCCTATTTTCTATTTTTCTTTCAAGCAATCAAAGCAACAGCATGCAGTCAAGCACCACAAGTTTCTTTCTCTTTAAATTTAATTCAGATTTGTATTTCTCATTTTACAGGTACCACACTTACAGACTTTCATGGTAATGTTGCTCCAGAGGTCGACCTGTCATGGCGGGTGCCACACGTCAGGCAGGCTACCCTGTAGAAAAAAAATCGCTAAAATTCCGCGAATGTGTGGCATTTGTCTTTTTAAATGCCCCAAAGTAGTTTAAGCACTTTCGATTATGTATTCTGGCGTGATTTTGTCAGTAGTCAACAATCAACATGGAGAACTTACACATCGTTGCAGAGAATGAGATCTTAAATAATGACGCTGTCCTAATGGAAAATTGGGACATAGAACAAGCTGCAGAAGAGCTAGCAAGCTTAGGAGGCAGTTCGGCACTTCTCAGGAGCTCTTCAACTCATACTTGCATGAGTTCATGTACAGGAACAGCTGTCCCAATCGAAGTGCTTCAGAATTTTCTTGTGACACTCTTCGAGAATTATCCTGCAGCATAACATCTTCGCAGCTCTCTTGTGGTTCGTCTTCTCCCTCAGAACTTCCTTTTCATATTTCTTTTCTTCCAAAATTTCATATTTCTTCATTGTCTATCCTCCAGAACTTATCTTTCTTCTACATGTCACACAGAACATCTACATGTCTTCCTTATATACATCGATGCAAAACAGCCTTTATTAAGGCTAATATTTGCATTGTGAAAGAGCATATATGTCATTAAACAATTATAGTAGCAGTCATTATTATTTAGTTGTATTACATTTGCTTACTGCGTTGCAGTAATTATTTAGTTCTGTTGCACGGTAATTATTCAGTTGTATTACATTTATTTATTATAGTAGTGCACGAGCGCTAATGGTCATTACTAAACGCCAAACATTAGACAATAACAATTTTTTTTTACTGCTTCACAGTTATTATTCAATTTTATTGAATTTATTTACTGTTTCGCGGTTAATATTCAGTTTTATTGCATTTATTCACTATTTCACATTTTTCTATTATGACAGCATGTAACAGTTCGCAACAATACCAAACTGTTTCTGGTTTTACCACCGCAGCAGCGTTTTTTTCATTTAACAATTGGTACCTGACATTGCACATTTACATTGTCCGCCATGACATGTCGACCTCTGGAGCAACATTACAACTTTCATTAAGGGTAAACAGTAATGAGAAATAATTTACTGCTTGTAAAAACTTTGAAAAATATAGTGTAAAGTAAATTCATAACAATGAAGTTTTGTGGGTGTGTGTGGGTGTGTATTATTAATTGCTAGCATTCTAATGTACAGTTTCCAAATATAAACACAAAGATCGTTACTAGTTGTAATGTATGTTCCCAGACCTTTGAAATCTCACTTTGTTCTCTTATCCTAAATTTAGTTATAAAAACTTTAAGATTCTAACAGCTGTATTCAAATACAAGAGAGTGCATGTAAACCACCAAAACCAACATTTGTTCTCTTCTTCAAACTTATGCAACAGGTGTTCATTATTCAGTAAGATATTTTTGTACATGCCATTTGTACATGTTTGCCATTTTCCTTAAATTACACATATTTAAGATTGGGCTGTATATATCTTCAAGGAAGTACAGTTGATTGTACAAATACTGAGTAATCAGCGATATGTTTGTATATACACTATTACATCAGCATAATAAAAGGTGTATTTTCTTGCTCTATACAGCATTTAAGAAGTTAGCTGAAGAAAACTAGAAAAGGACACATATTAGGAATGTTGCTCAAATTGCTTATAGAAAACAATTTCTCATTTTTAAGCCTCAAATACCACACCAGGATACTGGATACTCTGCATGTTTGAAGTTTGTGCCTTTCTAAAAACCGGCTTGCAAGCGACTGCAGAATGGAGTGTAAAAACACTAAGGACTCCAATAAATTATGTTCTATACTTGAGCCTGGTTTCAGTCAATTACAGAAGGTAATTTAGAACAGGGAGTGGCACAACAGCAATATTTAGAAGCGTAAAGTGAATCAAGTATGCAAGTCATACATAGCTTCAACTATGTATTAAATTTTTGTTTAAATTTGACAAAGCCGACTTTTATATATCAAAATCAATGGTGAATAAATATGTATGATAATTTTCTCTGAAGTTCATATTTTTAATGCTAAATGATATAAATTTATGAATATTACTTGAATAACTGATTTCTAGATTTGAATGAATTTTGAGTTAAGTTACCATACTTTGTATAATTATTTCTGTTTTTATGTCAATTAAAAAAATAAGTCAATAGGACATTAAAACCATTTTGAGCCTGATTTTTTATTAGGTTTTCATTTTATGAAGGATGAAAGGGGTCATGGTACTTTGCTTTTATGAGTGTACAGGAATTATGGGAACAGAAATTCCATTAGCAATTTTGTTGCATCTTTCATTGTTTTGAAGTTATTAATAATTGTTTAAAATGCAAAGCCGCTATTCCATGGAACACTAAGCTGTGTGTTCAAAAGGTTTGGCACATGACTTACAGTATACTAACATGAATTTTCATGTAGTATGGCTAAATTACTCCACTCTCCTACATCAATGTGTATGGAAACAAGAGAAAGAGAAAATTCTATAGAAGAAATGTGTTAACATCGGGCTGTTCAAGCAATTGCCGTACCTTCATTATGTTGTGCATTTTGAGAATATATATTTTAAAAAATTTTAAATTACAATTCTTCAGAACTTGTCACATAAGACTGTCTTCATTGACTCTCAAATAATATTAAATAAATGTACCTATCTGTTTTGATTTATGTGACTATCAAGAAAAGAATGAACCTTAAACATCAGCAGGGTATGCCATGTCCTAGTGTTGTATCAAAATAAGTAAAATTACTTTTAGTAGATGAGGGTTAATTATTTAACTGTTTTGTTTTCCGCATTAAAAATCCAGTTGATATATTTACCAATTGTATCAGTCTCCCCTCTGGTCTTAAAACATTTGAGCATGTCTACTATATGTATCACTCATAAGGCCTTTAATTTTTTAAATTATAGATATAAAGCATGAACCAGAACTCCGATAAACATTCAGAAGTTTTAGGGATACCTTCTGAGTATTTTTGGTATAAGGGACCCATGGTCTCTGGCGGCTTGTAACAGAGTAATTGTATTTCATTTGGTTTCTTGCCTCAGTTAACTTTTTATATGCATTATACTGAAAATACTGCACAACAGTGGAGATGTCGATGGCATGTGCTGTGAGTCTTGTTTGTGAACAAACTGTTTCCATTTGCTCATGGTACCTGCTGTTGACAACAGTAATGCCCTCTTTAACTCAATGCCCTTAAGTTTGCATTTAGTAGTACTCGGTTCTGTCTAGGGTTTTGTTTTTCTGGCAGAATTGCTTGTTCATTAACAGTCGATATGCACCTCGTTTATGGGTTCACTGAATGCAATGGAAGAGCAGCACAATGACGCTATTCTGAGCTGTTCCCCCACCAACAGCAACCACAACACAGTACTTTTGCATCTGTACATGGGCGCCTACAAGAGACTGGATCCTTCCATGTTAGTATGGAAGATACTGGCCGTGTAGGGCATGTCGGAACATCTGATCTGGAAGAAAAAGTGTTACATGCGATTGGTGACAAACCTGCCACTAGTAGTCGGCGCATTGTACGAACTCTGAACACAAGCCAATCAACTGTTATGAGAGCTGTACATGAACAACAATTGCACCCGCAACATCCAAGAAGGTGCAGTTATTGCAGCCAGCGGACTTCCCATTTCGAGTGGAGTTTGCGAATTGGTTCCTACAGCAATGTACAGAAAACCACAATTTTCCTGTTTTGGTGTTGTTTACAGATGAGGTCAAGTTTACAAGAGAGAGCATACTCAACAGTAACAATAGCCATGTATGGGATTACGAAAATCCACATGCACTGGTGTATTGATCCTATCTACAGCAGATTGCTGTGAATGTATGGGCTGGTGTTGTCAATGATTTTGTGATTGGACCTTACATGCTTCCTGATACACTGAATGGAGTTATGTACAAAACGTTCGTTCAACATGTCCTCCCACAGTTCCTAGAAGATATGCAGCTGAGAATTCGTCAGTTCATGTGGTTTCAACATGACGGGGCACTGGCACACTTTGCACTTGATGTTAGAAACCACATTGATGTACTGTTTGGACGACAATGGATTGGTTGTGGTGGTCCTTTTCCATTGCCAGCTCGGTCACCAGACATGACACCAATAGACTTCTTCTTCTTCTTCTTCTTCTTCTTCTTCTTCTTCTTCTTCTTCTTCTTCTTCTTCTTCTTCTTCTTCTTCTTCTTCTTCTTCTTCTTCTTCTTCTTCTTCTTAGGGCATGTGAAGAGCTTAGTTTACGAGACTCCAGTTGATACTCGCATGGATCTGGTTGCTACGATTATTGCAGCTGTGGAAGTAGTATGCCAAACTCCTGGAATGCTTGAGTATGTAAGACATTTGATGGCGGGTCGTTGTACACTCCACCGTGATCATGGTGTCAACATTTTGAACAATAGCAGTAAGGGGACAGTTCTGCATTTGTTATGTACTGTTCTGTGCTGTACACTGACAGATCAGATTGAACACACTGTGATAAAAGTGCACATGTTTCGTCTGTGGGATGATGCATTACTCTGTGGTGTGTGTTGTACGTTTCAGTTATTGCATATTATACAGGTTTCTTCACTGTTGTGAAGGTATTTTCACAGAAATAAGGGTGATTGAGGTAACAACTGAATAAATAATAATTACATTATTACTCCGCAACAAGCCGCTGGAGACCATGGGTCACTTATACCAAAATACTCAGAAGGTATTCCTGAACAACCTCTGAAATTTTGTCAGGGGAGTTTTGGTTCACCTTGTGTGTGTGTGTGTGTGTGTGTGTGTGTGTGTGTGTGTGTGTGTGTGTGTGTGTGTGTGTGTGTGTGTGTGTGTGTGTGTGTGTACATACACATTAAAATTCATTTTCTCATCACAGACCACTGGCACAGAGGAAGAGGCCTGAGTTTCTTCAATATATGTGCTGTTTCTGCAAAATATGTTACAAATATGATAAAAAATCCAGAAAGGCTTCATATAAAATATATGAAGAACTATAGCTGCAACAATTTGTTCAGAGGTATTGCAATTCCATATTTTGAACATACATGTTTAACCTTTTGATTTAAATGCACCATGTCTGGCAACACCTGAGTACACCAATGCCATGAAAGTTATACTTCAGCTTTAAAAAGAACCTACACTAAAAATTGTTCAAAAAACAAGCTACAAGTAATCAGAAATCACAAAGTAATATGAGGCGTGTTTTTAAAGTATGTACTGATTTTAATATTTTGCCGCTGCAGTTATGATTTTGAGCATGTGCGATGACTTCCTCCATTCATTAGGAAGCCAGACGCAGCTGTGAACAATCGCCACTTTGTTTTTTCCTGTTGTTAGAGCATTTTGAAATGTTCAAAACAATCGAATGACCCACCAATGGTGAAGTCAGATCAGCGATTACTTTTTTGAATACGAGAAATGTTACGCCCGCAAGCATTCATCGCCAATTGTGTGAGGTTTATGGGAAAACAACAATGAGTGATGGAATGGTGAGGAAGTGGGTTGGACAGTTTAACAGAGGTCTTGAAAATGTGCTTGATGAGCCACGGAATGGCCAACCGTCTGAAATCACACATGATTTTGTACAAGCTGTGGAAGAGAACATTCACAAGGACAGACGTTTCACTATATTGGTGTTGTCTTCATATTTTCCACAAATTTCAAAGTCAGTCCTCTACAACATTGTGACAGAATTTTGGATATTGTGCTCAAGACGGGTGCCCAAATATCTTACTGATGAGCACATGAACAAGCGACCTGGCGCTGCACTGACTTTTTTCGTGCATATGCTGAGGAAGGTGGTGATTTGCTAATGCACATCATTACAGGTGATGAGGCATGGGTGACTCATATCATTCCTGAATAAAAGCAACAATCCATGGAGTGAAGGCACACAATATCCCCCATGAAGAAGGAATTCAAACAGATATCCACTCATATGATCATGTGCACAGTTTTCTGGGACAGATAAGGTGTTTTGCTGGTTGAATTCTTGCCCAGGATTGCAACAATCAACAAAGACGTCTATTGTGACACACTATAAAAGCTCCATTGTTCAATACAGAACAAAAGACATGGAATGCCTTCGGGTGGAATCCTTTTGGTTTGTGACAACCTGGCCACACACGTTAAACAAACTCAAGATTTGATCGCATCATTTGGTTGGGAACAATTCGACCTCCCTCCCTATAGTCTGGATTTGGCACCAAGCAATTTTCATCTGTTTCTTCATCTGAAGAAATTCATTGGTGGAAAACATTTCAACGGCAATGATGTTGTGAAACAAGAAGTGTACACTTGGCTTTCATCACAGGCAGCATCATTCTTTGACGAAGGCATGCATACTAGTTTCCTGTTATGACAAGTGCCTGAATAATGGCAGTGACTATGTGGAGAAGTAGTTAAGGTGTAAGGTAATGAATGATAATAAAGATTTGGAAAATAATGTTCTATAATTTTTTGAAAAATTACTGATACTTACTTTAAAAGCATGCCTTGTAAAAGCATTGAACCAAGTGCTAAGAATGTATTAATTATTAACAATTTTTAGCTTCCTTAACTTACATTTGCTTTCAATGGCTGTAATATTACATTTATGCAATGGGTTTGTTCTCCTTCTTGACAATTCATTAAAACTCAAAAATCAAAAACTGTAAATTTTCTCATCCAAATATACATGTATTTTCATTCAACGAAAGAAAAGGTATACTATATAACAAAACTACTGTCATAGAAAATAACAACCATTAGTGACAACTTTAACAGAATGCATGTGAGATATGTCAGTCCACTAATACTTCTAATACCTGACATTAGCTTCTGTAAGGGTAGTGACAAAAAACATGCAGCTTCCTTATCAGTGAGTTAAAGCAGTTTTTAAAAATACTACTTTACCATTGTAAATATCACTTGTCGCTAAAATCAGGATATTCATAGTTTTTCAGGTGTACCTCTATTATGTTGTACATAAGTACATATAACAAATGTTTAAGTTGTAAAAAATAAGAAACGTTTCATAGCCACTGGTGCTTATTGCTATCCAGAACTTCGCTGGGTGAACAAATAATATTGTAGTGTACTAATATAATTATTTGAGTTACAAAAACGTTAATATTAACTCATTCAAAGCAAAAAGTATTTAGAAATAATGCTTTTTAGAGCTATTTTCATTTACTATTAAAATAAACTGCTAGAAATGTATTCGTCCTCCCTATGATACTCTCACTTCCAACTTTCATTTGATTTTGGAACCAGAAAATAATAATAATAATAAAAAAAAATAGATTCTCCATTAATGTATAAAAGTCATGTATATTATCTGAAATAAACTTTCCAATTCATAGGATATCATCATCCAAAGATAATTTACAGTAAACAGTATTAACATCAGTTGTAATGAATTTGATTACTGAAAGCCTATCTATAAATATGTGGGTACAAGGAAGTAAACCCTTAAATGAGTGTTATTTAATGCACAAATTCTCCTGATCTGAATTCAAGTATTGCATAGAATGTTTCCTATGAAATAAAAATATATAGAATAAAGTTCAATGTTTCCATTGCTTCCAGAGTTCTTCAGCAAGATAACCAAATAATTCTGTGGTGAGAAGCCTTTAGCTGGTATGATTCTTTTCAAAAGTTTTCAAATACCTAAGAATTTTTGAGGTCTTAATAGATATTGAAAATCAAATATTGCAAATTGTAATCCCTGTAAGCTGAAATAATATTTACATGAAAGGATAAATAAGTATCCAAACATGGATAAGTTCAGGAAATTTCTTGTTAGAAAAAGTAAACAGAGTCTGTAATTTCTAAAATGCATATATCATCTTTCAGCTTTAGAGTTGACACATTTAAATCCTGTAAATCCAGGAAACAAACAGATGATAACAATAGTGAAGGTGATGGTGGCAGTGCTCACTGGTGTTAGGGTATAATTTAATGCCAAATGGGGATGAGGAGTTTACCAAGTGGTTTATTTACACAGTTCAACCCTTGTGTTGACATATTAGCACACAATATTGTCTACTACAGGTAGTCTGGTACTGTTTGAATGCGCATTCTATGGCTTTCACCCACCATCAGCAATATTTTGAACAGTTTATAGCTCCTCTTCAAGATGAAAGACTTTGTTTCATTTATCAAACATAACAAATCAGGCAGAGAACAGCAGGGTTTGAGCCCAGAATCACCATTTACTTCTTCAAGCCATACTCTCATATTTTGCATGCCTCGCACATTCATACCTTTTTTGTTTAATGAACAGCATGGAGACTAGATATTCTGGATAAATTTTTCTCAAAAAAGCAGATTTAAGATGTCCTACTACTGAACTAAGGCAGCAATATGTTAAGCAATACAGTGCATATTCAATGCCTTGATATTAAAAACTCCAACAATGGAGATGGGGTTATACACATAGAAAAAGTGATAGTGATTCTGCAATAAATATATATCTGAAAAAGGGTTACATTTATTATCCTCAACTGGAATCTGGGAACAAATTCTACACTGAGACAACTGTGGTAAATGCTGGAAGGGTGGCAACCCTATTTGGCTACTCACCACAGAGTTGATCAACTTGTGGTTGTACAGATCTAAATATCAAAATATGACATCATTAAATGCAGATACACTCTTACTGATTCAATGGCATGTATGCATATATTTCTTCACTTTCTAAATTCTAAACTTCATTCATTTTCTAATCAGTAAGTAAGCTATCTGCTTGTGTTTCATTTTAATTACTAACCTATTATAAAGCTAGGATTTAAAAATGCATTTATATGACTTTTACCATCTTTGGGAAAACTTTTCACAACCAGTAATATGCATGAAAAATTAATTCAGAGTGTCACAGAGAGAGAAATGGGGGAGTTTTCCCCTTTTTAACTTATAACCAAGTTTGCAAACTGGAGAAGCATCTCTAAAGGTATTTCAGTTGTTTCCTCACCTACTCCCTTATATACCTAACACATGTGCACTAGGTTTGTGAAAAACGTTTAATTAGATTATTAATTTATCAATAACCAAATTCAAAATGAATATTTTTTTTTGCAAACATGCATACAACTGCACAAATCAAATAGAATTCTTGAGTATATACCTTTCAACAGGTATTACTTTACCCTTCAAAAGGTATTACGAGGGTAATCCCAAAAGTAAGGTCTCCAAAGCGCTGGGATCGCAGGGAAACTGTTTGTGTGGATGTTGGCCATACTGCTTTTTTCCTTCCTCCCCCCACTCTCTTCCAAAACCACCGCACATCCCTTAGCACCCTCAGTCGCTCCCGTTAGCCACTACCGCCAGGTGCGAAGTTCGCGCAGTTATTCGCTTTTTGAGTGCAAAAGGGGTTAAACCTGTCAAAATTCATAGACAGTTGATGGAAGTGTATGGAGTGTCTTGTATGGGTGTCAAAAATGTCTGCAAGTGGTGTAGAGAATTTGCAAATGGTCGCACGGAAATTCATGATGAGGAAAGATGCGGGAGACCGTCCATTTCTGACGGAACAATCGCAAAGGTTGAACAAATCGTGCTTCAAGATCGGCAGATCACTCTCGATGAGCTCTGCATTGTTGTTCCTGAGATTTCTCGAAGCACTATTCATTGGACTTTCATTGAAGATTTAAAATTTCGGAAGGTGTGCGCAAGATGGGTCCCAAGAATGCTGACAGAAATCACAAAAGGCAATGCGCTGAAACTTCCTGCCAATTACTTCAACGCTATGCAGACGAAAAGGACAACCTTTTGGATTCAATAGTCATGGGTGATGAAACCTGGGCTTTCCACTTCACACCTGAGACCAAATAACAATCACGTGAGTAGCGGCATTCCAGTTCACCCAAGCTGTGAATTTTCAAGAGAACACAATCTGCCGGTAAAGTCATGGCAACTGTGTTTTGGGATCGAAAGGGGATATTGTTGGTCGACTTTATGGATCCTGGGACAACAATAAATGCCGACAGGTCCAAACATTAATAAAAACTCAGACAGGCAATTCAGAACCGTAGAAGAGGAATGTTGAGCAAGGGCACAAGCCTTCTCCATGACAATGCTCGCCCCCACACTGCCCGTCAAACCATGAATCTTCTGCAACAGTTTGGGTGGGAAACCATCACCCATCCACCCTATAGTCCAGACTTAGCACCCAGTGACTACCACTTGTTTCCCAAGTTGAAAGAACGCTTGGTTGGAAGGCGCTTTGGTGACGATGATGAAGTGAAAAATGAGGTCCATCACTTTTTCAAGAGCATGGCGGCAAGCTGGTATAACATGGGCATACAAAAACTGCCACAGCGTCTACAAAAATGCATCGACCGAAATGGCGATTATGTGGAAAAATAGACAAATGTTAAAGCTTCAAAACTATGTACCATTTGTTGACAATAAAAGTTTCTTTGTATTTTAAAAAAAATTGGAGACCTTACTTTTGGGATTACCCTCGTACCTTGTTTGGGGAACAGTTTATACAGGAGAAACAGAGAAGATTAACATTTTGGTTATTTTTGGCATATATAACTTCATTAGCATGATATTAGCATTATTAACAATAGTTTCTGTCTGCTGATAACAACTGGCCATTGAAGTTCATTTATATCTGCTTGTACAGGCAGGTTGTGTGACACAAATATATTTGTTACTATTTGACAACTGAAGTGATACCTCTAACTTTCACTATCTTTTAAAAATGAGCACCTCTCAAAGACTACCTAAAAAGAAATTTTGGACCTAATAGATTAGTTTTTATAAAAACATTTCTTGAAATTTGTCTCTAAGCTTAAAATGCAATTTGAGAGTAACAGAAATAGAGATATTTTTCCAGAGTTTAAGAAAATGTGCTACTAAAGGCTACTTATGGCATACAAATAAGCCTATCGGTACCTTAACAATTATTCTGTACACTACCTTATTAAAATAAAGCATATACTTAAATATTTGGTTTCATTAAATATTTTTATAGATAACAATAACATTCAACAAATTGTTGTGTTAATTAAAATCATCACACCAAAGTCCTCAACTCTAGCACAGGGAATTGCAGAGCTGCATTTTTTTTTTGATATGTAAGATATGGTACGGGATAAAACAAAAATTATTTTAACCTGTGATTCTCATACTGCAAAATAAATGTGTTATCACATTAAAATTTCAATACAAGCAAACACTCATCATGCTTATGGTTCCACAAGGACAGACACATGTGAATCATTCCAGGTCTAACCAGACAGGTTTTGATCTCATATTTTTTACTTAATTGTAACTTTTTCTATGCCATAATGGTATATGTTTTTGTTAACACCAAAGTTCATCATTTTGGAATTTATGTTACATTTAATATCTCAAGAAATTAAAATGCAGTGTAGAAAACAAAGAATGCAACAGCATCTTTTATAATTTGAGAAATTGAGTGAAATTCATAAAAAATTAATTATAAAGACACATTATATACATAGATAAAATATTGCAGTTTTATTTTTATGTAATCTCAGATTAAAAATAAAGTAGATACTATAAGGCCATCTGTGAGAAAATTTTGAATTAATTTCAATAGTAGGAAAGAGAAATATCACCATTTATACATCAGGATACAAAACACTCCATAACTTTTAATTTTGAGTAATACAATTTGCCAAACCACAAATGCACCTAATTATATTTATTTAAATATTGAATGCAATAAACAGTTTAACAAAATCTGGTAACCATGATGGTTAAAATGTCCTTAAATTTGTCTGGTTTGAAGTGAAATGGCTCAAGTGAGTCTATCAAATCATACACTTAACAAATATTTCCCTGGTCATGACATTTTTCTGTGGTAAGTACTTTATATGATGTTCTTACATTACAATCTATAGTACTATCAGCAAAAGAAAGAATGGGCCATTACTTGGTTACATTCTACTGTATATAGAATAAAGGCAAAACTTGTATTTAGGCAAAACTTTTCTACTACTTTCCACAGTTGGCAGGTATTCAGGCACTTTTGTTTACTACGCATGCACACTAGGTTTTATGTGGAACTTGAAAGTTTTAAGTAGCCCATTCTTTTTCACAGTAATAGTGCCTGCAATTGGTAAAACAAGTGATGATACAAAAATTAATACTCATGTAATTTAAAAAGTCATAATTAATGCAAGGCATTAAGATAAAATTGTATAACTCCCATACAGTGCTCATGAATATGCCAAATTTTGGAGTAATATATTTGATACATTCAGATTTGTATGATGCACTAGTAGGTTTGAATATTTGCAAACATCTCTTAATCTGAGTAATGACAGAAAATTACATATCTTTGAGGATTTGATCCTGGGCCTACGGGTAACATTACCATAGCACCACCGCAGAAACCTTAAGATGAAATTTATGTTTCAGAATAGAAGTTTAGAGAAAATGTAGGAATATGAGCAGAAGTCAAAATTCTTATTTCTTTGGAAGTCAAAGAATTCTGGAAATTCTTATTTCTTTGGAAGTCAAAGAATTCTGGAAATTCTGAAATGCTTAGAATTACAAATTATATCAACTAAAAAATCTTGCAGTTAAAAAATATAAAGGTACCAAATATACCTCCATATTCTGCACAAGGAAAATGCTACAGAAATAGCTGAATGAAGACAATTCATATTACAAAATAAATAAATCTTCTATTTTTTAACTTATAACTCTTTAAGTCTCTTCCCCAAATAAGAATATGTAAATAAAATGTAAACAAATGAATAAATTAAAAAAATAAAATAAAAAGATAAACTAAACACTGAAGTTAACAGTTTAAGTATTGTTTCAAACTTTAATATGATTTCTTTTGGATAAAGGATGTTTTGCACTAGATTATCAGTATTTACAAAATTATGTCTTATGATTCAATGCATGAATTAATATTTTTGCAGTAACATGGAAGTGCAACCTGCTAATGCTCATAATTATGATACAAATTTCATTTAGTGCTTCATGGCTCTGAAAGCCTCTTTCATCTCTCTCCCAAAGACGAATAAATAAAAAATAAAAGGATGATAAACAAAATATATAGGTCATTCAATAATTAGTGGCAACAAACAAGAATGAAAACATTTTTGGAACAGTCACATTGTTGCTGTGCTCAGAAGTAATCTCCTCCAACACGAATAACCTGCCTCCACACTTCAGGTAGACACTGTGTCTGTTGTACTAATCTTCGAACAGACTGCTCAACTGCTGCTATAATTGTCTGTATGGTTCTAAAGTGAACTACTCCAAGTGGTAATTTCATTTTCACAGAAAGGTCAAAATCACATCTGGAGAGTATGGAGAATGCTTCAGAATTTCTCAGTTCCATTTGCGAAATAAATTACAGGAGCAGCTATGTGAGAGCGAGCACCATCATCTAGCATAATAGGATGAGAATTAAGGAGATTTGGACATTTACAATGCACAGCAGGTCGTAAATGGTGTACCAGAAAGTAACTGTAACACGCGATTTCCTGCAAGAACTGAATGAGTGACAAGAACACTGTCGAAATCATAAGCAACTATGAACATGACTTTAAGGGGGAAAACGGGTGAAAACGTGACTAAAAATGACAAAATTTCACATTTTATGTTTTTTGTGCCAAAAAATACTGGGTGGTTTGAAGTGCATATATGCAAAGTTTTAAAGCACTATAGAGCCTGGAAGTTGCTCTAATTACATCATATTTAAAGGTCTGCACTCCTTAAATGTCCTTGAGAAGGCATGGCAGGCGATGGAATCGCTGCATGAAGCAAAAAATCCGCTTCTTTTTTTACCAATTTTTGTGGGATTTTATCCGTGAAAGTTAATTCCTGATCTGTTACTGAGCCACCGTAATCAGTATAACATAGTAACAACATCTCTGCTGGTAGACGTTGTGTAACATCAAATTATATGTTGTTTCACATACATGAGCCAGTAACAAGAGTAAATAATGTAAATAATACCCGTGATGAAAGGCTAGATGAACAAGAATGTGGTGTACAAAAGAAAAATTTAAGGCAGAAACAGCTGGAGGATAATTGTGAACGTATACCTGCTGTAAATAATGAAGACTGTAAATATTTATTGGTGGACACAAGTTTTACTGTTATCATTGGTGAATGACCTGAAGTGTAATGACCACAATCAAAAGCGTTTGTATATAGGAGTTGGCACTGAAAGGTTTGGCTTATGCTATAAATTAGAACTGATTTGCAGTGCTTGTAATGAAAAAAAAGTACAAATTACACATCTAAGTTGGACACTTCTAGGAAGGTCAGCAAGTCATTATTTCTGGTTAACTGCATGCAAACGTTTAAACTCATTTTTCCTCGCTTTAATTTTTGCTACACTTTTATTCATTCAAAACAATTACATCCACAAATTAGGTGTTAGAGGGCTGAAAGTTTTACTGTACATTCTATAAAGCATAGCAAAAAACCTGATGCATGGAATTCAGGATTAACTTAGCACTTTTTGAGATAAAAAATAAAATATGTGTAGTGATTCCAAAAATTTTGAAAGTTTTGCTATGCAGGTCATTTTTTTTTTTAATTTCCCTTACCGTTAAGATACTACAAAACCCATGTGTCAAGTTTTTCTAAATGAGTTTCTAGCTTTGTAAATAAAATTTTAAATTTTTTTTCAAAAAAGTGTGAAGTGTATTTCATTTTGAAATTTGCAAATATTTTGAAAGAAAATTTTCAATAATTCAAAAATGAAACTCTGCCAAGTAATTCCACATAACACCCCAAATATGTGTACAAAAATTAAGTATGGAGCTTTAAAATTGTGCAAAATAGAAATTTCACCCATCACCCCCTTAAGTGTATTCTGCTCTTGCCGATACTTTTTTGGCCATGGGGACTCATTGTGTTGCCACTCATTTGATTGTCTTATCAATTTTGGTTGGTAGCATCAAACATAGGCTTCATCTAAAGTTATGGTACGTTGAAGGAAATGCTCACCTTCACATCCATAGTGTTCTAAGTGCAATCTCGCTGTTTCCATTCTTTGCCACATGTTTTCCCCTTCAAATGCATATTTTCCTCATCTTTAAC
Organism: Deroplatys truncata; assembly: GCA_030765065.1. Taxonomy (NCBI): domain Eukaryota; kingdom Metazoa; phylum Arthropoda; class Insecta; order Mantodea; family Mantidae; genus Deroplatys; species Deroplatys truncata. Next base: position 175,029,291 of record CM060990.1, read on the forward strand.
TTCTTCTTAAGTATGTGAAGAATTTGTACCAGGAGCAATTCCAACTTCCCTTGCTAATTCAATACAAGTTCAACAACAGTGTTCTTCCAGCAGTGCTCTTAACAGCGTTCACATGGATATCATCACTTGCTGATTGTGGTCTGCCAGATTCACATTTTTGATAAACATCTTCCCTATCTCTGCGAAATGCATTCGTCCACCTAGCCAGGTATGATATAGTAACATCACTCTACCACAAGCTTCCAGTAATGCTACATGGCATTGTCAAGCATTCTTGCCTCTTGCAATCTGAATTTTTAAGAAGCATCTTTGTCCGTATTTACTAAACATTTTAGAGCACTACAGATAACAGTCAACAAATTAAACTCAGTACAAATATCTGATAAATAAGATAACTGTCTTCATACTCACAGATAACACACATCAGATGCTCTTCTTTCTCATTGTTATCAGCTTGCATCATTTACCACTGGTAGTGCCACATACAAACATAGTTGCCACTAATTACTGAATGACTCATTTCTATCTTGCAATAAACTTTAATGTACTCCATGTCTTGTGATTTATTGAGCTTAATAATTCTTCTCATGATGAGAAGAATAAACTGCTAATGCCTAAGTGCACCTAAATTTAGAAATTTAGCATTACTGAATTCTGCTTAAACGAAGTAATAAAGACAACATGCAATCTACCCCCCCCCCAAAAGGAACGCATGCATGCACCCTATATATTTATATAGAGGATACTAAAGAGTTCAGTCGACAAATTTTCAGGGGTTACTATGGGATGGTATAGGAACACCTTGATATAGCACACCTATGGTCTCTGATGATGAGCTTTTAAGTTAGTAACGATTTTTCATTTGAATGTTTGTACTGATAAATGCAATAATAAGAAGAGACTATAGTAAAAAGTTTATAAATGACATAAACAAGGAAATAAAATGGGCATGTAAGGCAGCAAGGGCAATATATGTAGACCCAAATAGGTATTTAGATGAAAGCTGTTTAGGAAAGGATGGATTACATTTAAATAGGAAGGGTTCTTATATTTTAAATCAAATGATTAACAAGGTTGTAAATATATGCATGGAACAGGGAAACTAAAATACAGTTCGGATGATGGCAAAAAATACACAGAAGGTAATATTTTGCAAACAGTAGATGGGATAACAAAGGAAATAGATTCAGAAAAGAAAGCTGAAGTACCACTTAAAATCAAAAAAATGCAAAGGGGGTCATACCTGTTTTCATTAAAATGTGCAATACATAAGCAACAAGAGAACAATTATAGAATTAAACATAAAAGAACCGAATGTGACAGTTTTTACCGAGCATGGATTAAAATTAGAGGAAATAATAGTAAACAATTATGATGGATATAAATTAGGGGCATATTTCTGTAGATCGGAGCATAATAGTGGGGGAGTAGCGATCTACATTGATGACTCGATAAAATGTGAAGAAGTGGATTGTAGCGACTTTGCAGTGGAAATGAAATGCGAACTAGCTGCTTTGGAATTGAGATTAAGGGAAATAAAATTGGTAATAATTGGAGTATACAGATCTCCTGCAGCAGAAATTTTTTTTTTATAAAACTGGAAAATTTTATAAATTCAATCCCAGGAAATAAGATTAAAATTCTCATGAGAGATATAAATATAGATTTTTGTAAAGAAAATGTGGATAAAATTACGCTTACTGAAACCCTTACTAGGCTGAATTTAAAAAATTGGCATTAGCGAACCAACAAGAGTCACTAAACAAACAAAAACTTGCATTGATAATGTGTTTATAAATATAAGGGAAAATAAATGGGAAACTAAAGTTATTAAAACAGGAATATGTGATCATTATGGGCAATTATTAAATGTTAATCTTAAAAAAGATATACAATTAAATAATTTTGAATTTAAAAGAAAAATAAATAATGATAGTTTACAGAGTTTAAAAGGTTATTTATCTCAGGTTAGCTGGGAACAGGTATATGAAGCTGAAAATGTAAATGTCAAATTTGAAAGGTTTAATAGCTTATTACTGAAGGGGTTAAATAGCGAGATGCCAAAAAAACGGTTAAAATAAAGTCAAGAGCAAGAGATATCAAACAGGAAAAATGGATGACAAAAGGGATAAAAATTTCATGGGAGAGGGTTAAATTTCTAAATTCTTTGAAACATTCAAATTTGGGGGAGAGATCATTAATTTACACCGAAAATTACAATAGAATATTTAGAGATGTATGTGAAAGGGCAAAAATGATGTATAATAGGATATTGGTAGCAAAAGCAGAAAATAAGACAAAAACAATATGGAGCATAGTAAGTAAGATACATAACCAAAGTAAATCCAAACAAATGGAAAATATAATATTAAAAGAAAGTGATAGAGAGATAAAATGACCTAGAGAGATTTGTAATAAATTTAACACTTATTATATAAATATTACAAATCAAGCAAAAAACAATACTCAAACAGCAGGTTTAGCAGCCAATGTAATAGCTTCAAATGGGCAAATAAAATCGATGGGAATATTAAAAATATTAGAACAAAATATTTTAGAAGAAATCGATAAGCTTAAACCCAAACAATTGAGCGGTTTGGATGAGTTCTCTAACAAAATTGTAAAATACATTAAACATGAAATTTCTAAAGTTATGACATGTATTACAAATGCATCATTGATTCAAGGTATTTTCCCAGGTATGCTAAAAGAAGTAATTGTAAGATCTCTATATAAGCAAAAAGGAAGTAAGACAAATATGGAAAATTATAGGCCTGTAACTTTATGTTCTACGTTCTCAAAAATAATAGAAGGGGTATTCCTAAAGTAATTGCAACTGTACTTTAAAAAGCTTAACATAATATCAGAATGGCAATTTGGATTCCAAGAAAAGAAATTGACAACAAATGCAATAAATAAAGTAAATGACAATATAATTAATGCAGTAAATAACCACGAACGAGTAATAGCTATATCTTTAGGTTTATCAAAAGCATTTGACTGTATAAATTTAGATATACTTTCAAATAAATTGGAAAATCATGGGGTTAGAGGATTGGCACAAAAGTGGATACTATCACATTTAAAAAATAGAACAGTGTGTGGAAATAAATCATAGAAATAGCCGGGTATGATAGAAAAAATTAAATCTCATTTTCAAACGAGGAGTCCCTCAGGGTTCTAAATTAGGGCGATTTTTATTTTTAGCTTATGTAAATATTTTTGAAATAATACAAAGAAATGGAGGTTTGGCAATTGGATATGCAGATGACATGACAATAATAATTAGAGGCATGTCAGCAACAGAGGGGGGAAACTAAAGCAAATGAATTAATTAAAATAATAAAACAGCACTACTTAAATTTATACATGATATTAAACACCCAAAAAACAGCTTGGATAAATTTTGAACTAGGAAATTGGAGTAAAAATGACAAACATTGCAATAGATGGAGAAATAATACCAGAAATGCAGCATGCTAAAATCTTAGGGGTAATAATAGACAAACAACTAAAATGGAAGTCATATATCTCACATAATCAAAAAGATAAATAAAGGTCTATTTATAATGAGGCAATTAAGAAAGAATATGGATTATGAAACATTAAAACAAGTGTACTATGCGTTCATTTACTCACATAAAATATGGGATAACTCTATGGGGAAACATTACTGCAACAGAAGTAAAAAAGGTTTTCAAGTTACAAAAAAAAGCTATTCGAATAATTGGGAAAATAAATAGTAGGCATACATGCAGATTAAAGTTTAAAGTTTTCAGTATTTTAACTGTTCCATCTATATATATGAAACAATAAAAATAGTTTTACAAGAAAAAGAACCACAAAATAAGTGTATACATAAGTATAGTTTAAGAAATAATGAGGATTATTTTAGATCAGTATATAGGGGAACAGTAAACAATCGTTGCAGTATAAGCATGGGTAAAGAGCTTTATAAAAACTTAACCGTTGAAATAAAAAAAATCAATAAAACAGAATATACACTAAAAGAAATAAAAAACTTCTTAATAATGAATGCATTTTATTAGTCTAGAAGAATTTAAGTATTGGGATATGTAAAACCTGTATATATGTATATAAAATTGTTTTTGACATGTCCTTGAAATCTTGTATTTAAAGGATGAATAAAAGTATCTTATCTTATCGCTTCAGGAAAGGGTACTCAACAGCTACAACAATTAGTAAATTCATGCACACAGTCATTGAAATTTTGGAAAATAATGAAAAGGTAGGAAGGATCCTTACTGTTTTTTTTTTTTTTATCTTTCCAAATCCTTTGACTGTGTTGATCATAATACATTATTATAGGAGGCATATGGTATAAGGGGTCTGATAAAAGAATTATTCAGATCTTATTTGGTAGACAGAAGACAAATCAACTTTAGTGTGTGCTAAAAGAGGCAAATTGGTAAAAGAATGGAATCAAATTTCAAACAAGTTATGTATGGAGTAGGTACTGCAAGGATCGGTATTGGTGTCACTATTGTTCATTTTTATATGTTAATGATATGCCAACTTTAAATAATGCTACATTGACAGCCTATGCAGAAATTGTGGTATGTGGGAGGGGAAATACAGATGGTTTAACTGGTAACTTGCCACAAGCCATTGATTCAGTTATTAGTTACTTTAAACAAAAACCACCTCACATGTAACATGACAAAAGCAAGTTTAATTCACGTTTCACAAAGTAATATAAAAGTTTTCTTTACCGTAAATAACTGTAATACTGCTGATTAAAGTCAGCATACATTTTTAGGAATAGTTCTTCATTGAAAATTAACATGGTCTGGACATATTAATCATACTTGTGGTAAAATGAGTAAATCTATATATCTGTTAGAACACTTCAAGAATATCTTAGATGAAAAACGGCTAAAAATGATTTATTATAGGGTTATATATCCATACTTACTATATGGGAGAGAAATTTGGGGTTGTGTTGTGGCAACTCATATGGAAATGGTATTTAGACTACAATAAAGGGCAATCACGTTGATATATAACATGAATTCTCAAGAATCTTGTAGGGTAATATTCAAAGACAAACAGATATTAACATTATAATCCTATATGCTTTTAAAGTAGTGACTTAAGAAAGCCTTAAAAATAGCAATATACACAAGACAGAGTAATGATTATTTAAGGTTTTGTATCTTTGTTGGAAACAAAAATTCAAATGTCATGGGATTACTGCTCCACACAAAGTTACCTACATATTTAAAAGATTGTAAAGGTAAGCAATTTTAAAATGCTCGGAAAAAGTATTTAATGACGAAAACTCTATAGTATAGATAAACAGTAATGTTACCTACAAAACTTGGCTTTGGAATTGCTACATAATAGTGTATCATTATTTATATATGACACTAGATTATTCTTATTGGTCCACTGAAATGCCTACTGAAAAATTCACACTTGAACAAAGAATTTTTATTTATGATATATACATAAAAAGTGAATCATGTAGACAGGTGTGTAGACAATTTCAGGAGAAATTTCCTTGTATTCCAGTTCCAGGTGGAGAAACTGCTAGATGTCTGATTAATACGTTTAGGACAATGGGATTGCTAAATGAAATTTGTGCATCATTCGAACGCTCTCCAAGGAAGTGTATAAGACGCATTGCACAGCAAATGGGTGCTTTAAAAACCTCTGCTCATAGAACTGCTAAACTTTTAAAACAATAGTCAATATTCTTTTAAAAGTCAATAGAATGACTATTGTTTATGAATTACAACCTCGTGATGAGGTGTGGCATTTGGCTGGTTTTTAGGGGATTATGTTAGTGTACTTGGGGGGATTGTATAATCAGGGGTTGGCAGCATTTGGCTAGTAGTGACATTGGGATTAGAGGGGAGAAAATAGGTATAAACTTAACGGATATTCAGCTTTCTTCCTCTTTTGTGTGCACACTGTAGGCAAGTCCACATGGGAGAGTAACCAGCACACACATCTCCAACCGAACACCAGGTAAAGATGTTACTTCCCTTTTAGAATGAATGTGCCAGGATATCTTTGAAGTAGTGTTAAGGTTTTGAAGAAATATTCCCTTCCCTTCCCTTCCTGTTCATGTAGAAGTTAAGAAGTTTGTAATAATAAGGCATGGATAATTTAGCTGCACTTCCATGTTTGCCCCGATTGCATTGTAAATTATAGAGAAGGGATCTTGGAACCATGCTCTAACATCTAAATTTGTTTGGGGTGTGACCTATGGTAGAGGCCTGGGCAATATGTTTCTTTCAATATCCTGTAGAAATCTTTTTTCTCCATCTTAAATTTAAGATGTTCTGATAACCTGTTTTCTCCTTTATGGTTTAGGCTTGCACTGTTTTTTGCCATGATAGTTAAAATTAATTTAAATTCAGCTTCTTTGGTGTATTTCAATACACTGTGAAGTGTATGGAATTTTGATTTGTCATGTTTAGGTACTTTGGATTTCTTATGTCTGCATTTTGCTGTGTTATTTCATTGGTTGCATGCTTCATTGTTTTTCTAATGCATTGATATATGTTGATCAAATCATTATTGACACCTTGGAGAAGGAATGAGGCTTATGCAAATGCATCTGGCTTTCTGCCTCCAATCGACCTGTGGATTATATCATTCACAGGCTGCTTGGACAAGGGAATCCTGATGCAGAATTTCTACTATGTTAATGTGTGGTATATTTTGTTTATCTTTTATTTTTATGCATATATTGTGTATTGACATATTTTGACTTTGGTAATGAAGTGTGTTATTTGCTTATGTGCCATGTAATGCTTAAATTTGCTGTTTGGGTGAGTAACTGTAGTTTATTTTTGCTTTATTTCCAGGAGTGATGTGTGAGAATGTTAGTTTGCTTATGATGTTGTAGTGTGTATTGTTGTATCACATAAATGAGAAGTTCGAGTGCTTTATGAATACCTTAAGGTCATGTTTAGAGCAGTCTGCACCAGCTCGAACAGTAGTATATAAGAAACAAAAAAGTTGTAATTGGTCCACCAAAGGAATACAAAAATCAAAAAAGAGAATGGAATTCTTAAACAGTTTAACAGCCACTAAATTAGATGAAAACTCATACAGTTACATTAAAAACTACAAAATAACACTATATGCAGTGATAAATGAAGCAAAGAAGCTTCACAACAAAACGTTGCTTTTAAATGCTGAAAATAAAATTAAGGAAACGTGGAATATCATTCAAACCGTACATAAAGGAAACCCCTCTAAATGTGTAGAGAATTTGAAAATTGTAAAGGATGACTGCCTAATTCTAGACCCAGTGATCATAAGTAATGCTTTTAATGAATATTATACAAACGTTGTAGCAAAAATGGGAATTAAGACAAGAGATCACAAAATAAATGAAACCTCAGTTTGCAACTCAATGATATTAAGAGAAATCACACAAGCAGATGTCATTAAACAAATAAATACACTGAAATGTAAAAGATCTAGTGGCCTAGATGAATATTCAAACCAAATGATAAAATACTGCAAATATGAAATAGTGGACACTTTGACACATATAATAAATGAAAGCCTTAACGTAGGAACCTTCCCAAGTAAACTAAAACAGGTAGTAGTTAGGCCAGTGTACAAACAGAAAGGTTCCAAAGAACTGATTGAAAACTATCGCCCTATATCTCTTTGCTCAGGATTCTCTAAAATCATGGAAGGCCTTCTCCTTGAACAACTTCAGAACTACTGTAACAAATTTAATATCATATCACCAAATCAGTTCGGCTTCCAAAGAAAGAAATCAACAATACATGCTGTTAGCTTAGGAAATGATAAAATTGTTCAGGCTTTAGACAGAAAGGAGGTAGTTCTGGCAATTTTTCTTGATTTATCAAAAGCTTTCGACTGTGTTAACATTAAACATCTATTGTCAAAATTGGAAAACTTTGGGATAAGAGGCATACTGCTAGAATGGTTAAGTTCATACTTGCAAAATAGAGAGCAATGTGTTGAAGTAATTCATAATAATGGAGAACAACTGAAAAAAATTAAATCAACATTTAAAAGCATAACACATGGAGTGCCTCAGGGTTCAAAACTGGGACCATATCTATTCATTCTATACATAAATCACTTATTTAAAATAATACAGGAGGCAGGAGGTTTAGCCATCGGGTATGCTGACGACACAACAATAGTGATAACAGGTAAGACGGAAAGAGAAGTACAAGATAAAGCAAACTCTTTATTAGAACTAATCAGAACTTACTTAGAAACATTAGGAATGGCACTGAATGCAAACAAAACTGAATGGATGCAAATTAAGATTAGTAATAAAGCACAAAGTAACATCACATTAGCAATACAAAATAAGAAAATCTCCCAAGTTACACAGACAAATTTTTTAGGAATAGTCATAGACAATAACTTAAAATGGCACAAACATATAGAAAAGGTTAGTAACAAAATTAATAAGGGCATATACGTATTGAAACAGATAACTCAAATTATGGATAAAGATAATATACTAAAGGTTTATTATGCATTTGTACACTCGCACCTAAATTATGGGATTATTTTATGGGGAACAGCCGGTAAGAAAAATATACTGAGAATATCTAGGCTACAGAAAAAAGCAATTCGAATAATGGGAAAACTTCAAAGGGTACAATCCTGTAAAAGCAGTTTTAAAAATCAAAAAATCCTCACAGTACCATGCTTATATATATTTGAATGTCTTAAGTACACAATAAGAAATCACACTGAAGAAAAAAATAGGAATATGCATGGGCATAACACGAGAACACAGCAGAACTACTTTAGAAATAGGCTAAGGGGATCATTAACTTCCAAAAGTATTGAAAGTGTTGCAAAAGACCTATACAATCATTTACCTCACCCAATCAAAGAACTACATGAAGAAGTGAAGAAAATTAATGCAATAAAGACTTACCTGATTAAAAATGCTTTCTACTCAATTGAGGAATACAAAATGAAACAAAATCTGTGAGCCGTAACTTGGTCTTATAACATTAATCTTCTGAAATTTATGTTTAATTAATTTTAGGTATTTAATCAATTCAATGTATCTATATCTGTTCAGCTTTGTACCAAATACTACTTGTTTAATCAATAATGTACATATATGTTCCTAACTTGTGTAAAATTACTTGGTTAATAGATAAGGTAAATATGTTTTCTATCTTTTATAAACTTGACGATGCTTTGTAAAAATGTTGCAAATGGCAGAATAAAACTGAAACTGAAACTGATATTTTATTTCTCCAAAGTTTCATTATGATGCTGTGATTATTTTCTTTTGCATAGCTGTTGCATAATTTTTTTGTTGAGTAGTAGTGTTTTGATGAAGTTTTGCCTCAGTGGGATTGTGGCAGGGTACCCCTATTGGTGGTAGTGATTTCACTGTGTATGAGATGTGGGGTGCACTGTTTTCTGTTATAGGGTTGCTTCGATGGGATTGCTACAATGTGCCCTCGATGCTGTTTTCAGTGTTTTTTTTGTTTTTGTTTTACCTGCAAAGTTGCTGAAATGCATTTGTGGATTAAATGAGATGTAAATTATATTTGGCTTGATCAGGTTACTGTTATGTGCCCATCATTGCTGTGTGTGATGATGCTGAGGGATTTTGTATAATGAGTTGATTTTTGCTGAGTTTCGATGCAACAACTTTGTGCATTAATGTATGTTTTATTCACAGCTTCATACTGACACTTAGTGAAATTACTGGCACAGCAATACAGTGATACTACACACTTTCGCTATGATGTATCAAAGAGATTGTATGTGTGCATTTTGATATGCCTAAATGATTACATTTGTTCCGAGTTATAACTTTGCATTTTCTATGAGCTTTGTTCCAGACTTTATTCCCATATGTTCACAGTAAGGAAGAATGATTTAACATTTCCTGCGCAGGATTGTATTTTCCATTACTTACAAATCATTAGCATGTGTAGTTACATTTGCATTGCATGAGGTATCTTATGTTTGAGTTTTGTATTACTGAGTAATTTTCATTTTGGCATGGATAATAGGCCACTATATTGGATCTTTTGTATTTTTTTTTATGAATTATAGCAATGTTGAGCTGTTTTCTGTTCTTCTTTTGTTTGTATGTATATCTGAGTGATGAGCACACTTTGATCATAATTTTATAAGTTTGTAATGTAAGTTAATACCAACTGGTTAGGTTAAGTTTTGGGATCCCAATTGTGTTTTTACATTTGCTTTTGGAAAGACATACACTTTTATTATTATATTGGTAACTTTGACTTTGGAGTTCACTTTATACACTGTGACACCATTATTGTTACAATTATATCTGCTATATGGGGAACATGAGTGCCCAGTGTGGATGACCTGTTGCAAGATACACTACCTGCCTGTTTGGCTTTCTGTCTTGATGCACCTGTTGCCTGCACCAATTTGTGGCAAAGTGCCACCTTACAGGGGCAACCCAAGCCAGCAGTTGACTCTCCCTCACCATATTCAGCTTTATCACCATCAATACCTCCTGGGTAAGGCCAACCCAGTGATCTACATATTTATCATCAAACATTGTATCGTCAGTGCTGGTGGATACTGTGGTGGAATAGTGAAGGTAAAAGTAAACAAAACAGTTTACCTCATAGTCTCGGTGCAATGCATGTGTATCAACACTTGACTTTTGTGCAGCAGTATGCTCCAAAGTGTGTGAGCGGTGCTTATTCAAAAACTTGCAGAGAACCTTGAACACCTTGTTGGTGTTGTGTGGCACTCAAGACTCCTATAAGAACTTAGCATTGGCATTTCTTGCATCAAGTCACAGTACCACACATTTGTTTTTTCTTTCGTATTAATTCACACATAGACAATTTTTTTTCTTTTTGTCACATTATGTAGCTTCAGACATTTTTTTTTGCCTTGTGTGGTGTACTTTAATGGTCACAAGAACTATTCCAGCCATTGTCATTTTTTTTAAACATTTTTGTAATGTATGTCATACTTTTTTTGCATTTTCTTATTTTGTTGTTTGGTCGACAATGTTGACATTGGTAGCTGAGGGAAGATGTGGTGTTTAGCAGGTTTTTAGGGGATTATGTTAGTGTATTTGGGGAGACTGTATATTCAGGGGTTGGCAACATTTGGCCGGTAGTGACGTAGGGATTAGATGGGAGATAATAGGTATAAAGTTAACAGACATTCGGCTTTCTTTCTCTTTTGTATGCATGCCGTAGGCAAGTCAACATGGGAGGGTAACCAGCAACACATCTTCAACTGAATGCCAGATAAAGATGTCACTTTCCTTTTAGAATAAATGCATCTCTGTACTCAAGACAAACCACATGTAGTTAATATACCAATAAACCAGACAGATACTGCAAAAGTATTAGGACTGTATGTAAATAAGCAACTAAAATGGGATATCACGTTCATTAAATAAAAAAAAGTTAAAGAGTTCCTGCTTTAATATGTGCTGCGTAGCTCAAATTCCCAACCTGGAAACTAGAAAGATAGTCTATTTCAGTTACTTTCACTCTCTAATGACATATAGATCATACTATGGGCCAACTCAGCGGGGTGGGATACTATATACAAGTGCCAGAAAAAAATTATACAGATGTCATAGGTTGGACCAAAAGAATTGTGCAGGAATCTATTAAAAAGTCATAAAATACCAGCACAATACCTATATGAATTAAGTAAATATCTTCACGCAAATTTTGACAAACTGTACGATTCACCACCTCAGCATTGTCATGGAACCAGTACAAAAAGTAATGCAACATCTTCCATGCATAGATTAACACTATACGAAAAAAGTCCACTTTACGTAAAAATAAAAGCTTATAATAAACTGCCAACCCAAATCAGTACTATAAAGGACAAAGAACCTGTAACAACTACTGCAGAACCTACTATTAGACAAGGCCTACAACTCAGTAGCTGAATACATGTGTGATAATAATATATAACCTTATATTCATTATGTAAATAGTAGTATGCAGCAACGCATAAGTACAAAAGGGTTACCAATGCACTGTATTCTCACTTATACAGAATTTCTGTAAATATTTCATTGTAAATTTATCTTATAACCTTAGTCTAACTTTCTGTTCAAATGTATTTTTCTTGTTTGTTTACAACCTGACAAGTCATCTGTTTATGGAGCTTCAGTTCAAACTTAAATGTAAGCATTTTTGGACAATAAAGCATCTTATTGTATCTGTGCCAGTATATCTTTGAAGTTGTGTTAAGGTTTTGAAGGAATATTCCCCTCCCTTTCTGTTCATGCAGAAGTTAAAAAGTTTGTAATAATAATGCATGGATAATTTAAGTGCGCTTTCATGTCTACCCCAATTGCATTGTAATTTATAGAGAAGGGATCTCAGAACCACACTCTACCATCTAAATTTGTTTGGGGTGTGACAGGAATGCCTAATGCAGATGGAAACCAATTTCAACACAACTTATAACAAGGCTAGTAGTCATTATAGTGCATGTTACTATCACTCATGAGTAAGTAATGTGGGAGTTTTAGAAACAGAAAAGCCCCCAGTGTAATAGACAGCGCATGGAGCACACATACATGCAATCTGTGGTCTGGCAGTATAAGGAATGCACTGTATACTTGTAACTCAGTATCATGTCCTCCTCAACTTTGTATTCTATTATTATTTAGCTGTATTTTAAAATTGACAACATACATAAGGCATAGAACTGACGGCGGAATAGCTATATATATGTAAATATTATGAACTATAAATATTGTAATTTGTTTAATTTGACATTAGAAACTGTGTATAACTGGAACTGAACTGAATTGAATGTTGTAATTGCAACTCAGTGAGAAAGAAAGAAAAAAAAATATTGGTAGAATTCTTAATTGATATTTCAGTTATTGCTGAAGAAGGCCTTGATTAAACATAATAAAATGGTACTCAGTACCCAACACATGACTGGTTGATACATAGGTTTCTCAAATAAATTTCAGGTTCTTTGATTTCAGAATAGTTTATTATGGGCTACAGTGCAGTTGTATTAATAAAACAAGTCGAGTCACACTAAAAACTCCCAAACCTAGTAACTATTTTTGGGTTATTTTTCTAAAACTCTATTAAGCTCTCAAATTAGTGTTAAATCTAAAGAAGGGAACTATGCTATTTTCCTGTCAGACAAATTGAATGATTTATTATACACTGTTCTTTCACACTGGTCATGTGTAAGTTAAGGTTGGAAAGCTAAATCAGATTTAAAAAATTCAATGTCACAGTGAAGATTCAAAACACAAATCTTTGGCTTTATATTTAACTTTCCGACAAGCTTATATAAAGCCAAAAAGCCCCAAAATGAAAAAACTTACAGCATTGTAAGCTGCTTTACGGTATGCTTTAGAGTTATTGAGTTCACTTTAGAGATTTACCAGGTTACGAGTTGTAAGAGAGAAGTTTAATACTTTTTATACGAGGGGGTCTCTAGTAACAAAAGTGCAGTAGTAGAGATTGTTCCTTGGATTCGCAGTATCGTCAACTTCACGTCATGCATAATAGTATAAGGAAATGGTATACAGTGAAGTAATGAATTAATTGTTAAAACAAGTCAGTTTAACATTACTAAAACCACAAACAATTCACATACCTAGTAATGTGTTTTTGGGGTTGTTACCCCATCCTCAGCTAGCTCCAAAAAACTTCCAATCACCACTAGAGAGGAGCTCAATACCAGCGGGAGACAAGAGTAGCAGTTGGGAAATAGCAGAGATAACAACCCTGAAACTATATTACTATGTGTGTGTCACAGTTGGAAGTCAGCAATACGCTGAAACCATGTGACAATTGCTCTATCACTGAGCTTCTGTTAATAGGGCCCTGCACACTCCCACCATAAATGTGTGTTGAACCCCTCTCTTCTAATACATATATCCTGGTAAACTTCCAAGGTGAACTTAATAATTCACAATTTGCATTGCTGTACATAATTTAAATTCTGTGCTTTGTTAACCACAATGGCCACGAATAAGTTGTTAGAAAGTTGAATATAATGCCAAAGATTCATGGTTTGAATCCTGTCTGTAGCAATGAATTTTTCAAATATGATATAAACTTCCAACCTTAGCCTACATGTGACCAGTGTGAAATGACAATTCATAAAAATCAATCAATTTTCCTGAAAAAATATAACATGGTTTCTTTCTTAAAAGTTACCACTAATTTGAGAGCTTAATGGAATTGAAGAAAAATCTTTATTAAGCTGTTTTAAAATAACACTGAAACAAAAGCCTCTCTTCACTGATGGAACAACTCTCTTAAGGATTCAATTCAGTGTACTAGTCCTGCAAAGTGAGTGATGATGAAATGAGCATTATATACCTAGAATGCCAAAGTAAGCTTATTGTGAATGAGGTGCTCAGCATATAACCAGTAAAGTTTGCAGGCATCGACAATGTTTCTCAGTAAGTATGTGGTGAATATCTTGTGCAATAAGGCTATGGCAGTTTGGTTTCCCTTCCTTATGTTTAAGACAGTTAATTATTTAGCATATTCATGAGCAAGGATTATTTATACTGAAAATTTACATTTACACTGTAAATTTAAAATGTTTAAGGTTCTTCTTTTTGTCATTTAGGGCATGTACGTTATTGCCCTTTAACTATAAACATAACTATACTACAATTACATACTTACAAATTCCTTGGTAAATATAAAATATCAGTAATTTATTGAGCATGTAGTCTCATCTTGAAACTATTTACACTTGCAATGACGATTTATTCCAGGATATGAATTCACACTCAGTGAGCTTCTCTGGCAGTCAGTGGCTGAAATAAGATATTGTAATTTTAAACTACTTGGAACACACCTTTAACAACTTTATACATCAGTATACTGCAATTTACAAAATGTATTTATCATAAAATCATAATACATACATATGTGCAATAAACTGTTCCATGCATTCTTTATTTATGGGTCACAGACATATATAATGTATGAATTTTACCATGAATATAGAGCTAGAACTGATGCACCACAACTGCAGGTAAAGTGTGTACAAAATGGCATGGTGCAATGTGGAAGGGCATGTTCACCCAAAAGAGTAAGTTTTGTTCTGCAGATTTATTATGCAGTAGTCAATATTTATTCAATGCTGATATGCTGACAAGTGAACTTTACGTGATAAAGAAAATATATATACTGTTAGCATATATCTTTGTATTAGTCCTCCAGTGTAATCATAACTTGTTTTCCAGGTATCCACTGTGTATAAGTAAAAGATGGATAAAACTGCAGCAGAAAGACAGAGGAAGTGAGGAAAACATTTGAAAGAAAATATTGAAGAATTTGAGAGGTACGAAGAGAAGGATAGGCAAAGAAAGCACGGTAAGCTGCCAAAGAGACAGAAAACAAGCACTACACCTAAAGCAGCAGTTATAAGGTAAAAGAAGAGAACTCAAAAGAGAGACTATAGGAAGAAACTAAAAGAGAAGAAGATGGAGTCTGCAGGATTTCATTCACCTTCTCATGATGCACCTGCTTATTCCACCCCTCAAACTAAAACAAAGGCAACAAACAAAAAATAAAAGTCAAAAGGCATTGAAGTCACTTCCTGTAAGTCCAAGAAAGATTCACTGTGTGATCACAGAACTCACCAATGCTCATTGTATCTCTGTAACCCCAGAAATGGAATGAATGCAGAGCAGCGTAGCCCTGTGTAAGATTAATGAATTAGTTAAGCAATTTTATCAAAGGGACAATATATCACTGCAAGCTCCTGGGAAGGAGGATATTATGACAGAATGAGAGAATGAAGAAAAAGAAAAATTTCAGAAGAGGTTTATGTACACTACTATTGCAGAGGCATATCAGATATTTAAAAAGGAAAACCCTGATAAGAAAGTGGGGAAATCAAAATTCTTTTCATTGCAACCCAAATTTGAGTCATTCCACATCAAACCGAACACACATAAAACATCACTTTCTCTGAATTTTAGTTTACGTGTTCCACACATGGAATAAATGGACACACATTTCATATTTTACAAAATATCAAATTATTTTAGGATTTACAGCATACTTAACATTTTTATTATATGCACAAAATGTTACATAAAAGCAATTTATTCTCAAAATATAGAATGATCAGGGATAAGAACAATTCGTTGTTTTGTAGATAAAAACATTGCAGTTTTCCTTATTCAAAATACTATTTATTCGGAATAAAAAACATTCCTTATTCAAAATACTACTTATTCGGAATAAAAAAATAATCACTTT
Organism: Deroplatys truncata; assembly: GCA_030765065.1. Classification (NCBI taxonomy): domain Eukaryota; kingdom Metazoa; phylum Arthropoda; class Insecta; order Mantodea; family Mantidae; genus Deroplatys; species Deroplatys truncata. The sequence goes on from CM060990.1 coordinate 175,045,532, forward strand.
CTTAAGTATGAATATTTTAAACTGGAGTAACATATTTAACCCCATAATATTAAAATCTGAAAAAAAAATACAGAAAGAATCTGTGATATATTTGGTTTTAAACCTGTTAATATCAGGATGGGATCTTCCTTAGAAGTATGCTTTTTAACAGTTTATTTGTATTAGGGTGTAGGGTTTTAGAACATAAGACTGCTGACTGAGAGCTATGCATTGCAGCAGCATGCTGGCCGATATGTTATGCAGTATGAACGTGATAGGCTATCACTCCAGGTGTTCGATGTAACTTAGCAACTGGAATTTGATATTCTATGACAGGGGTGGCGAAAATGTGACTCGCGAGTTATTTTGACTCGCAGGCGCACGTTTCCTCTCTGCAACCGTCCGTTTGATTTTCACATGCTGTTGAGTGACACCGTGCGTGTTGCATATTTGGTGACTCGCGGAAAGAAGTCGTTTTTGCCACCCTTGTTCTATGAGACCTGTCTCCACTGTTTCATTTTAAATGTTACTTTGTGTTCAGCTTTTTGCGTTAGAAGTTCAGTTTTATCTCTGTGGTTTCTGAGAGTGCATAATGAGTGAACTAAAGAAATGCAGCTATGACTATTGCTTCAATCCATTTAATGTTTCCAAGCATAACACAAAGCAGAAATCATTAGTTACCAGCAATATACTTACAAAATTAAAAATGAAGAACTTAACTTTTAACCAGACCTAAAATTATGTGATGTGTGTTGAAAAAAAATTCCCAATGATTGTGTGTTACAAAGCACCAATGTTGTGAATAATCCAGAAGTGGTTTGTGACCATTTTAAGACAAGATAATACAGCAATGCAAAAGCAATCCCTGATACCTTAGAGCTAAATTCATTTATTCCATCAACCAATACTGCAATAATAACCGGATGGTATTCATTTGAGCCTGAAGGGAAAAAAATGTACATTTAAACTGTACAATAAGATAGGATAAGATTGAAAGTTCAAATGTTTCTCAACTGTGTGCCAAATTTAAATTACATGCAAACAAACTAGTGCAACTGTTGCTATGAATCATTGACAAGTCATCCAATGACAAACTGCTACTGCTGTCGCTGCTACTCTGCAGCTGTGCCGCGCGCACTGCTTTCAAAGTTATTATATTTCAAGTTAACTATACAGGATCCCATTTTTGTTTTATGTAAATATATACAAAAGACTACCAGAAATTTATTTATAATTTTTATAGAAATTTAAACATGCAGGTTAATAGGGATATATAGTTTCTAATGTTTGGATTTTAAAAATGTATGTAAATAATTAATTAAATCAATTATAATAAATATTAAGTAAAAGATTAGATATTAAGCTTTGCATTATACGTTATCACATAATTTATCATTTATTGCCAGTGAGATATTTTAGTTTAAAGGCAGAGAGATGTGCTGCTTTTCACAAGTTAGATTGCGCAATATTTTTTAAGATATTGCGATTTAAAAAGAAATAAGAAATTTAGAACATAATTCACTTTGTTTTTGTAACCCCATGGACTAAATTTGAAGTGAATCAGAGACATGATGGCCAAATTTTGTGAAAATTTGTGCAAATTGACGTGGAATGACTTATTTGTCTTTTCAGTCAGTGATTCAGAACCACTGCTTGTGTCACTATCATGAGAACATCAATTTACTTTTGATGCTCTATGTGGATATAAGGATTCCTAAAACATCTCACAACTAATCAATACATTAGTATGCAATCCTGAAAATGAAATCTGCATGTCAAGCACACGTAATAGTTGTGGCATTAGGAACCTACTCAGTCAACATTTAATTAATTAAACATGGTCATGGACTGACCTTAACCCTAGCAGTCAACATAATACCTTAATAGATGATACAAATGGATTAGCTTAGTTTGTCTGGAATGCATTGATGGAAAAATTGAAAAACTCCTGAAGGAGAACACTGTCTATGAAGCATTTGAAGAACTTCTTGAAAAAATACCCCAGTTTTTAAAACATTGCTTCCTGGTAAAAACTCAGGGTACATATTTTCAAGAGAAGAAAGATGCTGTATGTCACAAAGAAATCGTAGTGCAGATTGATTTTGCCAAAAATTACACTGCCAGATTTCAAAATGAAATTTAATTGGCATATTGGAGCACCCAACAGATCACAATCTTCACAACTGTTGCCTGGATAAGTCCTGGAATGATACAAAGGGTTATGCAATTGTCAGTGATGAAATATCACATGACAGATATGCTGTCAACACATTCCTTCAAAGGCTGGTTTCTCAGATCAGGGAAACTTACCCAGAGGTCTCAACAATTAACATTTTTCCAGATGATGCAGCAAGCCACTTCTCTATGTAATTTATCTCACCTTCAGGAAGAGTTTGAGGTTCTGTTAACATGGAACTTTCTAGCTACAGGTCATGGGAAGGGAAGTGTCAATGGTGTTGGTAAAGAACTGAACAGGTTAGTATGGCATGCTTTATTAGGTGGAAAACACCTGGTTACCAGTGCAGAGTCTTTTTAATGAAGTGCCAGAAAAGTGTCAAAATCAGTAGAGGTGATATTTTGTTTTAAATATAAAGTGGATCAACAAAAGACATAATTTGATGCTAATGTTGAAGACATTAAAGTGATACCTGACACTCATTCTAATCACTACATTAAAGTTGTATCCCATTATAATATGGTTTACAAAGAGCATACTTTGTCCAAGAAAATTTTCAACTGTGATTTTATGACTGACAGAAGTGTCAAAATTGAAACAATGGAAGAAAATTAAAATGTTCAAGTACATGCTTTTGTAGTGGTGAAGTTTATGACAAGAAAGACAGCTAAAAACTTCATAGGACAAATCTTAAAAGTTGCCAATACTGAATGTGAGATGAGTATCATGAGAAAAATCAATGCAGATTTCAAATTTGCATGTAACACTTCATGGGTTACAATTTCTGATATATTGAAAATACTTTCAGTTCCTGATGTATAAAATTGCCAGATATTTTCATTTCCTGGTGTAAACATCATTATATATTACAATGTGAGTTCTGATAAAGAATGCAACATTACCATATATAATGTTATATATAATAATAAGTGTCACTGGTATGTTATTTATTTTATGAAAGATGCAGTTTCAGCAGTTTTTATTTTGTACATGTCCCTTTCCATCACATAAGTAAAAAAATGGTAACTAAAAATAATGATTTCCATGTAATTCTCCATACTCTTATAGTAATATTTTTTATATGTGGCTATTCATTCCTGAAACAATAAGACAGCACATTTGTATAGTTTCACAGAACTTCGGACTTGTTTTAACTCAGAGAGAACTTTCTTTTTGTCTGAGTCTCTTTCTATCACAGGAAAATTACTTCATATTTTTACTTCAATTAACAAGATATTTACCTTTTTATGTTAATCTTAGGATTGAAATTCTCTGTTATGAATACAATAAACACTCATAATTTGTCTTAAGAGTTATTTTTGGAACAATAGAGAGAAAACAAAACCTCCCAAATGTCCTATTCCATCGCATGGAATGGCCCACAGTGTCTGTCTAAATTTAGTAACATCAGAGTTAATTTGTGACACAATACTTCGCTTATAATTCTGAATGCAGTATTGTGCAACAAATTGACTTGGATATTACTAAATTATTACAGGTTTCACTGTTACATGCTTCTTTCAATTTTAAATTCTCTGTCCTGTTTCTACTCACTATGGAGTACTCTCATGGAGGTTAGCCTTTAAAATCATAAACATTGCTAATTTTGGATTTGTGCTTTCTCTCTGTGTTAGCCGCTACAAAGAAATTTAAATTTTATTACACAACATAGCCTACCTAAGCTTTGCCTGTGTTTTACAGCTGACATATGGGTTCTGTAATATCCGTGGTGTTGTTTCCATAACACGAAGCAGTAAGTTATCTAAATAGTCTTCAAGGTCCTTCAGCTTCTTTTCCTTATGTTCCAAAGAAGTTTGGAGACTGCTTATCATTTCAATCAAATCCTTAAACAGAAATTTGACAAATAATTACACATTATTAAATTTTTATATTTTCTAATATTTCTTTTGTGTAACACAGCATTTTATTCCAAACAAACAATATATCCTAACACAAAGCCTAAATATAGTCATCCTTTCCTTTATCCATTAAAGTGTGTATTCTTTTCTACTTGACACAACATTGCTCTCCACCAGGGAATAAATCATCATTTGAAATTTTGCCACCAGACAACCCAAGCAGATTCAATACACCATCTATAAGCTAAATGGATATCTCCAGTAATTACACTACCTGACTTGCTGCTGATGATTGAAGTAAGGGCTTCCAAAACATGTCCTTCATATAAAAGCAGTATGTAAAGGTCAAGTGTCACAACACAATAAACATTTTTTCAGTTACTTCATATGCTTCATTGTTAGCAGCTTCCTTTAATAAAAATTAATGCTAATCCAGACCTTTAAATTGGGGAAAATTTAGGTGTCCAAATTTTCTACTGTGGTGACTAGATACTAGGTATTTTGTTTTACCCTGTGCTGAAGTACTTCAACTGAATCTCAAATGAAATTGTGGTTTTCAAAATGGTATCTGGAAATATATTCTCTTGTTACACCTGTCTCTGTTCCAGTGTTCCATATCAGCTATGAGATATAAAAAGAATGAAAAAAGAGGGAATGTATAAGAAAGCAATCCACTGAAGAGACATCAATTCAATTGCATAGTTCTGACTTTTAACAAATAATGATAAATCGTATGGATATGGGTTTCCGTTAGTTACTGAAAGCTGATCTACAATGACTATGGCCAGAAAGAGAATGAAATACATTTTAAAATGTAAGCATTTTCAATTAAAAAGAATTCTATACAGCACCAAAATGCAAGATATGTGGGAATTTCAATTTGGCTTTTGCCATGCTTGGTCAAAGCATGCTGTATTCTTATTGTGTACAGCTGTTTTTATTGTAGCTTTGGAAGTCAAGGCACGCTTTTCCATCATGGAGTGGTCTAAAACTGAAATTCTCAATGTACAAGAAATTGAACATAAAAGTAAAATAAATGGCATGATTTTCACAGAAACCAAAACAATGAAAGAAAATGCATGGACTTAAGAAAGTTCTATATGTAAACTTAACTTTGTCTTCACCCCTCTCTTTGGAAGTCAATATGAGGTGTATTGAATCAAAAAGCACTAAGTGCATAATAAAAAAGTTTTCAGGAGAGAGGAAAAACTGATATTTCCTATGGTAGAATTTAAACAACACGAGACTTCTGACATTTCTTTAAGGGGTATGTTTCCATGGTAACATCTCCTATATGCTGTTGTTCTAGCCAGTAAGTTGGACCACTATCCTTTCCCTTCGCTACAAGCTGAACTTGTGGGATAAAGTGTTGCCATGTTATACTACATTGTAGCACATGGTTTACTACTGTCTACTACTTACTAGCATTTATTTACGCCCCATTATTTTAATTATTTCCTGTTTATTTTGAGTGGTTGTGTGTTTGCAGAGAATAGCAGTTTATAAAATTTAATAGCAGCCCTTAACATACAATAAATCAAGAGTAGTCCGTGTAAAAGCCAGGTATTACAGCAATTGTAGTATTGTCTTAAAATATCTCAAACACCATGCAAACAAGAAAGACTTGCAATATACATTCCAATACATACAAGATTACGCTGTTATAAACAATAAAAGATTCAGCATCATCAAAGTTGAGCAGCTAACAATGGAAGTAATAGAGCAAATTATGTCAGACAATTGGGTGGCTGTGTTATCAAACAGCAAGACTAACTGCCGAAGAACAATGGAAAAAAGAAGGAATTTTAGACACGCGCATATATAAAATGATCATCTACATCAGCAGTATGTCTTCTTCCTCTTCTTCTGCTGACAAAGAAGCCGACCCCTCACCTGGAGTTGCCCTGTCATTACCATGAACGTGAACAATTTAATTATTGTAATAGTTGTGGTTGTGGTACTGATAGTAGTAAGTTACTGTAATCAGAAAGTAATTTGAGTTAAATCAATCCCATTATAGATTATGAAAGTTGGTTATGTTCTACATATTTCGCATGCTGCACATCTGGATGCTTATTGCATGAATTAGACGTGGGAGAGCTGTCAAATGTATTATAAGCATAAAGTTCCATTGATATTGTAATGAAAAGAAGCTAGAAACAGTGATGTGTATTGAATTTATTTAAAGGTGAGTCGGAATTGTTACACTAACATCACTTAAGTTTACTCACTTAACATGTTTCGGGAAACGGTTGTTCCCATCCTCAGAAGTTAATTCGACTGAATTTTTTAAATTATTTTAAATTAAAAACGTTAGGAATAAAATAAAGATAATGGAGTCTTAAGCTTCTTTATGTGCTGAACAAGCTGCAATTTAGATTATGATCCTAGCTATAACCACATCAGGCTTATTAAATAGTAAATCCCTGTGAGGTGTTTGCTATTTGGTGCACTGCTAAACACCTGACAGACCTCTAATACAGTATGACAACGCAGTTCACCCATTTCTCTGCTTCGAGTGAACTGTCAGGAGTCTCATGTTGTTTAAATGGCACTGTAAACCTACCCGTGCTTTTTAAAGTTTTCCTAAATACTGTTATCATCAAAATAATTTTTTGTTTAATACCACATTTATAATTAGAAATGTTTTGCAATTAGTACATTTTGAACCAATTATACTGAAAATATTGTCTTGGACATTAAGAAAAAATGGCAAAAAGTTTTCAATTCCACTTACAAAAGCAGTTTTATTACTTTGCTTCGTGCATTTATTGGAAAAAAGGCGAGTCTTCAAATTTCATTTGTCATTTTTTCTGAAAACACTTTAATGTCAATGTTTCTTTCAACAAATGCAACTGTATTTCTGTATTTAAACAATGTCCATTTCTTCCCTCAAATAGTCACATTCTTGTTCATTTTGGTTTTCACTGCAGAATGCAGACTCTTCATCCACAATCTTCACATAAAACTGCAGTTCAGCCTCATGTCTCCATTCACTCCTGAACCTCTTCTGTAAGAATGTATCAACATCCTTCTGTTTTGCTTCGTTGACTCTGTTTTGGAGTGTTAAACCCTGAACCTGTAATATACACTCAAATGTAACTCCCTGTTTTAGTGGAGATATGAATGGCTTAGAGAAATGGCAAAAAGTTCATTAGGTTTGGATCTTATTGCTTTGTGTGAAGGATAATGCAAGAAAAAGAGAACTTAATGCATTTTGCTATTTTTTAAAAACTAGTGTGAAAGACAAAACAACATAGTATGTCATCTCAGTATCCTTTGCAGGCATTCCACTGCATTTACTTGCATGAGAGTAATACAAAAAATACATTTTAAGGACATGACACAAGCTATTTACCTCTTTTTTTATTTCTTTGCTTCTCGTAGTTTCCTGCATTTTCTTCATTCTCTTTCTGGTACCTCTACTGTTGCCTGCAACAATATTATTTCCTTTTCCATGCTGTAATGCTTAGCAATTCTACTGTCAGTGGTTCCTTAACAAACCTCCCTATCTCAGACCTTCAAGTAAGGAGATTCATTTTCACTCATTAATTCATTCATTTAGCATGACATAATATTGCTATGTGATGTTGTTTGGCAGCAACATGTGCATTTCTAGTTCCACAAAACACAAATACAGCAGTCAAAGGCATGTATGTACACAGTGTTGTGCAAGCAATTCTTTGCTTCAGTAAAACAATGCATTTTGTTCCATTTGTCTTGGTGAACTAAGCGCTTCTGAACCAAATGCTGTATTTTGAAGCCATTTTATGATAGGAAGGAGTGCTATTTGAAAGAAACGGATTGCACAGATTGATTCAGCGCTATCAGAATTGGGGAACCTGTATCAAAAAGCCTTTCATCCGCAGGTGGAGTTAGTGCATTTCATTCCAATGTTCCTCATATGTCTACAGAGTATCACAAATCAAATTTAGTTGCCATTTGGATACCTTCTGTTTCTACAGAAAGAATATTCCAAATGTGTTTTTGACTGAGAAAATGTTCACATAAATGATTCTATTAGTTCACAATACATATACTGCATTGTTCTTTATAGTCATAAAAGAGATTAAGGAAAGAGAAGCATTGTGAAAATGTGTCATCACTGATTGAGGATCAAGATATCCCAACAAAAATACTATTCGCTTATTAAAGTGAACTTCATAAACCTTCCAGATAAACCCACAAATCTTTTCTTTGGTAGCTTAGCAATTGGCAACTTTGGAAATTTCAACACTATCCCCTACCATTAATCCTTTCACTGCTAATCTCGAGTTAACTCAATCACAACATTTTGCGCTGTCTTGCTGAAATCGAGTATACTCAATTGCATGTAACCACATTCTTTTAATATGCATAACTTCCGAACCACTTGCATTAAAGTGGAGCAACAAGCAGCCTTCTTCTGCATCTCTTGGCAGTATGCTGAGACTAGTTTCAATGTGGTCTCTGGTGTTGCACGACATCTGCAAGCTTTTATAGTAAAGTCTGCACCAAGTCACATGCTTGCTGCGGGGAATTACAGCATGCCACTGCCAGTTGAGCTATGATGGCATCATTCCGTGCCAGCCATGTGCATTCTGACCAGTAACTTTTAGATATTTTTGTGAACTTTGGAATCAGAAGAGGAGTTTAATTTCTCTTCTAGTGAATCCGAAAGTGAACAAATAGTTAGCAATATTGTGGGTCCATCACATTAGTGTAAAAGGCCATGAGTGGAAGCTCCTTTATTTGCTGGAAAGATGATGCATTTGTGCTGCAAATCCCTCCATTTGATGATAGTGTTATGGGAATTACAGCTGGGACTTTCAGTAGCGCTTCGCAGGCAGCAGACTATTTCTGTCATTTTTTTTAGTGTGGATATAATGCTGAAAATAGTAGAGCAGACAAACAGCTTTTATTTATTTATTTATGATCAGTATGGTTCCACCCTCTCCTTCCTTTCAATTTCAAAAGTGGCATGACACTAATGTGGATGAAATGTATGTGTTTTTAGCACTTGCCATGCTCATGCCAAGAGTCAAAAAGCTTTCAAGGGAAGAATATTGAAACACCCAGTTTCAGAATTACATGTCTTGGGGACAGGTATTTGTTGTTACTTCACACCCTCCATTTCTGTGACAATACACAATCGGCAGATTATCGATTATACAAACAAAAATTATTATATATTGCCTTCGGCATAAGTTCAGTTCAAAATTCAGCTCACTGTCAAATATTTGCATTGATGAAAGTATAGTGCTATTTAAGGGTAGGCTCATCTTCCAATAGTTCATTCCTTCTAAAAGAGCCAGATTCGGCATCAAATTATTCATAATTTGTGATTGTGAGACAGGGTACATTTTAAATTTCATAGTATATACTGGCAAGCAAACAGAAATTGTGCCTATCAGGATTTTGATACATCTGGAGCTGTAGTTCAGACCTTGATAGAAAAATATTCTGGGAAGGGGCACAGTTTATAGCTTGATAACTGATATTCCAATCCCTTGCTGTTTGATAGTCTTCACAAACAAAATTTCAATACATATTTGTGGAACTGTCAGGAGGAACTGCAAAGGAATGGCTTTGTTCACACAAAAACTAAAAGGGTGAAACTGAAGCCAAATTCACAGATATTATGATGGCACTAAGATGACAGACGTGAAGAGTACATGCTTTCAACCCTCCACATTAATCAGAAAAAGCCAATTAACAAGTTAGACAAACAAAGGAATCCCATACAGAAGCCCAAGTGTGTCATTGACTACAACCAAAGAATGGGGGCAGTTGACAAATCTGAAATGGTGCTTTCTTCTGTTCATTCCATGTGCAAATCTATCAGTGGTACAAAAAGTTCTGTTTTCATTTTCTAGATTTATCCATTTTAAATTCTCACATCTTATATATGTAAAAACTGGTGCAAACATTACTCTTGCAGATTTCCATTTAGAAGTAATTCGAGAGCTGCTAAGAAAGCATGCCACTCCAAAACAATCAAGTAAAACAGGATGCCCTTCCACATCAGCTGATTATACTGTTTGTTTGAAAGAGAGGCATTTTCCATCCTTTGTACCCCCACAGAAAAGCAAAAGAACCCAACAAGACATTGTACAGTCTGTTCTAATACAAAAACAGCTGAGAGAAAGAGGAGGGAATCCAGGTATATGTGCTCCCAGTGTAATGTGGCATTGTGCGTTATGCCTTGTTTTGAGAGATACCACACCCTCCAGTATTTGGGTTTAGGGTGAAAATGGAAACATTACTTTTGTGTGTTTAGTCATATATTTCTGCAAAAAACTGTGGTAGTTCATTTGAAGTTTACTTATAAGAAAGTCTATTAAAGGAAGACTACTATATTCATATTAATGCATTACAGATTGTAATCAGTGGCATGCAACAAATAATTCAAAAGAAAGGATAAATTATTCATAAAGTTTTCTGCAGAATGCTGTGGATATAAAACTAAAAAAGGTAAGATTACAGCATGAAGTGTATCACCTTCCTCTTAAATACAGAAATTATTTATATATATATGACATTTAAAATGTTGGCAAAAAAAACTTAGCACAGGAAGTAAGCGTACATCAGTAATGCGGTAGCAGTGAAAGGGTTAAATGAAAAGTGCCAGTAGAATAAAATCTCAGCACAATTAACACTTATAGCATAGGAGAAAATGGCATGTTTCTGTGTAGTATCCTATCCTCTTTTGTATTTTCTCTACAACCCTGCTCACGGCCACTTTGAACGGTCTGTATTGCTTTAAAAATTCCTCCTCTTGCAGATTTTCAAAGTCATGGTGCATAGCTCTTCTTTGGTTAGGGTCGTCCTCTGTAGTGTAGTGGTTACCATGCTAGCCTCTAGTTCCTGAGGTCGTGGGTTCAAACCCGTGGAAGGCGATGGATTTTTTCGGGTGTAAAAATCCTTAGCATGGTTTCCTTTGGAAGGGAAGTAAAGCCGGTGGTCCTGTGTTGTAGATTTATGGCACATAAAAGAACCTCAAGCCTGATAAAGAGGCCTCTGAGCAAAATTACCAGTCTTTCATGCCCAATATAGAATGGGATGCTAAGAACCAAAGTAGTTAAAGAGCGTCCATAAATAAAACTCAATTTAATTTTTTTCTTTGGTTAAGAATGGAATTCAATGACTACAAATATGGCAACTTTGCATGAATAGTTTGATTTGCGGCAGCCATTTTACAACTTTTAACATTTGTTTAGCACATTAACATATGGGTACCACAATGTTAACTTAACACAAAGTTTAACACAATATTAGAGCTAACATTGTTCGATGAAACGGAATTTATGTTAACCTCAATGTTAAATCATTTTAAAATTTAACATCAGTTGGTGAAAACAGTCCGAAGTGTAGGAGACTGGAAGTCATCAGTTCCAAGTCCAAGACATTGGGGGAGGCACTCATCTGCTTGGTAGATGAGGAAACTACAAATGCCATGAAAGTCCTGGGTAGTAGATCCTTTTTTGTCTTCGAAAGAATTACAATTGTGATTTTAGCCAAAGATGGCCCTAAAGATCTTCCAGATCAATATCATAGCAAGGGAAATTATATTGGGAGTTATTTTCGTGTTCAAAATTTAATTCAATGCTTATATCCTCTTCTAGAATTTTGTTCTACTGATATCATGGTGAACAACTGACTGGACACAGAGGGAGGGAACAAAGGGTTTTATCTCCCCTACGATAACAGTAACCGACCCACCAGGGAACTACAGCAGTTAGTTGATCATGGCACTCAGAGAAGGGAACAAACCACCTTCAGGTGTGATATCAACTCTCATTGTGATATCTGGGGCAATAAAGGCATCAACAAAAGGGGTGAGAACCTTTTAGACTTTCTGCTCTCTAGTAATTTACACATACTTAATGTTGGCAACAGGCCTACCTTTGCTAATTGTATAAGGCAAGAAGCTATCAGCATTATGTACTAAGTATATTATTACTCAAATTACCAATTGAAGGTTCTTGGAGGAACTGTCACTTTTGGATAATAACTACATACCATTTAATGTTAATGCAGTTAAGAGAACTAATCTCTACAGAATCCCAGGAAACTTGGTGGCAGCCATATATGTAGGATCTCTCAGGTAGGCTTGGGCAGATTGACAGGATTACATCATTTGACAAGATTGACAAGGTCACCTACTCTACTGAAGAGGCTATACTGATAACAGCAGATTATCACAAGTAGGTGAGTGTAACTTCAAACCCGATTCCAAAGACATGAGGCAGATTGCTACACTCTCAGAAAATTATTGGCCATAATGTGGTGCCCAAGACAACCTGCTACATTTTACAGAGTAAATTCACAGCATCTTAACTGTACAATGCTGCAAGGCAGAACATACTCTTATTGGGTTTTACACTGACCAGGTCCACCCACCACTACGCATAAACTTTTGTACTTCCTTTAGTTTTAATCACTTGTGTACCAAGATCAAATGAGATCTGATGGAAATCGTGCACATAAATTGCCAAGAGCCAATACGATCCAACCTGCACAGGTTGGTTTTCACATTCAAAAATTTACAAATCATAGAACAGTTGGCATAGGTGCAAATATCCTAGCTGATCTATGATGTTTAAAAATTGTATGTTGGCAGCATTTTCTGTTCGCTAACATCTGAATTTCCTGTTTATTTTCTTTTTCTTTGTGAGGCTGTCACACATTAGCCATTTTAGTAAGCCAGCAGCAGGAGTGGTAAAAGAATAGCACATGGTGCTCTGTTTCATGCTTTTTTTCTCTATGGGTTTTAAGTGATTTCTTGTGGCTTTTGCATACATCAAAGAATGGTGTACTGGAACAAGAAATCACTGAGAGGAGGAAAGTGAGGCAGCATTGCTGGAAAGCATTAGTAGTAGCTTTTCATTTAGAGATGAAGATGATTGTGGTGATGGAACAAGTGGTGATATGGAGTGTGAGATAGATAATTCTGTAATGCCTATGCAGTCTCCTGCAGGTAATATTGCTATGTATATAAAAACTAGCCACAAGTTTTAGATCATAAGAACTCATTGGCAATCACCAAGAAAAAAACTATATGTTGCAGTGCAAACAAACAACTTTCTCTGTTTTGACAATTTTAAACATAGAAGCTTCAAAATTTGGAATTTAAGATAATATAATTCACTAATGCAACAGCGACATCAAGAATACGATTTGATAATTTTTATTGTGCCAAAAGTTATCTCGAAATTAAAATTGTAAAAATTTTACATTAATACTTCGAAATTTTTAATAAATGACTACTTAAGTACACCCTTAATTAAAATTGTGAGGAAATGTGAAACAATATACGAGGAGCCGTCACAAAAAAATCTCAACTCGACAGCTTCAAAATTCAGGTGAATGCAAACCTTAAAGGAAAACCTCATGTTTCATCTTAATTAGGGCTGGCAGTATCAGCAGTAGCAAAGTATTTTAGTTTGGCAACAAAAGAGCTAAGGATATTTAACATTTATGTCGGGTTTCACCAATTGTCGTCAAGGCATTTGAAGATCGTCAAACTGTTGATGGCTTGTTAAAATCAGAAGTTCCGTTTCACCAATGTGCATCATCCTTTTGTCAGCCGAAGTTCCCATCAACTTTCGAGGCTCCATTTTCCTGCCATCAAATCATTGACGGTCCGTCAATTCTAGTTAAAGGTTATGTACGTACTTTCGCTCTTGGGGAAACTGCATCACATTTACTTTGATTCCAGTAACTGAACATGAATATTTTTGGTATTGAAATGCTGTTCAACAAATTTATTGAAAATATGGGTCCAGAACGTGTTATATGGGATAGAAATAACCATACCTATGAAGTGAATAACGTACATTTTGTTACTCGTTACATATTATCAAAACAAGAGAGTTGAAAATATTGGAAGATACCGAACCGAGATAGAATACCCTACGAATAGAAATCGGTTACTTTTATCAATTCAGCAGTTATTGGTAACACTCAGATATTTCCCCAGGGTTTCATTCCATATTAATGGTGACTGCAATGGAGTTTCAAAATCCACAGTGTGCAGATATATGGAGAAAGAAATGGAAGCAATCACTTCGCTTACGGCCACAGTGGTTCAAGAATTTTATGCAATTGCAAATTTTCCTGGTGTTGTAGACACCATTGACCGAACTCATGTACCCATTTTGTCACCTAGTGGACACAACGCCAAAGTATATAGTATATTCAGATGGTTTGCAGTGCAAGTTTACTAATTACCAATAGTGTGGTATGCTGCTCAGGTTATACTCATGGAAGCTTATATTTGACAACAGTTGGTTGAGAATGCTGTTCAACACAGGGAAATGGCATTTTGTACCTGGTGACTGTGGTTACTGAGGGGGCGTGGTGTAGTTTAAACATACACATTGCGCTTCTGTTTTGTTTTGAAGCCACAATCTCAGTCAATGAAAAAAGATGTAGCAAACATTACTATTGCCAGCCTTCACAAACTTATGTAACGAGTCATCATAGTTAATGAACCGTCAATTTTGATGTGATTGTTGTTGATGATACTGCAAAAATTGATGAAGTATTAGTTTGACGTCCCTCAAGCTAAATTTTCTGAAGGTTACTGAAACCCGGCACTAGATGGTCAAAATTAATTTAAAAAGGTATTTTTCTTCATTGAGGTGAAATGAATACTCTTATTTGCCCCATATATAATCTCATCTTCCTACCAATTGAAAAAATCACATTAATATTGGTTGTATCTCCATCACAGACAACTCACCTCTCTGGACTTTCCTTCAAACTTTTGCAGCACCTGGGAAGACAATCTGCTCACTGGCACATTCCCATTTGTGCCATCAATAGCATTGTCGTCATGTACTAAGCTTCTACTATCTGGAGATTCCACCAGTTTATTTTCTGTGAATAAAATTTAATGACAGATAAAAAGCACATTCAAGTGAATCTGATAAATCAAAAGATCATGAACAAAACTTCTGAAACTTGCAGAAATGTAATGTTTAATTACCGCTGCAGTATTGTGTGTTTTGGGTACACTTAAAAGAAAAATGAAAGAAAGAGTCAGGATTTTTCAAACAGCACAACTTTACCTTTTACAAAAATTTAATTTATGACTCTTTATTCTTCATAGTCTTCAGCTATTTTATTATTTCTTAGTAGAGGTCTGCACAGGCTTGGTCCAGGCCCTCAGGCTTAGGCCCAGCCTGACCTGGCCTGCGAGCGAGGTTCAGGCTTAATTTAAAAAAATGTTTCTCGGGCTCAGGCTTGAAAATGAAGGTGAAAAAAAAAATCATCACATTTTACGTATGCATTTTATTTGTCATGTAAATACCTTAAACATATGATGTTTAATCAAGGTCATTAGTGCCATTTCTTTATAAAATCAAATATAGCAAAAACGTTTTCCATGTAAGGGAAAATAAAGACCAAAAAGATTAGTTTATCACATTTTTTGGCCTACAATGTTGAGAAGACCGGAACAGTAGAATTATCACAGAATGCACATATCCATAGCAGTACAGAGTAATGTTTGTAATAATAAACAAATGCTCACTTCAGCCAATTGTGAATAACATTACAACAGCATGGCATCTGCAAACTCAGCCTCCCTCTATTCACTCGCACTCAGGACAGAGTGCATCAATACCGGTGGCATATAGTCAATAAGGCCACTTACTACATGGGAGTTCAAGGATCTCAGCTGCCACTATTTCTGAAAAACTGCTCCTCAATTGGTCTCAAGGATCTAAGTGCATCCCTTACCATGCCTCCCAGCAGTGGAAAAAATCCCTATAACAGTACTGGAAATCTAACTCGAGTCCATTCACCTGTACGCAGCAGCATTTCATGGAATAATAGTAATAATAATAATAATAATAATAATAATAATAATAATAATTATTATATTATTATTATTATTATTATTATTATTATTATTATTATTATTATTATTATTATTATTAGAGGGCGGATTAGAATGACCTGGTCCTTGATTTCAAGTTACCAATGGGTACAGATAGTGGGTAAAGAAATATATTGTGGTAGGCATGATGTTCCACTTTGCAAACAGAGTGCATATGCAGTAAAAGGTAAGTCAACCTCACAAAAATGGTCACTCTGATCCACCCTTAATAATAATAATAATAATAATAATAATAATAATAATAATAATAATAATAATAATAATAATAATAATAATAATTCAATAACTGCAAAATCATTTTATTTAAAGCAAAATTAAACAATCAGCCTCGAGCCGCATGGTACAATATAACCTATTCTCAGGCTTGGGCCGGGCCTAAGAATTTCTACCCATGCAAACCTCTATTTTCTAAGTCAAAGAACGCACACTGTACAAAATCCAAGTTAAAATCATTGCTTTATACAATGACAAGATCACCCATTATGTATAATGAAAGTGATAGATACAGCAAAACTTTCATAATATTAAGAGAAGTATTGCTGAGTCAAATTCTGACATTTCAGTTTCAGTTACTTCAGTTTACACAATGACATGTTTCAAGGACCTTCATCCTCATCAACAGCTCTAGAACCAATAATCCCAAAGTGTAGGTAGCAGTAAGCAATAAAACTAAGTACAGAGGGCTAGTCAGGATTAACAAAAACAGACAACTTTAAGGCCATCTGTCTAGAATGCATGAAATACTTCCTGCTAAAACATTTAAACATATCCCTAATGATGTCAATATGCGACCTTAGAGGTTAAAGAAACAGTAAAATAAGCTCCAAAATAATATTATAAAATAAAATAATAAAAATAAAGTGCGAGAATGCTGAATATTCCTTCATTAGTGTCAATAATGCTGTTACATTTTTATCTCTATTTTTATTTTCAGGATTCAATGCAATATACCTCTCAGTTCTTTAAGCAGTAATTCACTTATCACAAACATGCAATGATGAAGGGATGTATGCAAGTTTGAACCAAGAGTTTGTTGCACTGTTTCTTTCATCAAACAATTTCCCCAGATAAGTGATGTAAACTCACTCTTTTCAATTGTAAAATGTTTCATGGACTAACATTAGGTGTCAAGTAATCCACATTAGTGTGGCTCAGATGCATCACATAGTTTTCTAGCACTGTGTGCATTGCCCGAGATTTCCTATTATGAGTGAGTTTGCGCAGTGCACCGCATCGCATCTTCTTGCCTCAGTAGCCTGAATGCCTTTACTTTTTTTAAACACAGCAACCTTTGAACAGGCAGATTGTATCAGAAGCAAATGAAGCATGAAAAGAATGTACAAATGAATGGGTATACAAATAGAGACATTATTGCATGCTCTATCTCCAATGCTCAGAACTGCAATAATAGCACACATCAGAGCACCTAGCTCTTCTAGAATCTATCAGGATTTGACAATGCTCCAAGCATCCAATGCAATTAGATGGATGCATTCGCATTGGAATTCTTTGGAAAGAGATCATCCCTTATAACAATGGTCTACAGAAACTGAATGAAACAGGTGAAATGATGATCAAATAAGCTCGGGCTCCAATGAGCTGATGGTTCCCAATATTTGTCTTGGTACGACATGGCATAACCCCAAGGGGAAAAAAATCCCTTATCCAGACAAACTACCCCAACCAATATTTCAACTCGTGCCCTTCAGGTTGGAAGGCGACATGCTACCCCTGCACCAGAGATTGGTACCATAGACTTAAACAAGAATTTGTTTGCTGATTCATAAGAGTCATTCAAATGTGCAATAATAAACAAATGGTCATTTTCCTAAACAATCAGATGGCAGCATGGAACTTGTTCTTGGTCACCTTTTTGCCAACATTAAATCTATAGAATGATGCAAAGGCTACCATCCACACAGAAGCAGTTTTAATTACCTGTACAGCTTTTCTGTGGGCTTTGTTGCAAACGTAGTATATTTGTGCACTCAAATTTGCAAAATAAATTTGCCAAAATCTGTAAAAACTTCTTTCCCAATAATTAAGGGCCCCTATGCATAAACAGATCAAAAAACAAATAAAATATTTAGTCTGAGAGAGAGATAATTTATGGAGACATACAGTGATTGAGACCTCTATGGAGCAGGAAATACTTATTGCCACTTTATTTTTAAGTGGGGTTAACAGTTCAAGTATGACACTAGTTTTATTGATAATCTCTATGATATTCCTTTAGTATGTCCAGCATGTAAATAGGAGGCATCTTAAAACAACCCTTGCTTTTCTACTTATTCATTGATAACAGAAGGGTGATAGATCAGGTTAATTCACCTCTCCTCACCTGTTAAGCAACATATTACTAGAGGACAGAATGTTTCTGTCTGATGCTATGCTCATTGGTTGTTATACATAGAGGAGCAAAAAGAGTCTGTTGATGAATACAACCAATGAACTGAACTCAAATAATCAAGTATCCGTAAAACAATGAAACATAACATAACCATGACAGCCATGGCTATTTTAATAACATTATTTATTAATTGGACGTGGAAGCAGAACCTTTGAAATGTAACAGCATGTGGCTCAGGGGTAATTCATGTACTTCCCGCACTAGCTGCACAAGTTCAAATTATGGTGCTAACCCCCCCCCCATATACACACAGTTTTATTTCCCTTTTGTTTAGTTTTTTTTCTGTCTAACCTCAACATCCATATTTTGCAGTCTTCCTTCGGTTGTTTTCAAGTTTAACTTCCTTTAACAGGAAAGTTATATCAAATAATTAATCAATGAATACTAAAAGGAGCTAGGATTCCAAAGTACCAAAACTATCCATTATTCATGCTAGGGACTGAGGTAAAACCTAAATAAATAAGCTCTGCAAAGGCAGCTTGAAACCATATGCGATTAGAGCCCATCTATATAGTGTGAGATGCAAGAACATTAATACATAGGTGATTACTTCTCTTAGCATCCTAAGCATACTTTCAAGCAGACTCATTAATTTGCCAGCATAAACTTCACTACTCAACATTTACGCATACAAAACTAGAGTAGCTACTCCACAACAGGCAGCCCACCTCTTTGCATTCCATGACATCACATCAAGCAAGTAAAACCTACACTTAGGATTGGGACCTTGATACCACCAATATGCTGATAATCTGAAGTATGTCAAATACTTTAAAATAAATTCTCAGTAGTTTTTCAATACTACTTAACTTTTAATTTTTGCATATCTGTTCCATTATTAGCATTTGTTGCATTTCATTTTGTGCTAGAAAAAGACAAAAGGGGTTAAAGAGTGGTGAGGCTTCAATGATGCCTGGCACATTGCAACTTCTTCCAATTTTCCTCTAGTTACTCTTCAGTTTCCGTGCATGTAGCGCTTCATTTAACAGGGCACAAATCAGCACTTCTCTTTTCTATTTGATCAGTCACAAATCGAACTAATGGCTCAATTTCTAACCTTTTCTCTCTTCCAATGGCTCACTGATGCTTCAAACAAAGGATTCATCTTCTAGCCTCGTGCAGAGAGAACTCGCTGAATGAATACCAAACAGAATTGAACTGAACCTCATAACAACCTTGCTTGCAGCATCAGAACCTTTGAGAAGCTTGGTAAAGGGCACAGAAGTGGAGGTCTGGAAGCTTCTACTTGCATCCCAATAAGCATTTTGAACAGTTTGAGAGCTGAGAGTGCCCCTCCCGCTCTTTCCCTACAACCAAGCCTATGCAAGCTGGAACTGGAAAATACACATGCTGTGCAAGGCCGGTGAAAGTTTCATCACAATATATTATCAAAGTATAGCTGGATTCATCATTCTTGGTACCTACCCTTGACTATATTCACTACAGATACCAGCAGAGGAGAGAGGAGAATCCAGCCAGCAACGTGTGACACCACCCAGGACAGATGATGAACCCAGAGGACTGAAGTTTCAAGGCAGACTTATGACATCAAAAGAAGTGGAGAAATCAGTGAGGGAAACTAAGGTCGGCTGAAGAGAAGGGAAGCCTGCGCTATGAAATTGAGAAAGTAAATGCAGTTATGGATGCCAATATATATCTTCCACACAGGAAAGTATACTAGTGATAGATGGAAACAAACCATCAACATTTAAGGGTATCGCAATGTATCCATACTTTCTTAGGTGGGGGTCAGAGAAATGAAAAGTGGGTCAATGTATAAGTATTTGAAAGAGTTGAACAGGGTGCGAAGCAGCTCACAATAGGGAAATAAGTTATGCAAGTGCCGTGATGGTAGTAGGTATTGCAAGGAGAGAATAAGAAAAGCTATAAGTAAATCAGGCAAAACTGGGGACTGAAGTATTGGAATGTAGCAAAGTGGACATAAACAAGTGAGAATTTTAGTATAAAAGAATAAGAGAGCTGAGAGACAGAATCTGAATCATATTTAGTGAATATATTGAACAATATGGTAAGTAGCAAGATGATAAGGTGGACAATAATAGGAACTGTTAACATAAAGCAAACCCAATGCATATGATTGTTAAATACTGTAAGTTTAGGTATGATCGGCAATAGGAGCCAGGGCTCAACACTGATCATGCTCAAATGAATTGTAATAGCTCAACATCAATAAAGAATTACTAAATATTCACTGTAGATGAATCAGTGCATTTTACTGACTCTTATGATCCAAATGAAAATACAATGGGAAAGGGACAAAGATACTCATGTAAGCTGCAGCACTGAGTTGTAAATGAAGTTAATTTAGCACATTATGTTGTTTCTGCAGTCACCTGGATTGGTACAGGCATTTACCTTACTTACTCTGGTAACCAAAATGGGTGAATTCAGCGGAAATGAATTAGAAGTTCAGATGTGAGATATTTCACCATTTGAAAATATTTTGTTTTTCCATTAGTCTGCTGGTTTGTGGCTACGCAGCTACTCCCTACTACCATAGATCACACTGTGCATCATACCACCAGTTTTGTTAAACTTTTTTTATCATTTAATGTGGTAGATTATGTATGACAGTGATATTAAATAAATATGGGTGAAGTGTGGAACTATTTTGAAGTGGATACAACTAGGAACAGAGAGGTGTGTAACCACCATCACATCTTTGACAATAAGGGAATACAATCAGTAGAAGGAAACACAAAAAAATATTACTGTGAAGTGGAGGATACAAAACAGAAACAGTTGCAGATTTAACATATAATACCAAATTTGTTATTCAGGGGAGATTAACACCCTATCTCAGAAACTGTTATATCAGACTGAATTTTTTACAGGATATAGATGAATGTCTTTTAATTTCACTGATCAACTTTTATATAAGTTTATTTATTATGGAAGATAGGGTGATTTCCTTAATTAAGCCAGCTTTAGATTAAAATTTACTGGCAATTATTTCTTTAAAAAATGACCCACCACATTAACACCAAAGTGCATCCACAATAGCATTTAAAGTTGTTTTTACTATCTTAAAATTTAATTGATCTATCTTCAATAGGTTCTAAGAAAATGGGGTCATTTATACCAGACAATGCCATTAAGAGAAAAAGCTGTTCAAAGCAAAAATGGGGAAAATAAACTCGCATATATTTGCAAAGAAAGAAACCACATAGCTTGAGCACACAGAAGCGGTCATACTTAACAGTAGTACCAATTTGTAGATCTGCAGCAGGGGGGTCTCTGGGGTGGCATAATTGTCTGGAAGCCCCTAAAGCTGGGCCTTGAGTGGGTATTGGATGATCATCAACCACTGTGTAGGTTTTGCCTCTGAATAATGAATAGGAAACCGTGAACCAGCTCCCCCAACCCCAAGGTATTATGTGTTTCTGTGCAAAGGGGTGCATTGCACATAGGAGATGCATCATTAAAGGAGCCTCTGGGATACCAGGTGACCTCCCAGAGTATTTAGGTTTGCCCTGGTATAAGGGACTTTGCCAGGGCCAACTGTCTTTCTCAATACTCATTGGACTTATGGACACAGTAAAACAGAACCCTGAAACTGTTCAAGGATCTCTAGAAGATGACTTAACAGTACAAAACATCTTTGAACCATCTATAGAGGATCTGGCTGCAGGCATTGCAAAAACAAGACTGCAAGCCAAGAAATTCTCAAGGGCTCAAAGGAAGAAATGCCTGAAAGAAAAGAAGATGAATGAGGGAACCTGGACAGTTGAAAAACCAACTAGGAAGACCTCATCTGACAAAGATACTGCTGGACCTTATGGTGGAATTAAAAGGCCCCACTCAGACTCCAGCACCACAAAATCTGTAAAACAGGAAACTAAAAAGCACAAAAGGACCAAATTGGAACAGACTGTGTCTTTTTGGGATGCTACAGTTGGAATCAAAATGGCAGTTATAAGCCAATGCCATCCTGATATTAAACTGAACTAGGAACAAGCTGACCTGATTCAGTCCAAACTGATTTAAGCGGTGGCTGCATCTTCTATGGAAGGATCTCCATCGTATTTCATTGGTTTAAAATTTGTGCAGAGTGTCCTGTGGATAACCTGTGCAAATGAAAACACAAAAGATGGTTAAACCAGACAATTAACAGTCTTAGAGAACTTTAGGAGGGAGTAGAGTTGAAAGCAGTAGACTTCAAGTTCCTCCCTAAGAGGCCTAAGGTGCTAGTCTGGATACCAGATACTACTAAAACAACTTTAACTGTCAAAAGGCTTGGGAAACAAAACCTCAAGCTAAAAACAGAAGAATGACTGATGAGTAAGAAGGTGGCCGAGAAAGGGCAAACATTGGCGTTCTCAATTGACTTCCACTCATACAAGGCACTTCAGAAAGTTAACTTTAAGACCTTCTAGGGACTTGGAAGAGTATCTTTTAAATCCCTGAAGGACAAGGACTCGGGTGATGAAGTTACTGCATGTAAATCTTCAACACAATAGAGCAGCATCTGCTGCCCTCTGTGTGAAGATGAAGACGTGTGATGTGACTTTCATCCAGGAACCTTGGTATTACAAAGGGAAATTAAAGGTCTTAAGGAGGCTGGAGAGAAATTAAATTATAATAGAGACTCCACTGCATCTTAGTTAAAAATGACTTAAATATACTGCTGTTAGTGAATCCCTGTTGCAGAGCCCTTACAACAGTCAAGAGTAAAATCAATGGGGGAAGGTGGACTGAGGAAGTTTATACTCAGATTGATCAACCTCCCATATGATGATGTCATTCCACCTCCTACGAGGGAGTTAGAACAGCTGGTAGCCACCTGCTGCTCCAATGGACTACAATTGGTAATTGGCTGTGATGCTAACTCCCACCACATTATGTGGAGAGCATGGATATAAATGAAAGAGGTGAGTCTCTAAAATTTTATTATATCAAGTAATCTTGAGCTATTGAATGTGGGTAACAGACCTACCTTTGTTACTACAAGAAGGCAGGAAATTATTGACATAACTAGCAACCAATGTGTGAGAAACCTTGTTAAAAATTGGCATGTGTCTGAGAATGAAAGTTGTTCAGACCACAGATACATCCAATTTGAAGTAAGATGTATGTCTAAACAAATCAGAACTTATTGGGATCCAAAAAGAACTGGCTAGGATTCCTACAGGAAAGATCTGTCAGTAATCTGAGTAAAATGGACGATAAGATTCATGGTTGTGAAGATTTATAAATTGCTGCAGAGCATTTACAGGATGATATAATCTCAGAATTTAATTATAACTGTCCTCTGAAAACTAGGCAAGCCAATAGGAATGTGCTCTGGCAGAAGAAAGTTCACAGAATTATTTAACTTTGCAAAATGAACCAAACAAAGGACTGCTTATAGCAGATCATTGACAGAATACAATGAAGCCTTGAGGAAGGCTAAGAAAGACTCCTGAAGGAACCACTGTGAGGAGATGGAAATGGCCCCAGAATGTAATAGACTTCAAAAGGCTCTTAGAAAAGATCCACAAAGCTTTATTAGCAATCTCCAATTGGAAAATGTAGAATATACTAAAACAGAGAAGAAGACAATGGAAGAACTTCTTCGAGTTCACTTCCCTGGATCGTATATACTTGATGAACCTGAGGAAGGATGAGACAGTCTGAGACTGAAGCTCTCCAGGAAGAGAGCCTCCAGGACAGACTGGGAAATTGCCAAGGAAGTCATCAAATATGAAAAATTAAAATGGACAGTGTTCTCATTTCAACCTTATAAATCTCCAGGAAACAATGGAATAATTCCCATTTGCTTCAGCTAGGTTTTGATGAATTATCAAAAAATTTGATACAAATCCTAAGAGCAAGTTTGACCTTAGGATACATGCCAAGGAACTGGAGGCATCTTAGGGTGGTATTTAAACCAAAGCCAGGGAAACCTAAGCCCCTAAGACCCATCAGTTTAATGTCAATAATTCTCGAAACTCTTGAGAAATTAATAGATAGCCATATAAGAGGAGGTGCTCTGGAGGTATATCCTCTACACCAGAATTAGCATGCCTACCATAGAGGCAGATCAACTGAAACTGTCCTTTTTCAGGTTGCTTATAAACTGGAAAGAATCCAGGAAAAGGAAGCGGCATTTGCTGCTTTCATTGATGTTGAGGGTGCCTTTGATAACACCTCCTTTAATGCAATAAATACTGCCGCAAGGAAACATGGAATTGATTAAATCAGTTATTGGTGGACTCAATCCATGCTGAGAGGAAGAATAGTTCATACTAGTCAAAGGTAAGCTGTGGTTGTCCACAGGGTGGGGTGTTATCATCCCTACTATGGAACCTGGTAGTTGATGGGCTATTTATTCAAGCAAGAAACCTAGGCTTTGATATCATGGGCCACATTGATGATATCATCATAGTTTGAGGTAAATATACAGAAAGTCAGGGAACTCATACAGTCGGCCCTGAATACTGTGACAAATGGGCTCTGAATGAGGGCTTAGCTATTAGTCCTCATAGAACAGCCATAGTGTCCTTTACCAGAAGAAGAGACAAAGGAATTAGGATCAGGGTTTAAGCTAGAAAATAAAACAAGTCACAAAAATGCACAAATCAAATTTACATTTGTGCAAAATATGTCAAGTTTAAGCAAAATTCTGCTAGTAGAAAATTTTATAAATTATATTAGTAATGAAGGTTTTAAAAGTGTAATATATGTATATTGAATTGAAGCTAACGGTAATCTACTACACAAAATTTTATTATTTTTTTAAATTAACTTTTACACATCTAAATCCACACATTTCATATCATATCTACAGTAAACTGTCTGTATTGATTTGCGTGTTTGGCGTTACATTATATCACATTAGAATACATAGGTTTTTATGTATACTCCACACTAAATGCCTTTTCAAAATCAAAGTCATTGCGAGATGCCTTTCAATACTAATTGTCTGAAGTTTGCTAACTCTTTCTACAGAAAGGCAGTTTCTGATTTCTGCTTTTATATTGTTCATGCAACTAAAACCTCGCTCACAGTCAACTGTGTGCAGGGGAATAATAGCAGCATATTCTATAAATAAATCCTTAAGAGGGAATTGTTCACTCATCTCATTAACATAAATGAACTCTACCAACTCTTTGAAATTCATTCCATTGCATCTACTGTTCACCACCTTCTTAAACAATGCCCATCCCAGTAACAGATCATTTAAATTCATAGATGTGGCAGAATCAATTAGTGCTTATATTTCTGTGATTTCCTTATTGCCGCACGCACGCACGCACGCACGCACACACAGAGAATCTGAAAAGAAACCCCTAAATGAATATCAACATGCCTATTGATCCAGCAGATCATGTGATACAGCATTACATCAGCTGGTTAGCAGAATCGAAGAGTCTGAAGAACTAGCACTGGGAGTCATTTTAGACATTCAATGTGCTTTTGTTAATGCAACCTATGATTCAATCATAAGGAAAATTAAACAATGGGGTCTGGATGAAACCATATGTAAATGGTTAAAATCTTCACTCCATAACAGACTAATGCAAATAGATCAATTTGGTGATAGAATTGAAGTGTCAGCAGTGAAAGGAACCCCTCAAGGAGGAATCCTCTCGCCTACCCTATGGAACATAGTAGTAGACACTTTAATTAACAAACTCAACACTAAGGGTATTTTCACCCAAGGCTAAGCGGACGACATAGTCCTATTAGTTAGAGGAAAATTTTCTAATACAGTTTCAGAAATCAGAAATGAAGCTCTAAAAACTTTTTAGGACTGGTGTTGAGAAGATGGTTTTGGCCAAAACCCCAAAAAGACCGTTATAGTACCCTTCGCCAGGAAAAGGAAACTTTCGGGTTTAAACAATTTAAAATTTGGCAACATCGAGGTTGAAATCTCAGGAAACGCCAACTATCTAGGAGCTATACTAGATGATAAGCTTACCTGGAATTCACATCTAGAAAAAATTACCTGTAAAACCTGGACACTAAGTCTGGAAAATGCTTAATAGGTAAAAACTGGGGTCTAAAGCCTAACATATACCGATGGCTCTATGAGGTTGTTTTACCACAAATTACTTATGGAGCATTAGTATGGTGGCCAAAGACTCTACAAACTAAAACAAAATAAAAACTATATAGCCTCCAGAGACTGGCAAGTATAGGTATATCTGGAGCTTTTAAAAGCACTCTCTCCTTTATTTTGGAAACTTTACTAGGTCTTACCCCGCTGGAACTATGTATCCAGGCTGAAGCTAGACTAGCAGCATACAGAACCATCCAGGTAGGAATGTGGAGAAAGAACTGCTGTAAAGCAGGCCACCCCTCTATTCTCAACAAAATGGAAGATGTATTATTTCATGATATCTGATTTCATGTCAGAAGTAATTTAATTTTCTCAACCCTTCAAAGTACTGCCGATAGAAACATTGAAGAAAAATCTCATCTAAGGCATAAGAACCATTTGGTAGTATATACTGATGGTTCACGCATAAATGGGAAAACATGTGCAGGTATTTATTGTGAGTCAATGCGCAAATGCTATAGCATAAGCCTAAGAAGATTCGCTTCTGTCTTTCAGGCAGAGATACTTGGTATGCTTGAAAGTGCATGCCTATGCTGGGAAAAGAGAATAACAATAATAATAATACCGCCACCGCTGCCTCTCCCACTGAGAGCCAGCGAATGGCAAAAGTTTTAACAAATGTTTTCCTTGCCTCATTAAGTATTTCTTGCAGAACTTTTAATGCTTTGGAATTCTTTGGTAACTGTTCAAAGCACCTATATATACTGTTTAAAATATCTTGAAACTTCACAAGCTCTGAACAGTATTCAGTTGCTTGATTGACTGCTAGAGCTAACCGATGGGCCGCGCAATGCACAGATAATATGTAGGGGTAATTGTTTTTAAAATGAATTGCCAACCCAGATCGAACCCTTGTCATAACAAATGCACCATCAGTAGCAATTGAGGAGCATGCCTATCCAAAATTCCCACAACACATGAATATATATCTCTCACAGTACATCCTGTTAGTGAACACAGTGTTAAGTAATGCATCTACATCTTCCCCTTCTGCATTATTTTCACATACAAGATTAGAGTTTCTGTTTGAGTAATGTAGTAGACTCATCTATTATAATTGAATACCACCTGGCTGACTTTATTTTCAATAAAATATCATCAGTAATTATTTTACATACTGCATCCTCCATATCATGAATACTATCATAACTTTCATAATTTGCATTGCCACTTAAAGTTCATTTGGTCAAAGAAAGACATCCTAAGCCTATACACAGTTCTTTTAATATGGAAAACTTTCTTGTAGCAATAATTTCCTTTGTTATTGTGTAGATGATTTTTATAGCGTCTACTACACTTTCCTAAGTGCTTTTACAGGATGCAGCCAAGGCTTTGACAAAATGTGGTGCCTCTAACGACTCTCAAGCTGAATTCTTACGGTCCACCAAGATTTCATGCCTCCTTAATGTATCAGCTTTGACAACACGATATCCTGAATGTAAAAGAAAAATAAAGTACATTTATAGGTCATGGATTTACTCGTATCTAGTTTAGAACTAGAAGTAAGATATACTTGTAATATATGGAATCCAACTTATTTATTAACGCAGGAATAATTTATAATTGCATTAACAAATTAATTAGGTTGACATTTATAATCAGATGCATTTGAAACGGGAGCATTTGTTTTCAGGGGAACCTAATTTGAGTTACATATAAAGAATGATTTTATAATTATCATTTGCATTGCTGTCTATATTAAAATACTGTTTTAAACTGTTAAGTTCTCGTGTTTGTTTTGAATGTTAATACTACAGCTTACCTGATGATGATGCCAAACAGTTCTTCTTTTTCATTTCTACACACAATGGAATGGAAAACTACACTCAAATAATGGAATTTTCCCGAATACTGCACTTTGCACCACTTATATAATACTTTCCAATTTTCCACTAATTGTTTATTTGGTATGCCTATTTTAGTATCACGTTTTGTTTCTTTTGTATATCCATTTTTGGTTTCACGACTAGGGCTTCATTACCTTTTCTTCCTTAAAACAAATTTATCCATCACTTCTTAAAAAGCACACACATATACAGTGTACATTTGACAAGAATGAGTGAACCATACTGACCAGATCAGAAATGAGTTCTACTAGCTGGGAGAAAAAGCGGCCTATCATTTGTTTCTGTGACAGATTATTATGGTTTGTTGAAAGGTTGTGTTTATATCCTCTTACAAACAAACAGCATATCATTTTTTCTGTGGCAGATTGTTATCACATTTTTGCAAATGCTGTTTTAAAGTTTGTCGCATTCTTTGACCTTGAGCAGCAAAAAGCGACAAAAACGACTGTGCCTTAAACCCTGATTAGGACCTCTATATCTTCGAAGTAAAGTATTTAAAATATCTGAGGAAGTCAAATATTGGGAATCACTTTTGACTCCAAGGTGGACTGGAATCAACATTTCAAGAAAATAATAAAACATGCAAAAACAACCTCTGAAGTAGTTAGACATACGCATGGTAAAAGATGGGGACTAAGACCTGTTATGATCCATTGGATATACACCAGGAAAATCATACCATTGATAACCTATGGAGCACTGATTTGGTGGCCTAAGGTCCTTCGAATAGGTTCTAAACATCAACCAAATAAAGTTCAAAGAACAGCATGTATGGCTGTTACAGGAACCATGAAAACAACTTCTATTGCATCAATGGAGACACTCTTGGACTGATTCCATTGCATTTAGTTGTAATGAAGGAAACAAGAAAGGCACTCTATAAACTGCAACATGCTAAGCAACGGAGAATTTCTGAAATAGACTCAGGTTTGCTAAGAATTAGGAAACACATAGGAGATGCATCTTTAAAAACACAGTCAGACTACATAATTCCAATTAAACACTTTATAATGAACTTCAGGGTCATTATTGATTCTGAACATTGGACGAATGCTTTGGAAACTCCTGAGAAAACTTTGATGTGGTTCACAGACGACTCAAAGGATGGCTCAGGAACAGAATCTGGAGTATATGGCATAAGACTAATGTGCAAAAAGTTTTTTCCCTGGGGTGAATATGCTACTGTTTTTGAAACAGAAATTTATGCTACCATTCAATGCATAAATGAAAATATAAGGAGAGCTTACACTGGTAAACAGATCCTTATCTTCTCAGATAGCCAGGCTGCACTTAAAGCTCTAAGTAGTCATATGTTAATGTCAGGACTGTTTTTATGCTGCCTAATATGCTCACAAGCTTGGCAGAACAGAATGAAGTTCAATTCATCTGGGTGCCAGGTCATAGTGGCATAGAGGGAAATGAAAAAGCTGATGAACTTGCAAGACAAGGAGCAGCTTCACAATTTATTGGGTCAAAGTCAGCTCTAGAAACATCTCAATGTTTAGTAAGAGAGGCTATTAAGAACTGATCCAATGTAGAACATCATAAAACCTGGCTTAAAACTCCAGGAAACAAACATGGTAAACTATTTATTAGAAAACCATGTAAGAAAAGAGCTGAAAACTTATTTAGATGTAACAAACTTCAGCTGAGAACAATTACTGCATTTCTCACAGAACATGCTCCTGTGAAAAAACATCTTAACACAATGGGAGTGTTTCAGAGTAACTTAGACTGCAGATTGTGCAACAAAGAAACTGAGACAGCCTAGTACATTATATGATCCTATGAGGTCTTGGCTTACAGGAGATATATTGCTTTTGGGAAAACATTTTTACAACCAGAAGAATTTGAAACCCTATCTGTTATGTGATGGTATTCCTTGGTACAGAATGTAGGCATAATGGATTGGCTTTAAAATGATACAGATAGCACAATAAGTGAGTTGTCTTGCACAATTGACTGTATAAAGTTTTGTGGTGCATTTGAGCCTGCTTTAACGACACAATGAGATGGAATCTTCTGGAAAACCTGGCACATTCTTAGGATTGATTGATTTAGTAAGTAATACTGACAGTGCTGTGAAGGAACACATGGACTCAACCATATTTTCAAATGGACCTTCAAAACCATCCAGAATGAACTCTGGATTGTATATTACAAGTTTATCATGAGGTGATTGCGGGGGAAATGAAAGAAGCTGACTTTGTGTCTGTTATAGCAAATGAAACCACAGATGTTTCTCATCAGTCACAGCTTATACTTATACTGAGAAAAATGGTTTTCCATATGAGATATTTTGAGGTTTTTGAATCCAGAGGGTCAAAACACAGAGCCAATTTCTGAAAGCATATTGAAAGTGCTTAATGAACTATTCAGAGACAAACCTCACACATGCATTGCCCAAACTTACAATGGAGCCTAGGTAATAAGTGGTGCAGTTGCGCGTACAAGCCGAAGTACAAACTCTATTTCCAAATGTGCAGTATATTCATGCCATGCACATCAGATCAATTTAGTGATGGAACATGCAGTTTCACAGAATAACTTTACCAGAGTATTTTTTTAACCTGTCAGCTTTTCCTGCCTTTTTCTCAAGATCCCCACAGCATTTAGCCGCTCTAGAATCTGCAGTGGTGGTATTGTGGTATTGCTTTATTGTGCTAAGAGTTTTACAAATTTGATTGTCTACTGCACTTTGACCCTGGTCACTTATTCAGCAGACAATCACTACAGTTTATTTACATTTTACAATTTCTTGTCAATAAATTATCTTGTTTTTTTTCAGTTTTTTTCATGCTGTTAATGTAATATATGAAAATCAGGAAGCATTGCTACAGTGTTTTTTGGAGTTGGAAAATTCTGCCTATGATAAGACTTGTCTGGATGCAAATGGATTTTGGCGTTATTTAGAAGATAGAAAATTCCATTCTTGGTTGAAATTCTTTCACAGAGTAATGTCTCATATTGGTATTTTTTATAATCAACTGCAGTTGAGATCAACTGAGGCAATTAAAGTAGAAAATGCCATGTTTTCATTCATTCAGTGTGTATGTGATACCCAAGTGGCAGCTGACAGTACAGTGTGTCCACAAAAATACTGCCATACTTTGAACTGGTATTGCGTCGCTTTGGATAGTCGTATTTGGGTGAAGTTTGGTGACATTCAAAAGAAAAACTCAAAAATATTTTACTATACCTCATAGACATTGAATGTGGCTCCCACGAGTGACGCTGCAGACATCAAGGTGATATTCCCATTCACGCCACACTCACTCCAACATATCTGATGAAATGGACTGGATGGCAGCAGTGATGTGAAGTTGCACTTCTTGCAGGTTTTGAGGCATGGAGTACATAGACACAATCTTTTATGTAACCCCATAAAAAGAAGTCGCAGACAGTAAAGTCAGGCGACCTTGGTGGTCACTTTTAGAGGACATCATCATTTCCGGCACGTCCAATCCATCTTCCTAGAAGCCGCTCATTCAGATGTTCCCAAACATGTAAATGTCAGTGAGGAGGTGCTCCATCTTGTTGGAGAATAAATTCATTGCCTTCTTCTTCTTCTTCTTCTTCTTCTTCTTCCAATTGTTGAAATAACCATTCAGTGAACATGTCAAGATAATTTGGACCGTTGACAGTGGCCTCTCGAAAGAAAAATGGGCCACAGACTTGATGTTTCGATATGGCACAAAAGACATTCACTTTAGGGGAGTCTCTTTCAACTTCCAAAATGGCATGTGGATTCTGGCTCCCCAAATCTTAACATTATGCCTGTTTACTTTTCCACTAATGTGGAATGTTGCCTCATTGCTGAAAATTATTTTCCCTAACAGATTTTCATTATCCTCCATTAGTATCAATAAATGTTCAGAGAAGTCTAAACGTTTTGCAGGGTCATCAGGTTTCAACTTATGTAGTAATGGCAGTTTGTAGGGGTGAAACTTCAATTGCATACACAGGATCTTAGGGTTGATTTAGGGATGTTTAACTGCTGACTAGCTCTACAAACAGACTTCTTAGGGGTACGTACAAATGCATCTTGCACTTGTTCCACAATTCCCGCATGACAGATGGTCTCTCTGAATGGCCTCTCCTTTGATGACATATGCAGCCACGATCCACAAAATCACGGTACCACTTCAAAATTGACGTGTGTGTAGGAGCTTGATGTTGAAACCTTTGCCTAAAAGCACGCTTAACCTGCACCAGACTCTGTGTGCTATGATATTTCAAAACACACCAACTATGTTCTTGTGGGTTCGCCATAACTCCTTAAAACTTCTTTAATAACAACACAATTTTAAAAGCAAACATTCACGTGTAATCTGCCTGCTAAATATCCAACAATGAACCCATATCAACTAATCACAAACGTGAGTGAATTTAGTTTCTGTGTTTGATTCCTGCGATCCCATCCATTGTTGACATGCACAAAAGTATTTGAGTTTTTCTTTCGAATGTCACCAATTTCATTTAAATATGATTATCCAAGGCAATGTGGTGCCAGTTTGGAGTGTGACAGTATTTTAATGAACACACTGTATATTATATGTTTCCAACCGAATCAATGAGCAAACGTCAAAAGGTAGAGTCTCTGAAAACAGAAGCCAAAGAAGTGTGTGATTGCATTTATTGAGTAAGCTAGACATCGTTTTCAGTCCTTGAGTCATCTCAATGCAACAAAGCTGTTAAACTGTAAATTCTTTGGTAGTTTTTTAAATAAGTTTCCCAAGAGTGAACTTCAAACTGCTGTGGACACACACACAATACTGAACAAGGAAATGCTAGACACAACTCAGCATTCTGTAGGCAAGATCTGAATTGCAATAAGTAATCTCTAACAGCTTGCAAGATTCATTTTCTGAAGTGACAACTTTGCTAAAAATGTTGATCACAACACCAATGACCACTGCTGAGACAGATAGATGCTTTTTGTGCTTAAAAATTGTAAAAATGTTCTTGAGAAATACCATGTCAC
This sequence comes from Deroplatys truncata, assembly GCA_030765065.1. Taxonomy (NCBI): domain Eukaryota; kingdom Metazoa; phylum Arthropoda; class Insecta; order Mantodea; family Mantidae; genus Deroplatys; species Deroplatys truncata. Next base: position 175,078,739 of record CM060990.1, read on the forward strand.
AAGATTGGCTTACTGCTCTGGCAATGTTGCCCATGGAGAAGAGTTTCTAAGATGGAGGGATTTAACACCAGTCATTGATAAGTTCTGTAGTAGGAAGCAGCACATTAGGTAAGATTATATGTAAAAATGTGTACACATTGTAAGGAAATGTAGCATACACATTATTTTGTTCACCAGCCACCATTGGTGCAGTCTAATATTTACAATTTACATCCTATGAAACAAAATAACATAAAAAAAACATACCTCTACGAAAGTGTTTGAATTTCCGTGCAAGCTTTGATCCTTCCTTGGGTTTCTCCTTCTCATCCTCTTTTTTCTCCAATTCTGGTGGAATTGGGGATACTGTCATGTCCTCTTGTTTCTTGACCTGGTTTACTGTTAAATGAGATGTAGGAGGCCCTTGCTGTACAGGAGTGGAAGGAACAGATGAACTAGAACCTTTCACTTCCTCGGGCTCTTCTTCTTCTGGCTGGCTGCTCAAAACTGGCTTTGGGTTCTCCCATGATCTACGCTTCATTGTCTCCAAATTTGTTGCATAAATATCTACACATAAATAAAATTTATTAATAACTGTAACAAATATTGGGTGGAAGGGGTAAAAATGTCATCCTTAAAACCAGGCATTGGCCTCCCATCCTCAGCTGACACATGCTGGATGGAAATGTCTCCTTGTGATGGCTTCTGTGAGTGGCAACTGTTTTTATTTATTTATCATTAGTATTATTCTTTTTATTTATCAATATAACAATGCGAAAAGATTATGAGAACGTTTCATTTCTAGAACAACACTTTGGGAAGTGGATACTTTGGCAAGGGTATAATTTTCCATGCTGGTTGAAAAATCTGCAATTTAGCAATTTATAGATATACAACAAAAATCACAATAATTCAAAATAAGTTTATTTAAAGGTGAGTCGGAATTGTTACACTAACATCACTTAAGTTTACTCACTTAACATGTTTCGGGAAACGGTTGTTCCCATCCTCAGAAGTTAATTCGACTGGCCCGTGTTGTTGGTGTTTCCATTTTTTTTGACTGGATCATGTGGTGGCATCTTGTGGTGGAGAAATGTACTTCCAGAGAGGATTTGGTGGCGGCAAATCAAAATTCATTAGATGTGTGTTGTGTTTTAGAATGGTGATCTTCTCCCATGCATCTAATTCGGCTGCAAATTTGGCTGGTTTGACTAATGTAATATTGGGTTTGATGTTGTGATTAGTGATCCAAAAATGGTGTGAAACTGCAGATTTGTCCATTTGTTTGTATTTAATACATCTCATGTGCTCCTTTAGCCTAGTTTCTAAGTTTCGTTTTGTCTTACCTATGTATACTTTATTGCAATCTGAACAATTGATTTTATAGATTCCAGCTTTTTTGTCTTGTGGAATGGGGTCTTTTAACTTGTTACAAAGTAATTTCTCTATGTTAAATTTGTTCTGTGGAGCTAGGTTGATGTTATGTTTCATGAAAATCTTCTTAAATTTGTGAAATGTTCCTGGGAGGTATGTGAATTTCTTAAACTTTAGCTCTTTATCTTGCTGGCTGAGATTTGTTGTGTTTCTGATGTGCATCTGTCGTTTGAATTTTGCAATTTTTTTGTCAATAGTTGCTTTGTTGTACCCATTATGTATTGCTGTGTCTACTATATGCTGGTATTCTTTTTTATTTAAGGGGGCATACCAGTCTATGTGTTAGGCTGTTTAGTACTGCATGTTTGTGTGTGGTTGGATTGAAACTCTTATTTTTTATGTAATTAGTAGAGTGTGTTGGCTTCCTGTATATGCCAAAGGTTAGGTTCTTTTGTTCTCTGATGATTTTTAGGTCTAAAAATGGTAGCATGCCTTCTTTTTCTATTTCTATGGTGAATTTTATTGATTGGTTCTGTAGGTTTAGTAAGGCTAAGGAGTCTTGTATGAACCTATTAGGGACAACAGCGAAGATGTCGTCAACATATCTGTGCCAAACTTTAAACATGTATGGAAAGGAAGTTGTTATGTGTGTTTCTAAGTAGCTCATAAATAAATCTGCCAAGAAGGGTGAAAGTGGGTTGCCCATGGTTAGACCAGTTGGTTGTTGATAGAACTTCTTATTGAAACTAAAACAATTTTGTGCAATGCATAAATTGGTAAGTTGTATGAGGTCTTCTATTTCTTCTTCAAGTAGGTTAGTCTGCTGTAGCCATTTCTTTAATTGACGCAGGAGTTGATCTGTAGGGACACTTGGAAATAGTGCAGTGACATCAAAGGAAACTAATCTGTCTTCTGGTTCGAGTTCCAGGGATTTTATCTTCTGTATTAAATCTTCTGAATTCATTATGTTTTTGCTATTGAATTTTGGTAGTGAAGAGAATCTCTGTACTAACCATTTTGCCAGTTTGTAGGTAGGAGAATCAATATTGCTGACGATTGGTCTCATCTTATTACCCGGTTTGTGTATCTTAGGTAGAACATACATTCTTGGTAAAGTGGGGTGGTCTGGTTTTAATCTAGATTTATCAGTGTCTGTTATAGTTTTGCTTTCCTGGATGGTTTGATTGAAGGCTTTTAAATGTAATTTTAATGGGTCTTCTTGAATTTGTATGTAATTTTCTTGTTGCAGCATATTTTCTACTCTGGCAATATAATCATCTTTTTGCAGTACAACTAGTTTATTTCCCTTGTCAGCTTTTGTGTATACTACTGGTTTTGATTTTAATGTTATGATCACATGTTTGGTTGGGAAATTGTTATGTTTATCTGCTTGTATTTCTTGGAGAACCATTTCACATTCTTTTTTTATAGTGGTTTTACTATTTTCATTTAGGTTGTAAGTAGCAATCTCAATGTCTGCGACTATTTCATCGGTTGTTCTTGTGTAGCCAACACATGTTTTTAGGCCAAGGTTTAATACCGATAATTCCGCTTTGGTGAAAGTTACATTTGAAAGATTAATTACGTCTGGGTATGACGTCGTTTTTTCATTTTTTAGGTTAGGTTTATATGAATGTTGCTTCCGGCGTAGTATGTCTAGTTTTTTCTTTAATTTCAGCATTTTTGTTTTCATCCTGTAGCTAAGAATAGTGAGGAATTTTGATTGCATGTTTTGCCAAAGTGGGTAGCCGAGTGTGTCCGTTAATTTAAGGTGAAGAGCATATAATTCCAGTTCCAATTTTTGTAATTTTGCGTAGTGGTTGTTTCTCTCAATTATTATTACTTTTTTATCGGCTGATGTTTGGTGTTTGCTGTTTTTGTCATATTTTACAATTCTCCTTACAAACTTTGGTGTGACTTTGCTTTGTATGCATAGGTTTAAAAAACGGATGTCCGCAAATGTGTTTTTTCTCTATTCTTCAATTTTTTTTTTTTTTTTTTTGGTATCTTTTGATGTCACTTTTTATTCCACTGAAATCTGTATTGAAATTTTGGGGTTTCTAATCTTACCTTGTTTTCTGCCATGACTTGTATCTTTTCCACGTGGTGGCCATTTATAAATTTTGCTTCTTGTGACTTGTTGGTCTTAAATTACGTTGATATTGTAATGAAAAGAAGCTAGAAACAGTGATGTGTATTGAATTTATTTAAAGGTGGGTCGGAATTGTTACACTAACATCACTTAAGTTTACTCACTTAACATGTTTCGGGAAACGATAAAGAGCTAAAGCCCAAGAAATTCACATACCACCCAGGAACATTTCACAAATTTAAGAAGATTTTCATGAAACATAACATCAGCCTAGCTCCACAGAACAAATTTAACATAGAGAAATTACTTTGTAACAAGTTAAAAGACCCCATCCCACAAGACAAAAAAGCTGGAATCTATAAAATCAATTGTTCAGATTGCAATAAAGTATACATAGGTAAGACAAAACGAAACTTAGAAAGTAGGCTAAAGGAGCACATGAGATGTATTAAATACAAACAAATGGACAAATCTGCAGTTTCACACCATTTTTGTAGCACTAATCACAACATCAAACCCAATATTACATTAGTCAAACCAGCCAAATTTGCAGCCGAATTAGATGCATGGGAGAAGATCACCATTCTAAAACACAACACACATCTAATGAATTTTGATTTGCCGCCACCAAATCCTCTCTGGAAGTACATTTCTCCACCACAAGATGCCACCACAGGATCCAGTCCAAAAAACGGAAACACCAACAACACGGGCCAATCGAATTAACTTCTGAGGATGGGAACAACCGTTTCCGGAAACATGTTAAGTGAGTAAACTTAAGTGATGTTAGTGTAACAATTCCGACTCACCTTTAAATAAATTCAATACACATCACTGTTTCTAGCTTCTTTTCATTACAATATCAACGTAATTTAAGACCAACAAGTCACAAGAAGCAAAATTTATAATTGGCCACCACGTGGAAAAGATACAAGTCATGGCAGAAAACAAGGTAAGATTAGAAACCCCAAAATTTCAATACAGATTTCAGTGGAATAAAAAGTGACATCAAAAGATACCAAAAAAAAAAAAAAAAAATTGAAGAAAAGAGAAAAAACACATTTGCGGACATCCGTTTTTTAAACCTATGCATACAAAGCAAAGTCACACCAAAGTTTGTAAGGAGAATTGTAAAATATGACAAAAACAGCAAACACCAAACATCAGCCGATAAAAAAGTAATAATAATTGAGAGAAACAACCACTACGCAAAATTACAAAAATTGGAACTGGAATTATATGCTCTTCACCTTAAATTAACGGACACACTCGGCTACCCACTTTGGCAAAACATGCAATCAAAATTCCTCACTATTCTTAGCTACAGGATGAAAACAAAAATGCTGAAATTAAAGAAAAAACTAGACATACTACGCTGGAAGCAACATTCATATAAACCTAACCTAAAAAATGAAAAAACGACGTCATACCCAGACGTAATTAATCTTTCAAATGTAACTTTCACCAAAGCGGAATTATCGGTATTAAACCTTGGCCTAAAAACATGTGTTGGCTACACAAGAACAACCGATGAAATAGTCGCAGACATTGAGATTGCTACTTACAACCTAAATGAAAATAGTAAAACCACTATAAAAAAAGAATGTGAAATGGTTCTCCAAGAAATACAAGCAGATAAACACAACAATTTCCCAACCAAACATGTGATCATAACATTAAAATCAAAACCAGTAGTATACACAAAAGCTGACAAGGGAAATAAACTAGTTGTACTGCAAAAAGATGATTATATTGCCAGAGTAGAAAATATGCTGCAACAAGAAAATTACATACAAATTCAAGAAGACCCATTAAAATTACATTTAAAAGCCTTCAATCAAACCATCCAGGAAAGCAAAACTATAACAGACACTGATAAATCTAGATTAAAACCAGACCACCCCACTTTACCAAGAATGTATGTTCTACCTAAGATACACAAACCGGGTAATAAGATGAGACCAATCGTCAGCAATATTGATTCTCCTACCTACAAACTGGCAAAATGGTTAGTACAGAGATTCTCTTCACTACCAAAATTCAATAGCAAAAACATAATGAATTCAGAAGATTTAATACAGAAGATAAAATCCCTGGAACTCGAACCAGAAGACAGATTAGTTTCCTTTGATGTCACTGCACTATTTCCAAGTGTCCCTACAGATCAACTCCTGCGTCAATTAAAGAAATGGCTACAGCAGACTAACCTACTTGAAGAAGAAATAGAAGACCTCATACAACTTACCAATTTATGCATTGCACAAAATTGTTTTAGTTTCAATAAGAAGTTCTATCAACAACCAACTGGTCTAACCATGGGCAACCCACTTTCACCCTTCTTGGCAGATTTATTTATGAGCTACTTAGAAACACACATAACAACTTCCTTTCCATACATGTTTAAAGTTTGGCACAGATATGTTGACGACATCTTCGCTGTTGTCCCTAATAGGTTCATACAAGACTCCTTAGCCTTACTAAACCTACAGAACCAATCAATAAAATTCACCATAGAAATAGAAAAAGAAGGCATGCTACCATGTTTAGACCTAAAAATCATCAGAGAACAAAAGAACCTAACCTTTGGCATATACAGGAAGCCAACACACTCTACTAATTACATAAAAAATAAGAGTTTCAATCCAACCACACACAAACATGCAGTACTAAACAGCCTAACACATAGACTGGTATGCCCCCTTAAATAAAAAAGAATACCAGCATATAGTAGACACAGCAATACATAATGGGTACAACAAAGCAACTATTGACAAAAAAATTGCAAAATTCAAACGACAGATGCACATCAGAAACACAACAAATCTCAGCCAGCAAGATAAAGAGCTAAAGTTCAAGAAATTCACATACCACCCAGGAACATTTCACAAATTTAAGAAGATTTTCATGAAACATAACATCAGCCTAGCTCCACAGAACAAATTTAACATAGAGAAATTACTTTGTAACAAGTTAAAAGACCCCATTCCACAAGACAAAAAAGCTGGAATCTATAAAATCAATTGTTCAGATTGCAATAAAGTATACATAGGTAAGACAAAAAGAAACTTAGAAACTAGGCTAAAGGAGCACATGAGATGTATTAAATACAAACAAATGGACAAATCTGCAGTTTCACACCATTTTTGGATCACTAATCACAACATCAAACCCAATATTACATTAGTCAAACCAGCCAAATTTGCAGCCGAATTAGATGCATGGGAGAAGATCACCATTCTAAAACACAACACACATCTAATGAATTTTGATTTGCCGCCACCAGATCCTCTCTGGAAGTACATTTCTCCACCACAAGATGCCACCACAGGATCCAGTCCAAAAAATGGAAACACCAACAACATGGGCCAGTCGAATTAACTTCTGAGGATGGGAACAACCGTTTCCCGAAACATGTTAAGTGAGTAAACTTAAGTGGTTAGTGTAACAATTCCGACTCACCTTTAAATAAATTCAATACACATCACTGTTTCTAGCTTCTTTTCATTACAATATCAACGTCAAAATAAGTTATTTTATTTAATGTTTAATACAGAAGACTATGGACTAATTGATTTTATGTTTATTTAAACACACAAAAAACAAAGCAATAACAATGTGATGCACCATATTAATAATATGGTCCGCAGTTGAAGATGGTCAACAGTAGAATTGTCTGGAGTGTGTGCTAGGTCATGGTAGCATAATGCTGAATTGTCGAAAAACTAGGCATTTAAGGAGGAATTTAAAGATAATACAAATTTAGGTCTGCTGTTTTGTCATACATTTCAATGAAACTAACCTTAATCATTACTGGAATTAGGATTCTATGAAAGAAAAATTTGCTCTTTTTTCTGCAGAAATAAATGCTCAAAGCTGAAAATAGTGGTATTATTTTTAATCATCATTATGCATATAATTACTTCCTAAGGAGAAAACAACTATAGCATCTATAGCTGCTTCCACCCTGTGTATCAAGCTTACAATCCAGAGCAATGCTCAGTAACTCATAAACTCATATATTTTTGATGAATCAGATATTGCAACACAACTTCACTTATTAAACAATTTCACTCACTAATTTCAGCAGCATTTGCCTCCCATCCTCAGCTGACACATTGCTGGATGGAAACCTCTCCTTGTGATGGTTTTTGTTGGTGGCATCTGTTTCTTTATTATTATTTTCCTTTACTTATTAATCCGCAAAGGTATGACAGGGGGAGGTCAGGATTCTTGAGAATATAAATTACTTCTCATACTGTTAAGGTCATGGCACAAACACCATGTGGTCAATTTTAATATACAGACAGGAGATAATTTGATGAAGAGGTTCATCAAGCCACTACCAGGAAACAACAGTGCCACCCTCACAATACACCTCCTACAAGGCAGCTGGAGCTCGGTGTGATGATGGAAGCAACATGCTCCTGAAACATGTCCCATATTTTTAAAAGTGATGTGTTGTGTCTCCAAAATGACTCGTTTTTCATAATATTACAATATTCTAAATCTTGACCTACATATTGGTAAACTTACCACTCCAAGAAAATGAATACAACAGGGAATATAAAGACAATAAAAAAGTACCCATACAGAATGAATTCAGCATACACATAGTGGTCAAACTAATACAAAAATACAAAAGACAGAAAAAGCTGAAGGGCATCACCAATCTCCACAGCAGATAATTTCCCTGCAAAGATATAACACAGTCATTCTGAGGAAACCAAATGGCAATGTTCACTCCCATTTGGTGACAACCGGGCTAGGAGGATAGGTGCCAGCAGTAGATATACAAGGTGTGTTCAAAAAGTATCGAACCTTACTTTTTCCTGTGTAAACCAATGAAGCTCAGGAGACTTCCTTAGTGAAGATGTGGAGAGGACATTCATGCGCAGTTGTGAATTTTTTCCCGCCCACAGAAAGCATCAGTTGCTGGCAGTTGACCTATGAGTGAAGATGTGTAGTGAACAATCACTGGATTTCAGTTTTTGTAGAATGACAAAACAACTTGTGCAGCAATATTGCATCAAATTTTGCCAAAAGCTTGGCGATACCCAAAAGGAAACAATTCGCAAAATTCAACAGGCTTTTGGGGACGATGTCATGAGCACCTCACAGATAAAGGAGTGGTACAATCACTTCAAAGATGGCTGCACATCAGTGGACAGTGAACCATGTTCAGGAAGGCCATCAACAAGCCGAAATGACAATGTCATCGAGTAAGTGTGGACTCTGGTCTTGCAGGACTGTCATATCATAGTCCAAGAACTTGCGAACAAGATAGGGGTAAATACTGGATTGGTACATTCAATTTTGGCTGAGGATTTGGGCATGAGGAGAGTGTCCGCAAAATTCATACCGAAGCTACTAACAACTGAGCAGAAGCAATGGCGTCTGGACATCGCACAGGTCATGCTGGCCAATGCAAATAGTGACCCCAACTTTCTGAACACCGTGATCACAGGTGATGAGACATGGGTTTATGGCTACAACCCAGAAACCAAGATGCAGTCATCACAGTGGCAACATCTATCATCCCTGAGACCAAAAGAAAGCATGGCAGGTCCACAGGAAAGTCAGGGTCATGTTGACCATTTTCTTTGACTCCCGTAGTGTGATGCATCATGAGTACACACCACAAGGGCAAACCATCACAAAGGATTACTACCAGGAGGTCCTTTGTCACCTTCGTGATGCTGTGTGGCACTAACATTTTCCTTGTAAAGCTTCGTCTATAAGAAATATATTAGTTTTGTAAATGGTCTGCTGACAGTCAGATGGGTTTTGAATTCAAGTTAGATTGGATGTGTACGTGAAAAATGTCTGATTGACGTTGTTGCATAAATAGTCCTGATACTTTTTGCTATACGTGTGGTAGTTATAATATTACAAACTTTTATAAAAATGCATATAAAGCTTACTTTGGTATGCCTCTTGGTGATTTGGACAAAAAGTGGGCTCCCCATTACTTATGTTCTTCGTGTACGGAAAATATAAGACAGTGGGTTTATGGCAAACGAAAGTCGTTGGTGTTTGGTATACCAATGGTGTGGCGCGAACCTAAACATTACATTACAGATTACTATTTTTGTTTGTGCAACGTTGCCGATATAACGAGAAAGAATAAAAGTGCTTTAAAATATCCCACTAATTTGGACTTTGCAATTTGTCCCATTCCACACAGTGAGGAAGTGCCCATTCCTTCACAGCCTGAAAATTTTGGTGAAAGCAGTTCTAGTTCTAGTTCCAGCATTGAAGAAGATGAGCCATGATCATTAGCAGCAGACATGGACTTTCAACCTACTGGTGATCGTCAACACTCACAGGAGACTCAATAGTTCACACAGGCTGAGTTAAATTATCTGGTAAGAGATCTGTACCTACCAATGAGCAACTCAGAACTTCTTGCTTCGAGATTAAAGGAAAAAAGTATGTTAGCACCTGGTACTTCTGTTACATTTTACAGGCAGTGGGATAAAGATTTCTTACCATTCTTTTCACATGCTGATAAACTGGTGTTCTGTAACAACATAGCTGGTGTTTTTAATGCTATAAATTCAGCATATGAACCTCATGAATGGAGACTTTTTATTGATAGTTCAAAGACAAGTTTAAAGGCAGTTCTGTTGCACAATGGAAATTGAATACTTTCTATTCCAGTAGGTCATTCAGTGCATTTAAAAGAATCATACAATACTTTGAAAGTTCTGCTAGAGAAGGTGAAGTATATAGAACATAAATGGCGTATTTGTGGTGATCTAAAAGTCATCTCTATTCTTCTAGGCCAGCAAGCAGGATTTACTAAATATTCCTGCTTTCTTTGTAAATGGGACAGTAGGGCTAGATCAGAGCATTGGGCCAGAAAAAATTGGCCACAAAAGAAGCAATTTAGTTCCTGGAGAAAAAAAATGTTAAGTATCAACCATTGGTTTCTCCTTCTAATGTCCTTCCACCACTCCATGTCAAATTAGGTTTGATGAAACAATTTATAACTGCTATGAATAAGGACAATGATTGTTTCAAATTCCTTGTTACAAAGTTCCCACAGAGAACTGAAGTTAAGATAGCAGCAGGTATTTTCGAGGGCCCCCAGATTCATGAACTTAAGCAGGATGAGACCTTTCCTCAGCCAATGTCCGTGTTAAGAGAAGTCAGCATGGTTGGCATACAAAACAGTGACAGGAAACTTTCTTGGTAACAAGAAGTGTGATAACTATAAGGAAATTGTGGAGGAAAGGTTACAACATTCTAGAAATCTAGGGTGTATAATGAGTGTTAAAGTCCATTTTCTCCACAGCCATGTTGATTACTTTCCAGCAAATCTTGGTGCAACGAGTGAAGAACAAGGTGAGCACCTTCATAAAGACATTAAAACAATGGAAACCTGCTACCAAGGCCATTGGGATGTGTCAATGATGGCTGACTACTGTTGATGTTTGAAGAGAGACACTAATGTAGGACATATCAGAGCTTTGAAAAAATGAAGTTTTCTTCTTTCCAACAATGAAAAAGTGTGGAAACTCATTATTGACACACAGTTCTCTTTTTTTAATACATTTATTAATATTTGTTAATAAAACCTAAAGAAACAGTTTTGTCTTAGCTTTATGTATTTCATATATTTACAAAATTGCACTGAACACTTAAGTACATTTGATTTGATTTTTAATGAAAACCTAGCCCAAAAGAGCAAAGCTGAAAACAAATTTGAATTCAGAGCATTCGTGTTATATATACAGGATTATTACAAAAGAAAAAGACACTTTCAATGTGTTATAAATCCATAACTATTAATGATATAATGAATCTGTTTGCACTGTCATATAGAGGAAGTCTTGAAGTTTAGTTTGTGAACTCACAAATGCTCAATGTGTGATCCCTGCATCACACAACACACATCAAGAAGATAATCATGTTCATCCCAAATGCGATGTAACATACCTCCATCGACACTTGCCACGGTTCTTCTGATACATTCCTTCATGTCATCTAAATCATGTGGAAGTGGAGGAACGAAAACTCTGTCTTTTGAGAAATCCCCAAAGGAAAAAGTCACACGGCGTGAGACCGGGATCCCTCGGTGGCCAATGTAGCAAAGCGTTATTGTCATCTGCAGCGCGACCAACCCAATGCTGTGGTAAAATTTCATCCAAGTGAAGTCTAACATCTGTGTGCCAGTGAGGCGGTGCTCCATGTTGTTGGAACATAAAGGTTTCCCTTTCCATTTCCTCATATAGTTGGGGCATCAACCAAAGCTGTAACATATCGAGATATGTAGGTCCTGTTACTGTTTTCTGTGCAAAAAAGAAGGGGCTGTGCAGCTTGGTGTGGGATACCGCAGAAAACACATTAATTTTGGGAGAGTCCCGCACATGTACCACCACAGCCCTTGGTTTTTCAGTTCCCCATATTCGAACAATTCGTTTATTCACTTTTCTACTCAAGTGGAAAGTTGACTCATCACTGAAAACTATTCGTTCACTGAGGCCATCGTCTTCATTACGTCGCAACATTTCTATGCAGAAATCTTGATGTTTGACTTTGTCATCTTCATATAGCTTCTGCAAGAACTGCAACCTGTAAGGAGTAAGTTTTAGTTGCTTTCGCAAAATTTTCCATACAGTTGGTTGTGGAATTTGTAACTCCAAGCTTGCCCTTGTTACCGATTTCTGTGGACTTCTTGCGAAAACACCACGAGCATGTTCAACATCCTGTTCTAATACGTGTGGTCTTTCCGGGTTCTTTCCTTTGCACACACAGCCTGTTGTCTCAAACTTTCTGTGCCAGTCATAGATCGATTGTCTAGTCAGTGGTGGTTTCCAAAAACGTGTTCTGAAATGTCGTTGGACACAGTACAGAATTTGTTTTAGCAAGTTCTAGCGCACAATATGCTTTTTCCACAGATTTGCTATTTTTGCATCTTCAACAACAATGACTAACATGATTACCAACTACAAAACTACCAGTGCAAACTTCCAGAGTTTCTCATCATAACACCGCAAAATTTATGTTGATATCACACATAGTTTTTGTTTCATAAGACTTCAAAGTTGTCTACTTCTTTTGTAATAAAATAAAAAAGCAAGAAAAACATTTTTTTTTGTAGACCTGTGTAATAGGACAGTGGAACAGTACCCAAGACCAGTGGAAATGTAACAAGTTAATGGAAGAAATAAGGGAGATGAGAGAGGAACTAGGAAAAAGAATGGACAACAATACAAGAGAGTTGAAAGATGCAATGAAAATACAGAGAGAAGAAATGGAAAAACAGATCTCAGAATGTAGAAAAAGAATAGATGGGATGGAAAAAAGATACAAAGCAGATATGAGAAGAAAAAACTGTATAATATTCAGGTAAGAGAAGACAGAAGAAGTTTGGAGGACACAGTATATGAAATCATAGAGGATGTACTGGGAATATGGATGTACAGCTGGGAAATTGAAAATATGTTTAGAATAGTAAAACAGGAAGAAGACCAAGACCTATAATTTTAAAACTGACAACAATGAGGAAAAAATGGGAGATTATAAGACAAGCAAGAAGACTAAGGGGGACGAAAATATTTATAGAACAGGACTATACGAAAGGGAACAAGACCTAAGGAAGGAATTAATTCAAAGAATGAAGGAAGCAACAACAGAGGGGAAAAAAAACATTTTTAGAGGTCTACAGTTAACAGTAAAAGCTGAAAAATGGAGTACAAATATAAAAAGAAATGAAGCCAGAGGAATGCACGACCGCAGCAAAATATAGAACGTCCGGAATACATAGGACAAAGACCCGAGCAGATAATGGGAACATCAGCAGGATTTCAGCAGTCAAACATGGGCAAGAGAAGGGCACAACTCGAGAGAACAGATTTACACACGACAGCTGACCAGCAGGGCAGGAGAAGTGGGAGAAGCAGCTTTGGAGGGAGACAAGGGAGATATATCAACAAAAGATAACAAGGGGAAGGTGGGAAGAAGAGTTGACAGTGGAAGGGGATGGCAAAGAAGCAACATTGGTGAACAAGATGACCGAGGGGGAGGGGCCAGCAGAAAGGAGAGGAGAGGCAGTAGGAGTTGTGAGGAATGATGGAAAGGAAGACAGTGAGAAGTGAAAGTGTGGGGAGGGGTAAAGTGCAGAGTGGGGAAGTGACATGGGTAGTTACCATGAGTGAGGCAGAAGAAATATTAAAGAAGGGTTTAAAAATTATATCCAAGGAGAATTATATTCAGCTTAGAGATGAAAGAGAAGAAAGGGAAATGGAGCCTAGAACTACAAGATACAGGAAAATGATGGAGAGATTTAAGCTTCCAGAACAACCAAAGAACAAATTGGGAAAGGGGTTGAAATTAATGTTTTGGAATGTGGAAGGGCTAAGAAATAAGATAGGCAATGGTGAAATTAAAAACATTATGTGTTCGATGGATATTGTAGGAGTGGCAGAAATGTGGTTGGGAAAGGAAGAGGTAGCAGAGATATCAGGTTTTAAGTTTCTAGAGAAAAAGGCAAGAAAAAGATGCGATAGGGGTAGAGCATCAGGAGGAGTAGGCCTGTCTGTAAAGAATGATATGGAAACAACTATTGATATAGAATAAATGGAGAATAGAGATTTCAATGTGTTATGGTCAATAATTAAACAGATAAACAGAGTAAGAATAGGAATAGGGGTGGCGTATAACCCTCCGGAAACATATTTTTACAACAGTAATTTTTATAGCAAGTTAGAAGACATGGAGGAAATACGAGAAAAGATGCCAGAGATAGAATTTATCATGATGGGAGATTTGAATGCAAGAATAGGGGAGGAAAAAGGGAGGTTATTAGGAAAAGAGCAGGTAGAAGAGGATAGGGATGTGATAAGGCCAAGAAAAAGCAGGGACAGGGTGAGTAATAGGGAAGGGAGAAAATCATTAGAATTCTGTGAGGTAAACAACCTGTTAATATGTAATGGAACAATGGGAGCAGATGATAGGGGAGTTCACATTTGTAAATGCAAATGGGCAAGGTGTAACAGATTACATGTTATGTAAAGAGGAAGTGCAGGAGAGAATCACTACATTTAAAATAATTAACAAAGTAGTAAATAGTAGCCATTTTCCATTAATAATGGAAATAAATGTTTTGGAGCAAAAGGTAAAGAAAAAGGAAATAGCTCAAATAAAGAAAATAAAAGCCTATAAATGGAGGAAGAAACTGAAAGAGTATTTTTCAAAAGAATTAAATTCAAAGGTAAGTCAGATTTTGGAGTGTGGAATAAAAATGGTTATGAATGAGGAAAAACCAGAAAAAGTATTACAGCTACTGAAATTATTACTAACAAGAGCAGGGGTAGGGATGGAAAGAAGGCAGGGAAAGGGCCAGGAAATTAAGGGATGGTTTGATGAAGAGTGTAGAGCAAGAAAAAAGGGGGTATTTAAAGAGCTTATTAGGTGGAGAAGATCTGAGAAAGAATGGGATAGACAAAACCTGATCAAACTTAAAGGGGGATATAAAAGCTTGCTAGAGGTTAAGAGGAAAGAATGGCAGGGAAATATAGGAAAGAAACTAAAGGTTGCGATAGATGGAAAGTATAGTAAAAAAATATGGGAAATAGTGAGAATGATGAACAAGAAAAGAGGGGAGAAAAATGAAATTACACTGAGTGAATGGTTAGGATATTTTAGAAGGCTAATTGGAGAAGGGAAGAGAGTAATGCTAGATCCAAAAGAGGACAAGGATAAGGAGAAATATTTAATGAAAAATTAGATGGTAAAATCACGGAGCTGGAGGTTTACCAGCAAATAAGAAATATAAAAAAAGGCAAGGCAGTAGGAATAGATAGAATACCAGGGAAATTTTGAAAAATGTATGGGGAAACACAAAATGGTTTGAAAGTGATGACAAAATTACTAAATAAAATTAAAGAAAAGAAAAGAATGATGTGCCAGAATGTTGGAAAATAAGTATGGTGGTACCAATCTACAAAGGGAAGAGAGGATAAATAGACCAGAGAATTATAGGGGAATAAGTTTATTATCTACATTAGAGAAAATGCACACAGGTATATTCACCGACGGATTAAGAAAATGGGTGGAAGAGGAAGGAAAACTGTCAGAATACCAAGCAGGATTTACGAAAGGTAGACAAACAATAGATAATGTATTTATAATAAAGACTATATTAGATAAGTATCTGAGCAGGAAAAGAGGAAGGATATACATGTTTTTTGCAGACTTTGAAAAAGCATTTGATACAATAAATATAAATAGAGAAGCATTAGCTTATAAATTAAGAAGGAAAGGGGTAAGTGAAAATTTAATAAAAGAAATTAGAAAGATCTACAAAGATATAAAATTTTATATAAGATGTGGAAGTAATGGGATTACAGAAATGACTGAACAAAAAACAGGATTAAGACAAGGGTGCAAATTGAGCCCCATATTATTTAACATAATCATAGATGATGTATTAGATAAAGTGAAAGAAAAAACCTGCACCGCCCCATAATAGCAAATAGAGAGATATCAGGTTTACTATACGCGGATGATCTTGTGGTTGGGGCTATAATGGTAATCAGGCTACAGAAAGCAATCAATGGAATACAGGAATTCTGTGAAGAATGGGGAATTAAAGTAAATATAAAGAAATCAAAAGTTATGGTATTTAAAAGAGGAAATAAATTAAAAAAAGAAGAGAAATGGCAGACGGGCGTTTAAAGTTAGAAGTTGGTCAGGAAGTTTGATTATTTGGGGGTGAGGATGAGCAGTACTGGAGAATGGATGCCGCATAGCAGGAAGATTATGGCTAAAGGAAAGGCGGCAACAAGAGTAAGGATGTGCAAATATAAATTAGAAATGCTGACTAAATGGATAGAAAGAATGTATGATGTATTGGTAGAAGCCAGAATGTTATATGCAGTTGAAATTTGGGGGAGATCTGAATTAAGCAGAAACACAGACCAGGGTTACAAAATGTTTTGTAAAGAACTATTAGGGTTACCAAGATCAGTACCAGGAGAAGTAGCGTTAGTGGAATTATGAACAAGAAGAAAAGGAGCGATATTGGAAAGGATATTGAAATTTTGGTTTACATGCTTGAAAAAGATGAAGGAGAAATTTTAAGGATATGTATGGACCAACAAAAGAGTACAAAAAACAAAAATAGCTGGTGGACAGAGGTAGAAAAAATTATGGAGAAGATAGGAATGGGAGATATTTGGAGGGCAAGAGAAAGAAATAGCAATGGCTTCTGGATAACAGTAAGAAACAGAGTAGAGGACATAGAAAGACAAAAGATCTGGGGAAGCTTAGAAAATAAACAATCACTGGGGTTATATAGGCTAGTAAAAAGGGAATGGGGAAGAGAAGGGTGCGTGGATTATTGTAACAGAGCAGAAAAAGAAGCGTTTGCATAGATGAGAACAGTACCTGAGAGGGCTAAGAGGCAGAAAAAGCAGAATTTGTTAACTATGTGGAGGCAGTGAAAACACAGAACATTATCTGATAGAACAAAGAATTAGCGGAATGGAGACAAAAAGTAGGGAGGAAAAATGGGAAAAAATAGATGGAAAAATACAGAGTGAGCCAAAAGACTCCGAACCGCCTGTGCGGTGTTTTTCCTGTCTGCGTCCTCGGCGCTCGTTGCCATCTGCCTCTATCATAGAAAGGTGCGGATGAAACCATCCAACATTTTTAAAACTACTTTTAAAGACTTTACTTACCAACTTTATGAAAGGAAATTCTGAAACAGGCCACCACCGTTGTCCATACATTTTTGGCACCTCTTTAGGAAACTATCCGTCATGACCAATGTCGTCCAATGTTTCTTCGGTAAGAACTGAACGCCATCTTTTAGATTTCTTAGCCTGAACACTTCCTGTGGCCTGAAATTTACTGTAAAGTTCATGGATTGTTGTACGACCTGGAACGTTTACACCTGGAAATCTTTCTGCAAATCGTACTTTCACTTGGCGAGCTGACCGAGTTAACACATACGAATCATAAGTAAATACACGTTGTGCAGGAAAAAACATACTGAGCCATAATATACTTTGTGACTAAGTACAGGACAAAATAATAAATAACTCGTAATAACTGAACCACACCACATCACTGTCAACTCTAAACTGCACTTCACACTGCACGCAAAACCACAACAGCGTGACTTTGTTTATAGCAGCAGCGCGTTATCATGTTTTTATCATATTTCCACACGCCCAGTGGAAAAACACCGCGCAGCCGGTAATATTGTTCATAAAATACCCCTCCAGGGTAACTTAAAACAAAGTATACAAGGCAAACCCACACACCCTGGAGGAATTAAAACAAAATGTCTGCCAGGAAATTTCACAACGTGAACTACGGCGAGTGATGAGTAGTTTCCTAAAGAGGTGCCAAAAATGTATGGACAACGGCGGTGGCCAGTTTCAGAATTTCTTGGTAGTAAAGTATAATGTAATAAGCCTGAGTTGAAAGATTTCTCTGGAAAGAAAAAAGTAATTAGTGTCATGTAAGGAAGACATTAGTAACAGCATGAGTAGTGAATGTATTAGCTTAAAGATTCTGGGATGCAGTTAGGGCTTATTTCAGTACGTTTGCAAAGTCACGTAGGCAGGAATTGTATAAATTAGAGAGGGAATGAAATTCTTAAGAGGTACTCCATAGTAACAGTATCAGGTATGCACATTTTAAGATTGGGCTGCATGAGAAGAGTCGTTGATTAGGGGAAACGATAGGTAGGTGGAGCTTAAGTTACGAAAGGGGCATGCATTCTAAATGAGAGTTACTTATTCACTTAGTTCTGTGACTTACTCGGATGACGACAATTGTGACCACTCGTGTGTTCTTTTAAGCGCCCAGTGACGTGCTTGAGTTAGAAAGATTTAACATCTATTGAGAGGGATCTTTCCAAGCAACATTTCTGTGACTTACAGCAACTGATGCTTTGTTTAATTATTGTTATAGATGTAATTAACTTGTAAATTCAATAGTTGGTGACTCAAACTGAACAAATTAAAATACATCAGCTGACTAACCTGGTGTTATCCTTTCAAAATACACTCACGCACACCCTGAGATGAAAAACTTCATTGCTATACCACTAGAGCAGCTGGCGCACTACACAATACAGAACGAGCTACAAGATGACATTATAAAACTCAACAACAGAGCATGTAACACTGAATGTTATAAAAATTTGAAGCAGGGAGCAGCAGCACTGTTGTCACACCGAGAACGATTTAAAAAATTGGTGCCTCATCGTGGCGCTATGTGGCTTCAACCGGCCAAGAATCATTTGGATTTAATATACTGGGAAAATATATACATTACCAAGAGTTCGAATAGTCATGAATTTTGAAATACTGGCATCAGATGACATATGACTCACTAATGGGAACAATAGCAGACCAAACACAGGGGAAGGGGGAAGCAAATACTGAAGAATACTGAAGCCAGTCGATCGATCAGCTGATGATGAGGAGGATGTCTCCTTGAAACATGTTCTACCATACCTTGACAAGTAAGTGGAGCAAAAAGGTTTAAAGGTTGACCAGGTTTTTAACAAATGTATTCACTTACTAAGCTAACGTTCAGAGCATGTTTCAATGACATTCATCTCCATCATTAGCTGTATGACCACTGGTAATTGGAAGGGGATCACTTCTTCAGTGTCGGTTGTACTGCCATCTAGCTTTCTAATGGAGAACTTCTCTGTCCCTACTGACAGAATTTCAATACATATACATAGGAAAAACCAACAGAAACCAGAATAAAGAAACCCCTAAGAAATTTAAAACTTAAGCAAATATATAAGTCTGCAAAGGTTCACCGTTTTTGGTAAACAGAACACCAAAAATAAAGCTTTTAAAACATATCAGAACTCACAGTATGGGAAAGAATCCACATCACCAAAAACGTACAGTGTGATGAATTTTGAAAACCCACTTGGTAGATGGTGCACTTAAGTTCTCCACTTAACAGCTAGATAGCAGTACAAATAAATAAATAAACTCTGTAATACTCCATCCTGGCACCTTGTTACCTAAACTGGGACATGTATTAACAAATTTTCAATTTATTAATACAATACACTTACATTATCATTGTACAGATAATTAACTATAACTAATAAAAAGAAAGAAAATAGAAAAAAAAAGTAGTAGTAAAAACGTAACTAAAATAATTTTTTTAAATTTCCACCTACTATCTCAAAATAAACATATAACAATTACATTTCTACTGGTAGCCAGTAAAAATAGCTAACTGGTAGCCAGCTAACTAAACCATCTAAATAAATACTAACTAAATAACTAAATATGCGTCGGAAGCCGACAACTTAGGTACTGGTATCCAGCACCTCCAATACAAAACTAACACTATAATAAACAAGTACAACAGCAGTACAACTGATACTGAAGCAGGTAATCCCTTATCAGATGCCAGTGGACATACAGCTGACAATGGAGACGAATGCCTTTGAAACATGTTCTGCGTGAACACTCAGTAGAGTAGAATAGAATATTTATTTTTACCGAAAGACATACAAAATTTTAAATACATTTTATATAATTTCTTAAAACTACTTACATTCTAGAACAAATTTAGTCCGATTTTCCTTCCTTTTAAGGGCTGCTTTTTGCCTGGCACTCTGGCACTTATTCTTTTCTTTCCCTTTCCACTTCTCTGATTCCTACTTTCCTATTATTCTCCTTTCTCTTGCCCTTCCTGCTCCTTTCCCTTTGCTTTTTTACTTTCCTTAACCATTTATCCTTGATTTTTTTTTTTGAAAACTCTCCCATTTCCTTTATTCTTTTTCCTCTCTTAACAGTCAATATTTTTATAGCTATCATTTCCTAGTTCATATTGTCCCATTTTGGATCCCAAGCATCCAATCTCTACTTCTCTAACTGTTTACATTCTACCAAATAATGTATCTTATTCTGCTTTTCTCCACATATGGTGCATGCTCCCTATTCTCTCCCACTTAACCCTCTAAGGAACATAGCCCCTGTTCTCACCCATGCTAAACCCTCTCTTTCCTGTCTGTTACATAAGTCACATAACCTTCTCTCCCCCAATCTCTCTTAATTGTTCCGTATAAGCTTAGGGACTTCCCCAGATTTCTTGCTTCTCTATATCTTCTATCCTATTTCTCACTACTTTCCAAAATCTGTTATCTTTTTTGTCTTCTAGTTGCCAAATGTCCCCTATTCCTATCCTCTCTCTCTCTTCTTATCCCTGCCCACCAGCCATTCTTATTTGAAGTTATCTTCAGTTGATTCACACAAATTTTTAATATAACTTGTTCTTCTCTTTGAAGGCACCTTTACCAACATTTCAAAATTCTTTCCATAATTATTCCTTTTCTCCCTGTTCTTCCTAATTCTATCAGTGCTACTTCCCTTGGTGCTGATGTGGTTAACCCCAAAACTTCTTTGCAAAATAATCTGTAAATTTGATCTACTTTTTGCTTAATTCTGAAGCCCTCCATATTTCTACTGCATACAACATTATCGATTCTACCAATGCTTCGTACATCCTTTCCAACCATTTAACAGACATTTCCAATTTATAATTACTCATTCTTAATCCTTTCATAGTAGCTCCGCCTTTTGTCATCACCTTCCTACCATGTGCTTCACACCCACCATTATTACTTAATCTTACTCCTAAATAATCAAAATCCTTTACCACTTTTAACTGTTGTCCATTTAGATACCATCATTCCTCTTTTCTTAATTTATTTCCTTTTTGAATACTATAACTCTTGATTTCTTTACATTTACTCGAATTCCCCATTCTATAAAAAACTTGTGTGTTTCATTAATTGCTTTTTACAAGCCTATTACAGATATAGCTCCTACTATTAGGTCATCTGCATGCAGCAAACCTGGTATCTCCTTGTTCATTAACATAGGGCAGTGCCCATTACTATCCCTAACTCTTTCTAATATGTTATCTATAAATAAATTAAACAAGATGGGACTTGGTTTACATCCTTGTCTTAAACCTAGTTTTTGTTCAGCCAACCCCGTAATTCTGTTTTGATCACATCTTATACAAAATTTTATTTCCTCATATATTTTTCTAATTCCCTCAATAAAGTCATGACTTACCTTTTTTTTCATAATTTCCACTCAAGCGCTTCTCTGTTAATAGTGTCGAGTGCCTTTCCAAAATATGCAAAAAAACATATACACTCTTCCTCTTTTCCTGTTTAAATATCTGTTAATTATTTCTGGATTATGAATACATTATCTGTTGTTGCTTGCCTTTCCTAAAACCACATGAAACTCAGATAACTTTCCTTCTAATTCCGCCCACTCTTGTAGTCTTTCTGCCATTATTCCTGTGTATATTTTCCCCAGGATAGACAATACACTTATTCTGCTATAGTTCTCTGGTTTATTCACCCCTCCCTTGCCTTTATATATAGGTGCTACCATACTTATTTTCCAGCTTTCTGGTATATTTTTACTTTCCTTAATTTTAGTTAATAATTTTGCAATAATTTTTTGCTCTCCCTCCATTTCACTAAACACTTTCCAGAACTCCCCTGGGATTCCATTGATTCCCACTGTCTTGTCCTTTTTTAAATTTTGCATCTCCTGGCTAACATCTGACATCAATATTTGGCCGTCTAGACTTTCATTTTTTGTACAGTTTTGCGCTATCTCTCTAATCTCACTATTCTAACTTCATCACTTTCTCCTCCCCAATCAATCTCCCAAAATACATCATCCATTCTTCCCACAAAATCTAGTTTCCTATTTCTCCCTTCTTGTTTGTCCTCCTCACTAACTTCCATATTTTTTTTACTATTTTTTTCTTCTATAGCTTCTTTTACCATTTTTTTATTTTACCCAGCACACTTTCCTCTTTTCCTCTAATAAACATTTATATCCCCATCTACTAATCAGAAAATTTTGCCTATCATTCTCTTCTCCTATTACTCTCCATCTGTTTAACCCTCTAACCACCTCTCTTTTTGCTCATGCACACTCCTTATCAAACCACCCTTTATTTCTCTATTTCCCACTCTGTTTCACTTCCATTCCCGCTCCTGCTCTTATTACTATTAACCCCATCAGCTCTAATGCTTTTTCTGAATTCCATCCTTAATGGCAACCTCTATACCACATTCCAAAATTTGTCCTATATTGGATCTTATGTCTTTCGAAAATGCCTCACTTAGTTCCTCTCTCCATTTAAAAGTTCTAATTGTTTTTAGTTGTATTACTTCTTGTTCCTTCACCCCTTGTTCTTTTCCACCTATTTCCATAATTATTGGGAAATGACTACTATTGACTACCTCATTCAATATTTTGAAATTTACAATCTTTTCCTCCATTTCATAACTGCACATCATATAGTCTACAACACTTTGGCCGTTTGCATTTGCAAATGTAAATTCTCCTTCTCTGTCCTCTCCTATAGTTCCATTCCATATCATTAAATTATTTATTTCACAAAATTCTAATAACTTTTTCTTTATTACCTGTTGTATCTCTGCGTTTTCTTATTAGTACTTCCTCTTTCCCACACCCCTGAATTTTCTGTTTCTACTAGTCTAACATTTCCTTCAACTACTCTTGCATTAAAATCACCCATCAATATAAACTGAATACTTGGGAATCCTAATTTCTTCCATATCTTTTTCCAGCCTGTCAAATAAATTACTATCATAGAAATGTGATGTTTCTGGAGGATTGTATTACCTCCAAACACATACTTACCTTTTCCTTCTTTATCTGTTTAATAACACATCATAAAACTCCACTTTCTCCTTCCTCTGTTAATACTGCATCAATGCTTAGTTCTCTATCTTTTTTTAATACGTGACCTACCCCTCCCAAGGCTCTACTTTTATCATGCATCTTACTTGCATTTTTCCTTATACATTTAAAGTCCTTTATCTCTATTGTCGCTTTTCCTTCTATCCATGTCTCTGCCACTCTTATAATATCCATTGAGCTTATCACGTTTTGTATTTCTCCACTGCCTACCTTACTTTTTAATCCTTCCACATTCCAGAATATCTCTTTTGGCTCTGATCCCTATCTTGAACTTGATCTTTCCACAAACTTAAATTTCTCCATCTTCTTTCTATATCTTGTTTCCCTTGGGCTCACCACCCCTTCCCCCTCCATTTCCCCCTTATTTTTATCACACTGACTCTTCCACAGAAACTATTTTTAAACCTTTTCTTTTCACCAAGTCTTGTGCTTATTTTAAATCACTCACTTATATAAGTTCCTCCCTTATAATTTCATTTCACAAACTCTGAAGCATGCTTAATTGCTCCCGCCACTGATTCCCCCACTTCTTTTTCCTCCTTTTGGCCCGGTCTTGACGTCATCTCACACGGCTCTTCCCCTACTGCCCCTTCCAGTTCCACTTCTACCACATTCTCAGTTGCCTCCTCTTCCCCTCCAACTGCCGTAATAATCACAGTCGTTGCCATATTTTGAATCTGCCCAGTTGATATTTTCTTTTGATGGTCAGTACACTAACTCCCTCGCTCCTGCCATTCTTTGCCTTTGCATATTGTGATGCTATACATTCCTGGTCAGTCATTTCTCCTTATATTCAAACTCCATTTCTCTCCTTCCGTATAATTGAAGTCCTTTCAAATATGCCTTTTTTCCTTCTGATCTAGCTTCTTTCATTTTTTTAAGTAATGCTTTATTTAAATTTTGCTCCTCCTTGCAAAATCCTGCTCAATGAAAATTTGTGTACCTTTTAACTTCTCCGCATTTCTTAATATCTACCATTTTATATCCACTGTTGATACTTTTACTAATATTGGCCTAGGTCTTTTCTTTCTGCAGAATCTGAATGCATCAACAATTTCCATCCGTGTAGTTTAATTTCAAGTTGCTTCTCTATAATTTCGCCTACAATTTCTCCAAGCTTTTTGTCTCTATCCTCTTTTACTCCAAATATTACATGTTTAATCTGTGTTGTCCCACTTCACAATTACTCTTCATTATCTGCATTCTTCTAATTCTTGATCCACCTCCTCTTTTAGCATTTTCAGTGCACCTTTTAGCTGCTCTGTATTATTGTCCAATTTTGTACCTACCTGTTTCTCCATTGCCTTTAATTCGGTTAACTCGTTTGTTATACTTTTTAACATCTGCAACACTTGATCCAGTGGGGAACAACGTAGTCCGCTTCCACGTGGTGTTCCCTGGGTAACGCTAAATGGACTACAACACAGGCATGCTTCCCAAGCCAAAAAAAATTGAAAGAAGAGCACTTCTTAGTGCTATTTTGGAATGCCGGTAGAATGAACCAAAATAAAAAAACCATGACAGACAATCTTTTAAGAGACAATGACATAGATATATTCATCATGGCTGAAGCAAATATAGATAAACAAAAGGAAAAATTCTATCAATTTCCAAAATACAACACAAATATATTAGAAAAAAACAGACAGACAGCAAGTGGCATACTTGCTGGCATTAAACAATACATAAATGGAAAATTTGAAATTATAAAAGAAATGAACCAAGATGACACTTCTAAAATAATGAGGATAACAGCTTGTAAACAAAAACATAAATTTAAAATCTATGGTATCTACAGCCCACCTAATAACAATCACCTCAACCTGGACATAATTGATATTGACAATAAAACAATCATAATTGGTGATCTCAATGGACATTCTCCAAGATGGAGCTATAGTGACAACAATAAAGCTGGCAAAATTATTGAAGAATTTGTAGACTCCAACTTAATGAAAATATTACATAGGGATGAAGACCCAAAAACCTACATACACTACTTAGGACAGTCAACCAATCCAGACATTGCTATCATATCAACTGATTTAGAAGATAAAACTACAAAAAAAGTAACTGAAGATAGTGGTAGTGGACATAGAGCCATAATAACAAAAGCAGATCTAAATCATCAACCACCTAGAACGAAGGGAAAAATAAGGCCTAAATGAAATTTCAAAAAGGCACACTGGGAAGAATATAAAATGATAACAAACAAAATTTTCAAAGAAATTAAATTGGAACAAAACATAAACAAAGTAGTGAAAGAACTAAATGCCACAAATCTAAAAGCTGCAAAACAATGTATCCCAAGAGGGAAAATTCATAAATACAAACCCTTCTGGAATGAACAGTTAGCACAACTCAAATCAAACGGAGATAAAACTAGAGAAAAAGCAGAAAGGACACAAGACAAAGCAGATGTTATAGAATGGCGAAAAGCAAACGCACAGTTAAAACAAGCTATAAAACTGTCAAAAAAACAGAGCTTTGAAGAATTTATAAACAAATTAGACCATAGAACAAATAGTACTAAGGTACATGATTACATTAAACAAATAAATAGAGAAAACCAACAAAATCAGCCATTAAATGTTGATAATAAAGAAATATACGAGGATAACCTTATAGCAGAAAAATTAGCAAAATACTATAAAACTAGTACTACATTAAAAAATAAAAACAAAAAACAGAATAAATACTTAAGAAATAGCAACCTCGAAGATACATCTAACTTTCAAAACATCTTCAATGAGCCATTCAAACTCCCAGAAATAAAGCAAGCAATAAGGACACTAAAAAATAAAAGGAGCCCAGGTCCTGATAGCATACATCCAGAGCTGCTCAAGAATTTAGGACATGAAGCACTCCATACTTTATTAAACATTTTCAATAAAATCTGGACAACCAGAAATAACATACCAACACTATGGAAAAAAGCAAAAATTATACCCATTAAGAAGAAAGGAAAACCAACTCAAATGATAGACAGCTATAGACCGATATCCTTAACATCAAACATAGCAAAACTCTTAGAAAGAATGGAAGCTACAAGACTGACATGCTATCTAGAAACACAAAATCTACTAGTCCCTGAACAAGCTGGATTTAGGAAGGACAGCTCAGCAATTCACCAGGTTGTAAGACTTACACAGGACATTAAAGAAAATTTCAATAATAATAAGACTACACTAGCACTGTTTGTCGACTTCAAAGATGCATTTAACACAGTATGACGAGAAATGCTACTATACAAGATGAAGACATATGGCATATCAGGCCACATGCTAAACTGGTTTCAAACCTTCCTACCCCAAAGATGGTTTGCAGTACAATAAAAAACAGCCACATCTAAATGGAAACAAACGAGTGTTGGACTACCTCAAGGGTCTGTTACAAGTGCTATTCTGTTCAATATATATAAATGACCTAGTAGATGTACTAAAGAAAATAGGTAACATACAAGTAGGAATGTTTGCTGACGATGTGGTAATATGGACTTCAGAAAAGAATCTGGGAAACATTACAAAAAGCTACAAACAACAATGGAGAATACAATCATAACCCTAGAACAGTGGACTAATAATAACAATATGGAAATAAATACAAGAAAAACTCAATATCAACTATTCACAATGCAGCATAAAACAGAAAATATATGCCTGCAAATCAACAACAAAAAACTACAAGAAGCAACTACAACAATGTATCTAGGGATAGAATTAGATAAAAAACTATCCATCAAAGAACATGTAAACAATGTAACGAATAAAATCAACAAAAAGAACAACATTTTAAAACGTTTAGCAGGAATAAAATGGGGTGGAAACATGGACCTCCTTAATAATACATATAAAACATACATAAAACCTAACCTATTGTATGGAGGAGAACTACTAGCAACAGTAAACAAGAGACTTAAAAGTAAAGTAGAAATTTCACAAAATAATTCACTAAGAATAATAACAGGAGCTGTAAAAACAACACCAATCACAGTACTACAAAGCTTCACAAAAAACATGGCTATAGAATTGGAACATGAGTTGAAAGCAATTACTCTAGCACAAAAACTGCAAGTTAATAGAAACAGATACAAGTGGTACCACACAGCAGATACTATAAGTAATTTAAAAACTCAAATAAGCTTCAGAACATATATTAATAACTTAAACTACAAGAATATAATTACAACAAATATAATTGCAACAGAGGTAACGAGTCCACAAACAAAACAATATACCAGATGAAATGAGAGCCATAGCAATAGCTACGGAAATGAAAGATACCCAGAAAAAGAATGGCTCCAAATATATACAGATGGATCCCTCATCAATAAAAAAAATGCCAGTGCAGGAGTATACTGTAAACATTTTGCACAGTATCTAACATTAGATGAACCGTCAAACCACTATGATGGAGAATTAATAGCTATAAAAGCAGCATTACAGAACATTTTATATAGACCATATATAAAACAAAAAATAGTCATCCTATCAGACTCAAAATCAGCCATAGATGGAATAGTAAATTACAATAATAAAACAACAAGAAATATTAAAGAAATAAGAAGCCTAATTAAAGCAGTTGAAACCAGAAATCATGTCACTCTACAATGGATCCCAGCTCATGTCGGACTTTTGGGCAATGAACATGCGGATCAATTAGCAAAGAAAGGTGCAATACAACAAATAAAACCTGTAGGACAAATAGAAATAAACAAACAATTAAATAACATTAAACAACATTTCAAAAGACAGCAGAGACTTGATGAAGAAGATAAATTAAAAGATAAAGATTATAAGGATATTAAAGATAGAATTGATATACAAAAAATGCCAAGGAAGACTGCAGTGGCCTTATTTAGGATGGGAACTGGTCACGATTGTCTCGCAGAACATCTCTACAAGATACGATGCCTACCTACACCCAAGCGCACTCTCTGTGAAGAAGATGTCATCCTGAACAAACAGCATCTCGCCAAATGCAAAGGCCTTAAAAGTGATAACTTACAGACTTTATATTGGGAAGCCAGAGGGAAAATGATGCAGATCAATTAATCCCCAATGTCATTGGTGAACAACAACAACACTTGATCCAGTTCTATCAGTCCCACGTTCAACTCAAATCCTCCAATTATTATAGGACAGCCAGAACCAGTATTAGCCAAATTCTGTTGTAACCATTAGCATGATGCCTTTTTTCCTCAGCATTTTTATCCTCCTGAAGCTCCCTATTCTAATGCGGTAAACTTGTAGTTCCATTCCCATCTTCATACTCTTGCCGAGTGTCGCGTTTAACATGCCTGCACTCTACCGCCGCTGAAACCGGACTCAACACTTAGTAAGTAAAACTAAAATATCGCCAATCCACTCAAAAATGTTATGTGGAACTAGTTATTGTAGGATCTTTCCTACATCATGAGCTGCTCACAACGGAAAGGCTCTACAATACTAGTTCTGCATAAGTTGCAGTTCTGTGAAGCAATTTATGCAAATATTTGACTCCAATGTTTATTAAACTAATATTGAGCTTCAGAGAATACTACAGCCAGCTTATTGAATTATAATTATTTCATGTTAAATTATATTTTTAACTTACATTTTCAAAATGAACTTTGGTTCAATGTTTGGAAGCAAAGGTTTTCAGATTTATGAGTAATTAAACGGATTAGAATGCCATACTTATTCATCCAAACTACCACACAACTACTGCGATTTAATGCTGAATTTTATAACAGCATTTTGTTTAAATTCTTCTTAGACTTACATCTGGTGGGCTCATATTATTGTTTTTGGACAAATCTGCTTCAACCAATCCATGTTGCATCAGTTGATTACTTAAACATATTTTTTATTCTAACACATAACTTTCTTTAAAGTTAGGAATCCATTTGCAAATATTCTTTCTGAAAATTTAGGTAGCTTCAGCTTACCTTTCCCTTGTTTTCCATAAAGCTTCTGTTCCCATTCATCTAGAGACCTTTCTTGACTTGAAGGGAGATTTCTTGCAGGCTTGGCAGGGGCCGTGTTTGCATAAGTCGAGGGATTTGAATTTGGAAGAGTAGAAGTACGGCGTAAAAACTCTCCACCAGCTAGGTTCTCCAATGAACCTGCTAATGGAGTAACTGCTGGCTGGTTTGTGTTAAGAGAGCTTCCAGAACTCTTGTATGAAAGATCATCCAACTGCAAATAGAAGCACAGAAAAATAAATAAATGTACTCATGCATAAACTATTTGTTATTTTATGGCAAATCACTGTTTGCTTTGGTGTAGAAGACAGCGTTATGCTTGGTATTGCTTGGTATTCAACGCCTGACAGCTCACTATTGTCATCAGGGTTGCCAAGTTGGCGGAATTTCCGCTAAATTTGATGGATTTTACACATCACCAACGGGTGAAATTTTGCATTTAGCGGTCAACAGATTTTCTAACGGATATATGGACTGTTGTCTGCAATAATATTTTTCTGTTTAATTCAAAGTTTCAATTATATAATTAGAGACCAGATTTAGTGGGGAAAATCCTAGATGAAATTGCAACTTAATCTTTCCTCTTCCCTCACACCATTTCAGTTTACAGTAAGTGATGAAACGTGCATATTGCACAATACCATATGAAACACGATATCTATGTATACCTTCATGCCCTGCAAGAAATGTGTTTATATATAATGAGATAAACATATACACGTGATTATCGCAATATGAGTCGGCCAAAGTTATAACGCTATTGAAAAATAACGTGTATCTGAGTAGATGTTATTGCTTTACGGTGTTATCACTTGTGCCCAACCTTGTTGTATATTTTCTACGATACCATTACCTATACTTTCATCTCCCCACTTCCTCAAATCTCGAGAGTCCGTAAGGCCAGAATATAACAAATGAATCAGTGCTGTTTGGCTTTCATTCACCGATTACCTCTTACGAGTAAGTTATGAGAATGCAATTCAGCATCCCCCCTGCTTCCATATCATTACGTGTTTATTGTACATGGGTGATGCTTAATAATCTCATTTCGATGTAGTGTTTCCCCTGCCTCAGCAGAACAATCTTTCCTAGTTCGTCGGTACAGTAGATAGTGTTTAAATTGTATATCTGTATGGTGCAGTTGACTGTGGTGAAATCAGTGGTTTTCTTTATTTTGTTATTAGTTGCGTCAAAATGTCAAAACAAAAGGACAAAAAATATACCCAAAAGTTTAGAAAAGAGTGGCTTAGCAACAAACAATTGAAAGACTGGCTTGTTGAGATTCCCGCTGAACCTGCTAGTGCGCGTTGTCGATTTTGTCAGTGCAATTTAAATTCACGTCTGTCGGATTTGTTGAATCATTCAAAAAGCAAAAAACATGTAAAAGCTGAAGCGCCATTTTCTTCACAGGGACACTTAAAATTGGATTCACACGTAGTCAGGCATACCAATGAAGTTTCTATTACAGAAGCGGCATTAAGTTTATTTGTGGCTAACCATTGCGCAATAAGGTCTGTGGAACACCTCTGCAGTCTCTCAAAAAGGTGTTTTAAGGGTGCTGACCATGTCTCTCAGATGCGTTTGCATAGAAGTAAGTGTAGTGGTGTGATGAAAAACATTCTTTATCCACACTTCAAGGCCAGTCTGAAAAAAGACATAGGAGACGGATATTTCAGTGTACTTTTAAACGAATCCACGGACATTAGTGTCAGCAAATTGTTAGCTGTGTGTGTGGGGTATGCTTTTCTGAAGGCCGCATTGTTTCCACATTCTTGGGGATGGTAGAGTTAGAAGGCAATGCAGTGGCAATAACCAATGGTTTGAAATCTTTGCTTAATGAGTATGGTTTGAACATTCTTTTAATGCGTGGTTTGGGCACCGATAATGCAGTAGGCATCAACAATGGTGCGTATCAGAATTTGAAAAGGGAAGTTCCTCATCTTGTCTTAATTCCTTGTGTCTGTCATACCGTGCAGCTGGCGGAATCTTTGCCCCGAAATTTGGAGTTCTTGCTGTCGAAAACTATTCTTGGTTTTGCAAGTCTTCATCTCATCAAATTGCTTACAGAAAGTTATTCAGTGTAATAAATTACGGAGCTAATCCACTTAAAATAGTTCAGAAGTGCAACACACGTTGGATGTCTATTTTAGAGGCTGTCTCTCGTGTTCTGTCTCAGTGGTTTGAACTAAAAACACACTTTGAAATAGCAGCACTTGATGAGAAATGCTATACTGCTCAACTTCTTTATAATACATACAGTGATGACAAACAAAATTTACCCCACTTTTCTGAAACCTTATTTGGAAGAATGTCAGCTGGTAAATATGGCATTTAAGTCAAATTCTGCAGACCAATCACAGCTTCTAAACGATGTTGTTTTACTAATCAGTGGGCTCGTTAGGAGAATTTTTGTACCAGGGTACAGAGGTGATCTTTTAATAGCTGATGTTCGTAAACATAAGTCGCCGAGAATATACTTAGGTCATGAAGTCGAAGTCTTGCTGCAAGATATGAACAACACCAAGAAAATTTCATCGGAGGTTGAAAATGTCATAAGGCAAAGATGTGAACATTTTCTTGTTTCCCTTGCTTCTGAGCTGCAACACCGCTTGCCCAAAAATGTGAAGGTGTTGCAAAACGTGTCCTTAATTGCTCCGAGAGAATGCTTGCGAGTGATAAAAGAACCGATAGTATCGTTGGTCAAGGAAATGAGCTTGTCCGACAGTACAGCAACCAAAATTGACTTTCAGTGGTCGAAGCTCACTACCGTGCAGTGGAAAGAAATACACAACACCGGGGCATTCTGGAATGAAGTCAGGTCATATAAGAATGCTAGCGGCTTAAATCCTTTCCAAGAGCTTTCGGATCTGCTATAATGCTTCTGGTTTTACCATGGTCTAATGCAGACATGGAAAGGACATTTAGCCAGTTAAACTTGATAAAAGCATAATTGCGCAACAGACTAACTACTGTTATAGTGAACGCCATAATTGCCATAAGAGCTGGTCTTAATCGTCTGGGCAAGTGTTGCCATGATTATGAGCTGCCAGAGGATGTTCTCCAAGAAATCGGCACCATGAGAGCATACGCCACAGACATTTCTCCAGCCTGCCCCAGTACTTCAGCAGTGGAAATAGAAGACAGCCTAATGCCATAGACTGCAAGGACTGGAAAAGTTGCTAAAAGGTAGTGGCGATTCATCCACGCCGAAATGCCATACAGAAAAAATCAGTAATGGCTTATGAAGTACAGTTATAGAAAATGACCGTATTTCCATATTGAAGGATTACCTAGAGGTGAGAGCTTACAAACGACACAAAAGTCTCCTTCTCATGGGTAAGTTAAAGCAGCAGAGGTGGAGAAAAGCAAAGCGGTTACTGAAGCATTATGTGGAAAATTGGCACAGGCAAATCCCGTTCACAGATGAGAAGATTTTTACCATAGAGGAGGCTTACAACACTCAGAATAACAAAGCCTGTGCTAGAAGTTTCTTGGAGGGCTGCTGAAAGGACTCCAACAGTCCAAAGGGATCATCATCCTGCTTCAGTGATGGTACATAGGGCATGAGCTATGAAGGTACCAGTAAGCTACACTTCTGTGAGAAAGGTGTGAAAACATCAGCCAGAATGTATCAAGAGAAAGTTCTCTGGAGAGAATTGTCAACGATCTCAACATCACCCTCTTTCAAGGAGGGAACTGGACCTTTCAGCAAGAGACAGCACCAGCACATAAGGCTCGAACAACACAGCAGTGCCTCGGCTTGAATGTTCCCGACTTCACTTCAACTTCTTATGGAGCATCTGCTAGTCCAGACCTAAATCCTCTGGACTACAAATTGTGGTCTGCTTCAGGACATGGCCTGCAAGAAAAGACACTGCAATATCGACGGCCTGAAGTGCTCTCTTATCAAGGCAGTGGTAAATTTTCCTCTGTAAGTGCTGTGTATTAGAGCTATTGTTTTTTTTCAACCTCCAATCCTACTGCTAAGTGACCAGATCTGCACACTGTGCTACTGCACATCTAACCCATCATAATGTCTGCCATTTCTGAGTTTAACACATCAGTTGGAGCTGAGCTGCAGGCACTTAAACACGGCTGGCATCACTGATTCTTCTGCCATGTGCGAGTTGTACAGTGTCACTAACTTTCCAAAGGCAGAAGGCAATAGCGCAGCAGAAATTCATCACAAAATCAGCCATGTTTATGGTGCAAACGTATGAGTGTTGTATGCAAATGGTGTAGCAAATTTAAAAAAGGCAAAACTGATGTTTATGATGAAGGTGGACAAGGAAGCAAGTCCATCACTAGCTGACCAAGTGATTTAAGAGAGGCAGAGTTTACCATTAGTGAATTATCTGTAAATTTTCCAGACATTTCTAGGTCACCTCTGTACACAAGCATAACATGTAACTTAGACTATTGAAAACTCTGTGTATGCTGAGTTCGCAAAAAAGTTGTCTTAGGACCACAAAGCAGGGCATATGGCATAAGCCTTTACCTCTCTCACATGTTACACTGAGGGGGAACAGCTTTTTAAATCAGTCATGCCAGAGGATGAAATGCAGATTCTTTATGACAATCCAGAATCCAAAGAACAACACAAACAATGGATACAAAAAATTAAAAAGTTCAAACAGACATTCAGCAACAGGAAAACCATGGCTACTGTTTTCTGGGATCAGAAAGGTGTATTGCTTGTAAAGCTTATGGATCACTACGATCATTGCAACTGTGTATTGCTAGACATTATGTCACCTGCGTAAAGCCATTCAGGACAAAAGAATATACGTTTTATTTTTTTTTATTTCATTTATTTATTTGTACTAAGTTTAATACTAGGGTTGAGACCTGGTTACAGCCCTGGCTCTCTACCAGGCCACACCGCACAAAATTACAAAGAAACAATTTTATACTGCAGTATTCATCAAATTCAATACCCCACTAGGTTTACATATTTTCTTTCACATTCAATATACTACACATTCAGCCAACATAACACCATTAACCACTTTCATAAAGTAAACCCAATCCAACTCACAGATCTCCTCTCCTTGATGAGCATAGCCATTTTTTCTTCATCCTATACAAAAATTTCCCAAGCTTCCTGGTTTGCCTTTTGTCACTAAACATTTTCCTACTGCTATTTGTTTCTTTAATTTTAACCATTTACCACATATTGCCTGTTGATGCCATTCACTTGTTCCTGGACATTCAAATAAAATATGCTCCGCATTTTCTGCATTTTCACAAACAGAACAAATTCCATGTTCCCAATTTCCCCTAACCCCCCTTAAGTTCCATATTCCCAATCTGAACCATGCCAATCCATCCCTCTCTTGCTTTTTACACATAATAATGTACTCTCTTCTAGCATCCCTTCTTATCTCCTGATGAAACATAAGCGACTTCTTTTCCCTCATTATAGAATGCAATAACTGTCTGTCTATATCCTCAACCCTAATTCTGACAATTTCCAGAAACCTCTCTCCAATTCCCCTCTTCTCAGCCACACATCACACATTCCATTCCTAGTTAACTCTTTCTCAACTTTGTGAAACCAGTAAAGATACCCTAACCCAAACTCCTAGAATTTTAAATGTTCTTTCAACACAGAGTCCTCCAGCATCTTTTGAATTCTGAACCAGTATTTAAGAGCTCTCTCTATTATCCACCCTCTTACACTTACCCTCTCCATTTCCCAAAATGCCCCTGTATTCCCTGCGTTAGCCCAAGTCCTAGCACCAAGTGACTTTCGCTTATTTCAACAGCTGAAAAAAAGGCTGGGAAGACAGTGCTTTTGGCACCAATGAAGAGCTTCAAGGCACTCAATACACTTCTATGAAGAGGGGTATTGGAAAACTTGTCCACCAGTATGAAAAATGTCTTAATCTTCATGGTGAATATTTGGAAAAGTAACTTAAATTGTATTTGACACCTAATAATAAAATCATTTTGTTATTCACATTTGTCTTTATTTTATAGCCTATCAGAGGTCGAAGGAGAGAGAAAGAGAGGAGAAGAAAAACAAAGCCCTTGTAATTCAATTGATGAGTGGCCACAAAGATTTACGGATTGTGTGTGTGTGTATCAAAGGTGGTGATTTTGAATAGTTATTATAAGTAGACATTTATGGTAAGACTGTGTAGATGCCAATGGTGAGGAAAGTAATGCATCAGGATGCATGATGCTAAACTGCAAAGAACATGTTAAGGAAAGCATCCAGTTTTCCACAACCTACACATCAGACAGTTGAAAAGCATGATCCTTTAATAAAGTCAAGCATGATTGTGTCTGCTTAATTGCACTGGTAAATCAATAATAGATTTTCAGAGAGGGAATGGTTTTGTGTGTGTTGATGCAGTTTCAAGCAGAAAATGAATGCACCCACATTCCCTTCATAGGAATGGGGAGGGTGATCACAAGAAGCTTAAATCTGATATGGAAATCTGAAGTACTGCATGCTTTTTAACACTAGTGTTAAATGGTTCTTATCTATTTGATGCAGATTAATAGACTAGTAAATGATCTGTTTTCTTCATAATGTATTACTTATGACCAGGGTTAGGATTTTTAGGTGCAAATTTCAGATGAAAAAAGGAAGGGAAAAGGTGCTCAAATAAGGTGAAAAAAGGGACAATAAGGTGCTGGTTTATTTCAGGGGATGCACAACTGAAATTGCTATTTTCTAAACTATCCATTCAATTGGGCTGAAATTTTAACCACATGACAGTCTTCCTTAGATATAATTGTTTTGTGACTTTCTATCCAAAATATTAATTAGTTTTCAAGTTATTAATTTTCAAAGTATAAAATTATGGGTATATGCAAAATGCAACACATGATGCATTTTTCAAAAAAAAAAAAATCTTATGTTGCTTCTATGTCAAGGAACTACAAATCTGTCATATAATTTTTTCTACCATTCTTAGTTTAAGAGAAAAAAAGTTTTGCAGTTTTGTATTTGCATTTTCTTTTCGTTTTTTTAAATACATTATCATCTTCAAAAATTAGTAGCGCAAAAACTATTCATTACACAGAAAAATTATACCACAGTTTTATTTATTTGGGGTTTTGAAATAAGCATAAAAAATGTCAATATGAATGGATGAAAACTACATCGTGTGGAACATTTTGAATATGCAGAAATGCTGAAAATAAGAAATGCCTTAAAATGAAGTTTTAAAAATATAAACAGCTAGCGTTCGCTAGGTCAAAAATAAAAGTGGATTCTGAAACTACAAGCAATGGAGAATTTTTTGGAAACATATTTTTTTTTTTTTTTTTTTTTTTTAGATTTTGGGTTAATTTTTAGTTGTGCATTCCCTTAACTAATACGATTTCTCTTTCCTCTATTCTAATTTATTGAGCTACAAACAAGTACATCAAATTATCATTCATCAAAACAAGGAAAAAACATGAAGCTGTTGTACTTCAAGACATTAAGCATCTCCACATTTTTAAAAGTAAGTCTGTTTCTATTAGGAGATAGAATGTCTTTGTAGATGCTAAAGCTTCTTTCAACATCCACAGAAACCAGTGCGGCAAACCTTGTATTCACTCGGAATAGCAACTCTACAGATGTGGCGAATTCCTCAATGTCTGGATTCTTCTGAAGACTTGATTCAAGTTTGTCTTTGACAAAGCCATCTAACTGCTCCCTCACAGAAGTAAAAATATCCCATTGTTTTTCCTTTACCAGTCCTTGTTCTTCCAATCGTTTAATAGCTGCAGGCAGGTACTTGTAACTACGGGCACAATGTAGTTCTGTCTGCAAATTATGTATTTTCTCCGGTAACAGAAGTTGCTGTGCCTTGGAAATTGCACCTGCGTCGGATGGATCCAAAGAAAGCACAAACTCTTTAATTTTGTCAAAATTCTTACACAACATAGCAGCACACTCAATCCAAGATCCCCAGTGACTAATGACCGGGAATTTTGGAAGGGGAGGCCAGTGATTTCCCTGTAGTAAACAACACGGCTCGGAGCTTTCAGTAGAATCTTCTTCAGGGCAGAGATGAATTGATTTGTGATGTTGTATTCGTTCCTTATGAATTCACAAACCCTGTGAAGGGCATGAGCCAAGCATGTCACATGCTTCAAGTTAGGAAATAAAGGTTTCAATTGGTTAACAGCTGAAACCATGTATGGAGCCTGGTCCGTAACCACAAGAAGAAGTTTTTCAAACTTGATACCAGTAGGCCAGAGCAGTCCATAATGGATTGCATTACTGTACTGGCATTGGCTTTCTGTAGCTCATACATTTTTAACAACATGGGCTTATCTTTCTCTCCTGCTAAGGGAAAAACTAAAATGTTCAAAACATATCGTTCCATAGAGTCTATGGTTTCATCCACAGTGATTCCACATCGCAATCAGACACTTTCTCCTTGATTCTTTCTATGGTTTCTTGGTAAACAGGCTTCATGTAGTTTTTTCTTAAAGTACTCTTATCGGGCACTGACATCTTTGTGTATTTTTCAAGAAATCCCTTGAAGGCTGGATGGTTCACCTTATTGGGTGGAATTCCTGCTTGTGTAAGAGCTGCACACAAATCAATGTTTAATTCCTTCAAGTTTTGGCTTTTTGAAGAACTCTGTTGAAACACATTTTGTAATAGAGGTTGCCATGATTTCTTTGCTTGAAGAGTCTTGTTCATTTGATGCTTAGAGCTGGAAATGTGTTGTTTCATGCGATCTTGCTGGTGGTTTTCATCTAACAAAATTCCTGAATCACAAATAGTACATTGCATAACAGTTCCATCTGTGTCTATGAAATCTTGTTTGAATTCCTCAGCCCGAACAATAAATCGAGCACTGGACACCTTTGGCATGGTAAAATCTAGTACTAGTACACTCGTTTGGTAATGTAACATAGAGCTAACACAATGCAACTGTCACACAACTCACTCTTGCGCCCATTCGCTGTCCACATTCTCTTATAACACCGTGACAATTACCAGAATATTCTCATTCATGCTGGAACTTCAGTCTCAGCAATTTCTAGTAATTTCGAGCAGAACCCAATCTTAATAATTCTCGGAACTGCGTGGGTGAGGTTACTGCCGTCTCTGCATGCCCAGCCTTTGCCCCCACGCAAACAAATGACGTCTCTCACAGTAACAAACTTACATTCATGAACAGCAGGCTACTGATTCTGGTGGGATAGAATCACTCATTGTCAATTGCATTATTGCGGGCTACTTTATAGCAGTAAAGTGAGAGAAAGAGGTTTTCGTTGAACACAAAATTATTTTCCATTGTTGTGGGTGTGCTTTCAATTCCAGCGCAGCATTTGCTGAAAGAGGTAGGCTTACTATTCGCACATACCAGCAAGCTGAGGAGACGTTAATTGAAAGTTAAAGAATAAATTGGAATGAAACTTAAAAGAAAAAAGGGGGAAAAAGGGGATTATGAGCATGGTTGGGGGAAAATGGGATAAAGGTGCCAAAAAGGGAAAAAGGTGCGAGAAAAAATGTCTCTTTTCGCAACTAGAAGCAAAATTTCACACTGTGATATCTTTCCGCACAGCTTCAACTTACCCTAAGAAAAAAGGTGCGCATCTAAAAATCCTAACCTTGCTTATAACTGAAAAAAACTATAACTATAGCCTTATGAATTCAGTATATTCTACAAAAAAGAAGGCAATGACTACCAAACATTTCAGTAAAACTGGTAAAATACTTGCTAGTATAGTCATAATCTTGCAGTTACTTATCACTTACAATTATTTCAATTTTCCATAGCACTAATAAATTTAAAAATATTTCAAGTGTAAGAATACAATAGAATAGAATTTATTCACCGAATAATACATAATATGGATACTCTGCATAAAAATTTTCTTTCTATCAGAATTGCAAATAAAACTGAATGTCAACTTCTCTCTCATTTACTTATAAACCTATTTTAACTTACCTTGAAACTGAGATTTACATCTACAAATAATACTCACTGAGAATTCATAATCACTTTCTCCTTCACTTATGACACCAGGATCAGCATCCCCTTTTCCCTGAAGAGACATTCTCTGAGTATGATTAAATTCTTGGTCTTCTAATGCATTTTCTTTATGCTTCTTGTTTTTAGAAACTGGAAAATTAATGATTGAAAACTTACAATTAATTTACAGTTTCATAGTTGCTCTTTTATATTTACCATGTGTGAGTTAAAGTTGGAGAATTGAATTAAACTAAAAAAAAAAAAAAATAATGCCATGGTCAGAATTAAAACCATGGATCTTTGGCTTCCCAGCCTGATGCTCAACCGCTGAGCTATCATTTCAAGGGTATCTGAATGAATATTAAACTTTCTTCTATGATACATATATACCAGTAAAACTTCAATATTAATTCTTCAACTTTAGACTATGCATTGTCAGTGTGAAGATCAATTATTCAAACCACAAATTTACCCTAATAGTGGTTAACTATACAGCCTATAAATTAAAAGTACTTGTAACACTGCAAGTTGCATTTGAAGTACATATATCCCAGGGCATTTGAGACTGGCATCCTAGCTCAGGGGTAGAGCACCAGCAAGGAAAGCCACAGATGTGGTTTGAATCCTGGCCATGGCAAAAAAATTTTCAATCCAATTCAACTCTCCAAAACGAAAGAAAATAAAAGTTATTCTCTTACTAAACTTCATATGTATATTAAGTAACAGATTCTGATACTCACTCCTCACAGGTATCAAACTACTGGAGATACTGTTCAATTTCTCCATGTTAACTTATGTACAAAATAGTTTGAAATTCTTGCTCCACTATATAATGGTTGTACAGCAGATTTTGTAGCAAGATTTTGAGCAGAATGCCTTGCTTGGAATGCCATACCTCTGTGCTACAAGGGTAACAGGAGTGCTAAAGAGGTAGAATAAGCAGTGCGAGAGGTTGTGATTGGAAAGTAATAGTGGTCCAACTATGGGCGTGCAGTTGTGCATATATTGGACAAAAATTGGACTTTTTCGAATAAGAAGACCAAAAATAGTAGTAATGAAGAAGTGGGAGAAAAGATTAACATGACTGCATTGGGATGTATAATTTCAATACTACTTAAAACTGGAGTGGAAATGAACAGGACCTCAGGAATGGCAGGAAATACTGGAAAAAGTCTTTATTAAAATGGACAGTATAGAACAACGATTAAGCAATAAAATGAATAGAATAATTAAATAACTAAAAGAAGAAATGAAGGAAAGTTCAACAAATGTCAATGGGGATGGAAGAATTGAAATCAAGATTGGATAGAGCTGAAGAAACAGCAGATGATTTAACCTGGTCTTTACTGGATTAAAGGAAAGATGACAGAAATGGCCTACAGAAGAAGTGGAATTAACCCTGAGAGAGAAACCAGAAATAGAACTACAAGGATGGGAAAAAGCGGAGTCATGTATTTATTATTAAAGATCCGATTTACAACCAGAGAGTAAAGAAAGGAGAAATTATTCAAAACAGATGAAGGAAGCGAGAGCCAGGGGAAGAGAGGCTTCATCAGAAATATGAAACTTTGGATAGGAAAGGAAGTGTCTGATGCAGGCAAAAGGAACCTAATGGACACCACAGCCAGGAAAAAAGGTGATACAAGTAGGACAGTAAAGCTAAGGCAGGAGCAAGAAGTAACCGCAGGAAAACAGAGAAGTCCAAAGTTTGAGGAAGCGGCAGGTGAACTCATGGGTTATAGAGCAATGAATGTATGGAGAATTGGTTGGCAAAGTGGCTAGGATCAGTCATGAGCTATATGTTATGTTGACGCCACATAAGACAATATCATTGGAGAAGAGCTTGGTGTGTGTCATGAGTCAGCTGACTGGAGAGAAGAGAGGGCAGCAGACCGCTTCGGAACTGAATACATTGAGTATGATGTCAACACCACATGGAAGCATTATGGTGATTGAAGGAGCAATTGCAAGTCATACAATGGGCATGGGAATCGAAGAAGTAATGGGAGGGAAAGTATTAGTTGACGAGTTTGGTATCCAGCTGAGAAGTAAAAAGAAACTACATATCTTTAGGCACAGAAGTGGTTCACAATAGGGTTTAGAAAGACGGGATAGGATTTTGAGACTGCAGTGCTAGAATTGTGAGAGATTGAAAAGAAGTCTAAGTTTAGGTAATGTTACATACATTTTAAAGACAGTGCTCTTTAGCAGTGGTGGAAACTTAAGTTTGTGATAATGATGAAAATGTTAAAAGTATACGGGTTTGAATTTATTAGGAAACAAGGGGCGCAAGAAAAACTAAAGGAGCAGGATGTCTGGGGGGAGATAGGATTATTTTCTGCATAGGAGGGGCTAGCAAGTTTAAAGAAAGAACGCCAATAATAAATGAAATCATGTGGATAGTAATAGAAGAAACATCACTATATTTAGCAACAGTATACAATCCACCAAGAAGCTCTCAGTTTCATAATCCCCATCTCTTCCATCAACTGGAGTTTGAAATTAATGAAATAAGGAAGGAATATTCAATTGTAGATTTAATAATGCTAGGGGATTTTAATGGGAGAACAAGACATTTACAAGCTAGGGATTTGAAATAGATGAAAGTGAAATTAGAGCTTATGAAAGCAATAGTAAAGACAGAGTGATATGTGAAGAAGGGCGGAAGTTAATAAATTTTCCTGAGGATAATACCTTTATACTGAATGGGTGTTGAGAGAACACACACTGGGAGAATACACCAGTGAATGCTAATAGGCATATTGTGTTGGTTTATGTGATATGATTTGGCATAATCATGTGTAATTTCAAGTGTTGAATATTGCAAGTAATAGTATGCACTTTCCATAAGTTACTGCTGTTAAAAAGGTAATAAATGGGGAAACAATAATGCTAATAATTATTCAAATAATTTAACTAAGGAGTACAAAGATTTAAACCAAACAACGGGAGATGAATTTTGAAGCACTGTTAATTCCACAATAAGAGGGTTATGTGTTTATGGAAGTAATGAGATAGTGATGGAGCATAATGTAGTACAAGCACTTAACATCTTAAAATGGTCTGGTGATAATATGAAGCTAGTAAATAAAAAGGTTGTTAGGGAGTATAATGATTGGCTTGCTAAGGAACATAGAAATTTAAAATGCTTGCTAAAGGAAGTTGTAATTAAATGGAGAGAGAAGAATGGGCAGGAAGAGAGACTAATTGTTCTGGGCATGAGAGCTCAATATAGGGAGCTTTTGGAACAAACAAACAAACAAACAAACAAAAAAAAAAGCTGAAGTAGGGAATGGAGAAAGGCAGCAAAATTGAAATAAAAAAAAGATCAGGTAATGCAAAATAGATATGGGAGGTTATTAGGAAATGCACATGAGGCCAGTCAGGATTAACACTTGTTGAATCAGGAGAATGGATTATGCATTTTAAACTACTGTTTGAACTGAAAGCAGTCAGGATATATAACTGGAATCTCAGTAATGAATATTATTATATAGATTGATTAGATAGACCATTCACAGATGAGGACTGCTAAAGCAAGTAAAGAATCTAAAAAAAGGTGTAAGCAGTGAGTAGGACAGTTTACCCTCAGAATTCTTCCATGTGTGGGTTAAGAAAGCAGAAAGGCTTCAATGTTTAACAAGGCTGATTGATGAAATTAAGCACAATAATGGTGTAGAGTAGGCAAGTAGCTGTAATACCTTCTATACACAGGTTGGAACATTTAAATTGAGACTGTACAATATCTCCAAAACTAAGCGTTGTTAAAGCAACATCTTGAATAAAAGTTGCTTGATATTATGGGGGAAAGTATATGCCATTAGTCGTGTTTTGTTTGGAGGACGTTTTTTTAAACGGGAACCTACTATTAGGGTCAATTTAAATGGTATAAATTATTGGCACTATGGTATAAATTATTAAAAAAGGGATTATGTAAAGAGATAGTACTTTAAAGGAACCATACAAACAAAACACATTCTGTATGAAAGTGACGGAGGGAGAAGTTACGGAAGAGCTGCAACAAGATAGAGGACTTTGGAGGGAATATAGGTTAAGCCGTATATTGTTTAACCTATTTATAGATGATGTGTTAGAGACATTGAAGGTGGCTAAAAATCATATAGCAATAATTAATAATAAAAAAATTCCAGGACTATTATATGCAGATGACTTGCTGGCAAGTTCATACACAGTAGTAAGTTTAACAAACTCAGTAAATGAAATCGAAAGGTACTGAAAGGAATAGGGTCTTAATGTTTATAAAACTAAGTTCATTATCATCCAAACAAGTGTTAGGCCGTATGGCTGTTATGACCTCATAAAACAAGACTTTTCTTTCCACTGCTTCTTGGGATGTCACAGAGATCTCTTCCCATGGAGTTGGTAATGGAGCATAGCTTTAGGGACTCTATGGGATCTCATTCATCTTAAACGACTCATTCAGTTGTTCTGGTATGTTTTATTAACATGGAGAACAGGCGGCTCCAAGCCAAGTTCTTCCATTATAACTTAATTTCGTATGTGGTCCCATCTTGTGCTTTTAATACTAAATCATTTGCAAATGCCAATAAGTGTATTTTTAAATTTCTATTGATTTGGAAATGGCCATACTGATTTTATCTCCATTCTTGAACAATTCTATTCATATATCATATGAAAAGAAGGGGGAGATCAAAGCCTTGCCTTACTAAGATTATAAGAGTAGAAAGCTTATTAAATACTAATAAAATAAATCAAGCTCTAGAAAATCTGGAATACAGTATGAAAAGGGCAGGAGGTGGGATGCAAGCTGTGACCTATAAAGGATAGCAAAACAAAATGGTTTTATAAAGATTGTCAAATGGCAAAAGAAGAGTAACACAAGAGTTGAGAAATTGATGGCCATCAGGGGAAAAAGAGGAGAGGGAAAATTTTTTGGCCCTTTAGATCGGCATATAAGGTGCCTTATTGAGGAAAAAAGTGGGAGTGGTGATTAGGAATAAGCCAAGCATTAAATGATGCAGCAAAAGCCCATGACACAAAGAAAATATGGTCAATAGTAAAAACAGAAAGGGCACGAGAGAAGATGATATAAACCCAGATAAATGGTGTGCACATTTTAAAGCATTGTTAGGTCAGACAACATAATGAGCATAGAGCAGCTTTCGCATGGAGCCAGTAATGAATTAGATAGGGAAATCATGGACGTTGAGCTGTGCAAACAAATTAAGAGGTTAAAAGCCAACAAAACAAGTGAAATTTTGGAAGACTTGGTCGATAGATGAAACTAGAAGAAAAATAGTGATAAAATTGTTCAATAAAATACTGGAGATAAGGGAGATTCCTAAGAGATGGAGAACAAGTATGATAGTGCCAATATATAAGGGAAAGGGAGACACAACCAACCCAGTTAATTACAGAGGGATAAGCTTAATAAGCTTACTTTC
Source organism: Deroplatys truncata (assembly GCA_030765065.1). Lineage (NCBI taxonomy): Eukaryota > Metazoa > Arthropoda > Insecta > Mantodea > Mantidae > Deroplatys > Deroplatys truncata. Next base: position 175,123,276 of record CM060990.1, read on the forward strand.
TATTCTAGTTAAGATCTTTACAGGCATCCCAGCTAATAGGTTACTGAATTGGGTAGAGAAGGAGAAGTTATCAAAGTTCTAAGCAGAATTTAGAGCAAGTAGAAGAACATCAGATAATATATTCATAATCAAGACAATTGTCAACAAATATTTGAGCAACAAAAGGGGAAAGGTATATATGGTATTTATTGATCTTGAGAAGGCACTTGATACCACAAACAAAGAATCATTATGGATAAAATTAAAAAGTAAAAGGGCAAGTCACACATTTATATAAATAGTATGTAAGATTTATCAGGTGTAAGTTTTATATAAAACTACTGGACAATACAGTAACTAAATGTGTTCAGAGTAAGGCAAGGCTAAAACAGAGATGCAAACTTAGTCCAGTGCTATTTAACCTTTATATTGATGACATCCTACATAAGATCTCGAGATATAAGGTCCAATCGCCAGTTATTAATAAAGAAATTCCAGGACTATTGTTTGCAGATGACTTAGTAGTTAGGCCATATCTTGCGAAGGGCTGAGGAGGGCAATCAGGGCAGTAAGGAATTTCTGTAGAAAATGGGGACTGAACTTAAATGAAAAGAAAACAAAGATAATGGTTTTTAAAAAAGGTTATTGACTATGTAAGGATGAGAAATAGCAGATAAATAAAAGAGAAATAAAAGTGCTAAGGAGATTTGATTACCTGGGGGTAAGAGTTCAAATGGAAGTTGGAGTGAACAAAAAAAAGATGTTTATAGCAAAAGGTAAAATGCCCATGAGTGTTATAAGATCATGTTTAAAAAAATTGCCAGACATAAATGTCAAATGGTTGAAAGAATTTACACTGCTACAGCAGAAAGCAAGATGTTCCATGGGGCACAGATGATGCTTGGAGAGGTCGACAACGTCAATAGATCCTTTTGCAAATATATTTTAGGTCTATCGATAGCATCACCAAATGGGGCAGCACAGTTAGAACTTGGTAGACACTACACCAAGATCAAAATTTTCACAAGAGCTATGAAATATTTATATAGAATTTCCAATCTGGAAGATAGTGATACTATCAAAGAATGTTTTTATATATGAAAGAAAGGTAAATGGAAAGGGTCATGGTTATTAAAAATTCAGGTAATTATGGAACAGATAGGTATGGGAGATGTGTGGACAAATGCAGAATACTGTATTAGAGGCTTCTGGAAAGAAGTAGAATTAAGGCTGGAAGATATTGACAGATTAGATATTTTTGGCAGTACAAGAGGGAAAAAAGCTCCTCGAGGATATATAGGGAAATAAAAACAGTATGGGAGAGGGAAAAGTACATAGAGATAAGTAATAAATTAGGATAAGAAGGATTTGAATGGGTGATAACAGGAGTTAGAAACTTGAAAGGCATAAGGCTTGATAAGAATATAGTAAAATGCCCAATGTGTGTGGAAGTAAACACGGATTTCCACTGTTTATTATCCTGTAATCATATAAAAACATGGAGAGAACAAATTTGGCAACAGAAATAGAAAAACTTGGATGGGGAAGTATTAATAAGGAAGATTCTGGCTGTAAAAGGGATAAAAATATAAAAGCTAGGGTAACTATTTGGGTAAGGTCAAAGAGAAATGGTTAAGAATGACTACAAAGAATATGGGGCGAAAGGCAGACAAAATAGATTAATAATGTAAGCAAGTGAGACAGCGGGTCATCAATACACAGAAAACCAGAAGCTGTGTGTATTGAGACCGTAGATTAGCATAGGCAAGCAACCAAGAAGTGAATTCATGGCATAAATAGCCCAATATTATAACTGTTATTATTATATTTTAAAATGTGTGTAATTTAATTATGTAATGTTGAGTATTGAGAAATAAATATTATTCATTCACTCATACAATTGTCATTAACAAGCTCATCCCAGACACAGACTGCTTGATTTGTAGGGCTGTCAATAGTAAGTAGTTCTTCTTTTAATGCCCATTCTTTCACAGTAGCCATGTGTAGGCACTAAGTTGAATCACACACTTGAATTATTCAGTGCAATGGCCAGGATTCTAAATATGGATATTTGTCTCTCAGTGCCAATGCTCTTACTTCTTGAGTTACCATATCTGCATTAAATTACTTGATTAAGATGAAAGATATAATGCATGTAGGGGTATCTCACTAGTGGCGGCTGCTGTGTAAGAGCATGTGAACACCCTAATTTTTTACACCTTCTGGATTTATTGCCTATTTTTCTTTGAATGCTATTAGGCATAACATAGATGCGGTAATTTAAAATTTACGGTATTTAAATCTACCGCACTTCTCCTCTACACTCGATGAGATATGGCAACAGAGTCACAAGCACAGCTTGATTTGGGCAAGCTTTTAGCAAATTTTACGCCTGTGCAACTGGTATGGCATAATTACCTTATGCGTGAAATACACACGGATTGTGCACTGGCCCTTACCATTCATCTTTCAGCAACAAGTTTAAGTCAATGTCACTAGGTGGTACCACACTACTGCACAAGTTTCATTCATGCGAAAGTACATGGGCAGGAAGTTGGGAACCCCCGTGTGCTTTTCAGTTTGGCATAAACCCTGCTCGATGGTAGCATACTGAACAGTTATACCAATTCACTTACTGTACAGCGAAATTTAGATCTGATGCGAATATATGTTACAGTTATATGGACAGAACAGCTTATTTTCTGTATATATTATGGATTTCTAGGCAGGTTATGGTATATTATGTTATGATACTAAAGACTTCAATCACAGAATGATAAAGACATTTGCGTGATGAAAAACAGACGTATGGATTTTCTTTATAGGTAGATAGTGTCAGCCATGATGCCTTATAGCCTTCCGTATTTAACATGTAACTACAGTGCAGTGTAATGTGTATTTATATTGATTAACTTTTGTTTGGACTATGTGGAGGGACAAGACATTTTATAACAAGAAACTATGCCATTTTCCTGCTTCAGAAAATGAGACTTGGGAGTGCTGATAAATTAGTAATTAATATTTGGCTGATGAAAGAATGCAAATGCAGAGTAGCGAAAACGGTACTGCTGTGGTACTGCGAAAGCTTACACATTGCTTTGTTGTTGCTTTAAACTGACTTAATTATTACAAGACAATAAAAATCCACAAAACTAACCTTTCTTTTGTTATGTATTGTTGTTGTTGTTATTGTTATTATTATTATTATTATTATTATTATTATTATTATTATTATTATTATTATTATTATTATTATTATTATTATTATTATTGGGAGTGGATGCAGTTGTATTAGTTTGTTCATAGGCATAAGTATAAAGCAGTCAATGCTATATCACATTTTCAGGGCTGTCTAAAACCTAACATTTTGTGAACACTCAAAAATAAGTACTCATGAGCCGCCACTGTATCTCACTATGGTAGTTCAAGCAATAAGAGATTCAGCACAAAAGAGCCAAAGATCTGTGAGTTCAGCCCCAACCATGGCAATGCATTTTTCATATTTGAATCAACTTTTAACATTTTCTTTTGTTTGTTTAAAATGGTGATGTCTAAATTTTCTGGCTCATCCTCTTCTGAATCTACATATGTTTCTTAGCCTCTCAATTTCATCTAACACTGCGGCTTCATTTATGTTGGGTTCTTCAAGAACTATGCATAGATCAGTATTTTCAACTACATCTGTATTAGTTTTATTACTCTCGACTAACCTTTAATTTGTAGGTAAAAGAGCGAATTTTATAAGCACTCTTCTTGGGAGACCATCTTTACAAAAAATAAGGAAGAAAAATGATTTTTCACTTGACATTCTACTGTATATCTTCAAGCAACTGGTAGGCATAATTCTTCAAAATAAATTTAAAGGAAGCATTTTGAGCGTGTAACAGGAATTGTGGAAGGTGTAAAACTTTTTATGTTGATATTCTTCAATGATGAGTGGTCTTGTTATTTGGAAAAATATGAAAGTAAATCTCTTCCTCGTGTTCTCCTTTGCTGTTATTTCTGAACAAATCTTTTTGCAATGAGCTTTATTCTCTTTACTATAGTGTAGCTTAAAATGGGCTAAGTATAAAAAATAATCATAAACACAACATTATTATGTGGTGCTTTATGATTTTAACTGAAAAGCAAAACACAATCTCACATAACAGCCAAGTGTGAAATTCTGTTCATGTTTACTACAGCATTAGAGCAAGTGACTTGCAATCATATGCAAAAAGCTGTTTGCATAAAATATCTGTTTAATTAAAGCCAATTTAATTTTACAGTGGACTGCTCGTTTATCCTTCTAACAAGGAGATAGTGCATTTATGTAAGTAGGATCCTATTTAAAACTTGATCTACTAGGCCCCTACTACAATGCTAGAGATGTGTTACAGGAATTTGTAATTGCTCTGTATGTATCATTATTGCCCAGAGAGGGGGGGGATACAGTATTCCCAGGCACTGCAATTGAGTACAAATTTGTTTGCCAGTTTAAAATTTGCTTAGATCATTACAAAACATGCAGCACACAAAAAATTCATTTACCTATGGACTTAGCCAACTTCTTCAATGACTTCCTCTTCTCAATACTTCCAATACTAAGCAAGCTACCACCTAGAAAATACAAGAAATATAAGAACTGAGTAAGCTGGTTATAAGCACAGCCCAGATTTTGACATAAAAATGCTTCAGAAGGGTCCACACAATGCATAAAAATCATGGAAAATGATTTGAAAGCAGCATATACATAGTACATAAATATGGAATATAGATTCTTCTCAAATTGCCTCACTAGTGGTTCACTAGTACTCTCAAAAATCTTAGTTTTGTATAATTTTCAGTGAGAAATATTAACTGAAATTCTAGCATCACACATTCCTTTCGAAAATTTTGATGTATGCATGATTTATTCACCAACTGGAAATTTGTTACAATCTAATGGTTTTGTCAAGTACAATACAACAGTCAACAATTCATTTGAAAATTTTACAGACAATTACACTATAAATAATTAGTAAACTTAATTAATAATTCAATTACCTATTATATACATAATGAAACAGTTAAACAGCAGTATAAGGATCCTATTTACATTGATATCTATACATTGTGGCTAAAGAGCATAAAAAAACTCTTTTATATTATAAAAATGTAATCAATTAAAAACCTCTTAACCTACTTTCTGAACCTCGGTGGATGCGTGTCATTTATTTTCTTTTGTAATTTATTATACATCAGGATTCCTGTGTGTAATATGGAGTTAAACTTTTTTGTCATTCTGGCAGCTTGTAAATGAATGTTATTCCTAGTTTGAGTGGAGTGCTCATGCATGGTGCTATTTGAGTAGAAGTAGTGAATGTTATTTATAAAGCAAACCATTTCTAAGAGGTACAAACAGGGTAGGGTGAGTATATTGTTTTGTTTGAAATGTGTTTTACAGTGTTCAGTTCTCTTTAAATTAAACATGTTTGTAATTATCTTCTTTTCTGTTATAGTTTGTTTACATCAGTAAAATCTCTCCATAAAATTATTCCATAGACAAGTACTGATTGTACATAGGATAAATAAATAATTTTTATTGTTTGAGGATTGCAGATATGTTTTAGCATTGAGATTATATAGTGTGTTCTATTAATTCTAGATGTAATGCAATGTATGTGTGGTTTCCAGTTCAAGAATTTATCAATAGTTATTCCTAAGAATTTTGCATCTGATACATATTGAATTATTTTACTATTATAAGTAATTACTGATTCAGTATTCACATTCCCTCCATTAGATACTGCAAAACTCATGGACTGAGATTTAATAACATTTAATGCAAGTTTGTTTGTGGACAGTCATTGCATCAACTTTGTCATAATATTATTAGCCTACTTTTGCAATTCTGTACAAGTATTTCCCATAAGTACACATATGATACATAAGAATCATCAGCACACAGGATAGTTTCTCCATGAGGTATACTGAGTGGTAAATCATTTATGTACTTCAAGAACAGAAGAGGTCCAAGATTAGAGCCCTAAGTAACCCCACCTTTTACCATTTTAGAATGGAATTAACATATGTATTGGTCATTGTCATTTCTTATGACTGTGATATATTTCCTATTAGTGAGATACGACCTTGAACCGCATATGGGCTACACCTGTATGCTATATGCCCCCAATATGGATAATAAACAGTGTGGTCAACTAAGTCAAATGCCTTACTTAGATCCATGAATAAGCCGAGTGTGAATTTGCCTGCTTCAACTCCTATGAACATTTATTTAAGGAAGGAATAGAGAGTATTAGATATGCTCTTGTTTTTTCTAAAGCCATTTTACTAGTCACTAAACACAGGCTTTTCCAGAAAAGGTATAATTCAATTATACATTACAGTTTTGAATATTTTTGAGAATCACTTTTGCAGAGAGATTGGCCTATATTTGTCAACACTTTGGGGTCTACCTGACATGAATATAAGGACTATTCTAGTTGATTTCAGATTCTCAGGAAATATTCCTGAACACATTAAGGTATTACAAATCCAGTAAAGGGTCAGCAACATAGTTCATGGAAGATTTAATTACCCATTCAAGTACTTCATCAGTACCAGCCAAAAAACGATTTCTTTTGGGTTTAATGATTTTTATTATTTCTTCAAGAGTCACTCGTTTGAGGAAAGCACTTTTATCATTTCTGTTCAATTTAGGGTGGAGATTTTGTGGTTGCCAGTTTGTGGCAATGTAACTCTATCCATAACAGTGTTGAAATGATTGTTGAAAGTTTTAGTGACATCAGCTGGATTTTGAACAATTGCATTATTTATGTTAAAGATATGCAATTGCCAATATCAGGCCTACAGCTAGCTGCTTCACTCTCTATTATATTCCATATTGTCTTATTTTTATTTGTGGAGTTAAGAATACGTACATCGAAGTAACGTTGTTTAGTAGCCTTTATTACCTTGTTATAAATTTGCTTATATAGTTTAAAATATTTTGTGAACCCACCACTCTTATTGGTTTTACTTAATTCAAAAATTCCTCTTGCTTGAATTTATGATTCCTTGGATGATCCATCTTTTGCTGTTGTGGACATGCCCTTTCTTTTTTGTTGATTTAAAGGGGAAGGCAGTATTAAAATGATGCAGGAATGTTGTCATGAATTTCTGAGACTTCAGATCAACAATTGCTGCACTGTAGACATCCAGCCACAGCTAATTTTCTCTAGATGATAGTGAATTAAAGTATTGAACATTTTCATTGGCGAAACTTGTTTTCTTAACTACCTTGGGTAAGCTCTTATGAATGGTATGAATTGTATCAGCTAAACTTAATATTATAGCATTGTGATCTGAATGTATGCTATGTTTGCTAGTTTGAGATCTGTAATAATTTGATCAAGAATCATGACATGAGTTGATGTGCTTGAGAGGTTTGTTACTTTGTAGGATTATGTTCCTAGGTAAGCCTAGTGCAGGTCTACAAAATAGTCTATTTATCACATTTACTGGTTTCCAACCCTCATCTCATCACCCAAATTTCTACTCCAAACATCATTCTGCCCTCTATTATTGAACTGTATGCCTTTCCAACCATTTTACTTGCATATCTGGTATTTTGTTTACACAAGATCTAATCACACTCAGAGGCAGTTTTCCTTCTGCTAGTGCTTTCCTTTTTGATCACTGCAATTTTCATTACTTAACAATCTAACCCCAAAGTAATCAATTTTCTTAACATCTCAATTTCTGAACCTTCCCACCACCACTTCTCTTGTTTTTTTTTTTTTTTAATTTGTAGCCTTTCTTCGCTACCTTGATCTTGGATTTTGTTTTTACTTTCTTGTGTCTTGAGCCCCCAATCTTTACAGAATGTGCCTATTACTTCTAGTGCTTGTTTTAATCCTATACTTGTTACAGCGTCTGTAACCAGATCTGCAAAAAGCAAACCTGGTATCTCTCTGTTATTTATGGTTGGCAAATGTATAATATTTTTGCTTGTTTCTTCTAAGATATCATTAATAGGTAAATTAAACAGCACTGGACTTAACTTACAACCTTGTCCAAGCTCTACAATGTTAGCTATTTTGTCTGTTAACCTCCCCCTTTCATATTTTACACACAATTCATTTTCCTTGTAAATATTTTGAATTGCCTTTATAAAGTTTTGACTTAACTCCTTTCATTAGCTTGATCCAAAGTGCTTCTCTGCTTCTCTAGAAATAGTATCAACAGCTTTTTCTAACTCCAAAAACAATAAGTATAATCTACCTCTTTTATTGCTGAGATATTTATCTACAAGTGTCCTGATTATAAAAATATTGTCAACTGTTCTTTTGTCTTTCCTAAAGCTGATGAAATAATGAGAATTTCCCTTCTTTCTCAGCCTAATTTTGTAGTCTTTTTGTTAACACTCCGATAAAAACTTTCCCTATTATTGAAAGCACACTAATTCCCCTATAATTTGCTGGGTTCCTAACATTTCTTTTGCCTTTATACATAGTAAAAGGTGACCCATGATCCTTTTAAACTATGAAAGAGCATGTTGTTTTGAGTGTTTTTCCTTAATACTTTCCATTCTTGAGATAATTATTTTGCACAATATTGCAACACAGCAAATTCAATAGGTGAACCTTTAATTCTTTAACTTCTGCTGCTATGGCACTGAACAATAAATACTTCCGGCACACAAATAAACAGAAAACTACACATGATTGTAATGTAACCTAGATATCATATAGAAGAAGATGGAACTGAGGAAGCATTTACATTATGCAAATTATTAATAGGAACACATTTATAAAGGCAAATAAAAGCTTGAGAAACCCAAGTTATAAGATTAGGTTTCCTTTCTTTGTAAATTATAAAACTCTGTGAATAATTAAAGCAAGGCAAGATCGGAAAACCAATGAGAACTTCTGTTTAATGTTTAGAGAAATTGTTCAATATGTGCACCCCTCACCAACACACATACACAACATTTTCTCCAATTCTGCTGCACTCTACGAAATACTTCGGGTTGTTTCTTATTTCTTCTGCTGCTTGAAGTATTCTTTCTTGCAATGTTTCCACATCAGGCACTTCTGCACTGTATACACAAGTTTTCACATTACCCTATAGAAAAAAATCAATTGGATTTAGATCTGGCAATATTGGTGGCTATCTTACTAGCCCACTCCGAGTGATCCAACATTCTACATAGGTGTTGTACAGATGGCCACACACAGCTCTACTTATGTGCGGAGGTGTGCCATCATGTAACAGCCACACATTTCTTACTGCCAGGGGAACATCCTCAAGCAGAACTGGTAATGTTTCTTGAAGAAACTGGAGGTAGATGGCTCCTGTCAAAAGCCGAAGAAGAATCCACAGATCAATGAATGCGTTTCCTATGATTCCTGACCAAACATTTACAGAAAATCTGTGCTGAAAGCTGTTTGTCTTATTGTGTGTGGATTGTCATAAGCCCAGGTGTGTATTCTGGTAATTAGTTACTCCATTTTTGGTAAATGTTGCTTCATCCATTGCAAGAATTTTAAGGGGAATTTCCCCTCCTTGTTGAAGAAACCATTCAGAAAATGCTACCCTTCACGCATATCTGCTTCAGAGAGATACTGGGCATGCATAGTATAATAAGGGTGTAGAAATTCTTCTTTTAATATTCTCAAAACAGTCCAATGGGATACGCCGATAATGCAAGCTATACTACGGCTGCTGATGCTTCCAGGATTCCAAGTGAAGGATTTTTTCTTCTTGTGCAACATTTCTTTGACCAACCCCTTCAACATGAGAAGATACGCTTACTGTATCTAGAACCCTTCGATAGATGAAAAATATCCTATGATGTGGTGCTCCTCTATTTAGAAATCTTTCTTGATAATCTTGCTGCAGCTGCCGCATTACTATGTGTTTCACTGTGAATGATTAGCATTTCAAGATACTCGGCACTGATACAGTGAGCCATTTTATAACTGATAATCCGCTGTTTCGAAAACAAGCCACAAGCACAATAAACAACAGTTGAACTGTGTTTCTTTCAATCTTACAGTGTTGTCATGTTAAGTAATCACATGAAAATTAATTAAATTGAGTTTTATTTATGGACACTCTTTAAGTGCTGTGGTCCTTAGCGTCTCATCCTATATTGGGCATGAAAGGCCGGTAATTTTGCTCAAGGCCTCTTTATCAGGCTTGAGGTTCTTTTACGTGCCACAAATCTACAACACAGGACCACCAGATTTACTTCCCTTCCAAAGGAAGCCGTGCTAAGGATTTTTACACAAGTAGTCTCATAGCTAATGATGTAGATTCAACTGAGACAAATTTTGAAAGCTTATAATAATAGTAAGAGTGCTAGTTGTTTTAATTCAAAATGTATTTAAACATGCAAAAAAACATTTATCCTTCAATCTTCTCTAAGAAATATTTGAAAAGTATTTACGTTTCATAAAATCTTCATTTAAAATAAGAGTTAATATCAAGCAATTTTCACTTTTTTCTAAAACAAATATTTTAAAAACAGCAAAACTGCACTAAGATTTTTTGTTCTATTTATAACAAAGATCACCCTGTTCAAGGATGATTATAGATCACCTTCCACTCTATATATTCTTACTCTCCAGCTTTTTGGTACTTTGCCTTTTTTAAAAATTAGTTTCAGTATCTGCACTAACATTTTTTATATATCTTGGTCATCTACCAAAGCTTTCCAAAATTCCCCTGGGATTCCATCTATTTTGCATGCCTTATTAAATTTTAGCTTCTTAATTTGTTCCAATATTTCAATTAGAGTGAATTTGCTGTCCATCATATCCAATTTCCATGGGTTGATGTCTTGTATGACCAGTTTTAACACCCAGAATGTCCTTAAAAAACTTGCATCATGTTGCAAGTAAATATGGTAAACTAGCACTGCATATTCATTGGACTAGCTCCAAATAGCAACATTTATTTATTTATTGTTTGGAAGAGAGCAACCATACATGAGAAAGAGAGAGAGATCCAGGCCCTGGTAGTAAACTTATAGAATCTGCTTGAGCCACACTTTTATGAAATTTGATAACAAATCTAATATACCTTTCATTTTAAGCTGCTTACAATTAAAGTAATTAAAACTGGAATATGTCTATACTTATTCATGATGTCTTAAGAATAAGTTAGGGTGTAAAGTTTATAGCTAAGTTGCATTTTTTGACCTGCATTTAAGTATACTTACCCACAGTGTGTGCCATGTGAGAGAGTTGTCCCAGTGAAGATTTGTGTTTTTCTTTCTTACTGAGATCTGTTAGACTGCCAGCTTTGACAAGAAACCCCACTCTTACTTCAAGTTCTCCTCTGCTTTTCTTTTTCTCCTTTCCTGGTTTACTCTTCAGTTCATACCATCTGTTCAAAGCAAACAGTAACCTTTGCTTTTCATTTTTCTCTTCTCTATGAAAATATAAACAGCTGTATCTAAAAAGCTTAAATAATTTAAAATGTAATGTTTTGAGGGAAAATTAGAACAAACTGTGAAAATGTTAGCAAAGCTGCTTGAAACACAATAAATCATCCAAGAAAAGAAAAAGTAGAGAACAAAAATTTACAATTAAAACTACTCAAGTGGAAAAATTAATGAATTCTTTTTAGAAGTTGCCAAACTTAACAACAGTGATTCAGAAAATACAAGCAATATTAAGAAAAATGATGACACAATTTTTATAAGCCCTACTTCAGAAGCTGAAGTTATAAAAATAATTAACTCCTTGACAAATAAGCACTGTAGAAGATGGGATGAAATCAGTCCTTTATTCTAAAAGACTGTAAATATGTACTTGCTAAACCGTTAAGAGTATTTAATAAACTTCGCAATTGTAAAAGGATTTTTTTCAGAGTATCTCAAACTAAGTAATGTTTGATCTTTGTATAAAAAAGGAGATGAAAAGAATATAAAAAATGATTGTCCTATTACATTGACTTCAGAACTGACTTAAGGTTTTTTGAGACGATAATACAGTGCCTTATTTCTGACTCCTGGCTGTTCTGCTTTGCGGCTTGCTGTTGCCAGCCGAATTGAATATTCACAGACCCTGAACTCAAGCGCATAGATTTACATGCATATAATAACCACATACCTTTATCGCAGAAGGTGTTGGAAATTATGTCCTTGTGCTGCCATGCATCTCTCCCACCTTTTAGGAAAATTTCCATTAACACGCATTAATTCTTCTTCTGAGATTGCAGTAATTTCTCTTCTGATATTGTCATTCAGTTCTCCAACGTATGTAGGTTGTTTCAATACACTTCACTTTTTAAGTTCCCCCATAAATAAAAGCCGCATACCATAAGGTCTAGGGAGCACGGTGACCATAGTCCTTTACTGATGACCCTATCTTCAAAAATTTCCGCAATTAATTTCAACAAGAGATTAGCTGTATGTGCTGTAGCAGAGTCTTGTTGAAAATATGCCTGTGTGCATTCAATGTCACACAAATATTCCAGGAATGGTGTGATTATTGTATACCTGTAGCTCTGTACATTAACTGTATCCTCAAAGAATATACGCCCTATAATTCGGTATGCATTCACAGCACACCAAACACCAATTTCCTGGTCATGCAATGGCATTTTGTGTACAATATCAGGTTTTTCTGCACTCCAGTATCTGTTGTTTTGTGCCAATACATGGCCATTTAAAGAAAAACATGCTTCGTCTGTGAAAAAAAATTAACTTTGGTTCTATAGAGCCATCATTAATTTTACCCGACACCCAATTGCAGAAATGTACTCTACTCACAGTATCACATGGTTGTAGTTCCTGAACTACGGTTATTTTATAAGGTTTTAATTTTAAAAGTTTAGTGGCTTTCCAAGCCAAGAATTGTGAAACTCCTGTTTCCTGTGATAACCTACTCAGAGATTTCTTTGGGCTACATTCTAACCTTTGTCCTATCTCATCGAGTTTTTCCCTTTAAGAACACAGCGAGTTACTTTGGGTTACTTGTCAAGAACAGAACATGTTGCTCTAAATCGGTTTACAAGACTACGAACTGTCTCTCTGTGAGGCGCACGGATTCTGGGAAATCTGTCTATAAATAGCCGTGTAACTTGTCTACAAGACTCTGTTCGCATGTAGGAATCATACATGAATATGCGGTGTTCTAAAGTAAACACACTTCTTGGCATTATAGCAGGACTATTGCACTTTAATCACAAAGAGCAAAACACAAACTCATACTAGCAACGGTCGCACATGCAGTAACGTGCAGAGTGGAGGGAGAACAGCGGGAGCCAGAACCAGTTAGAAGCACCGTGCACATGCAGCTACATCCACCAAGCTGCCAGTCAGGAGTCAAAAATAAGGCACTGTATATAATAGCCATATACATTTTTTTTAATCAGAGAAACATCATAAGTAAGCAACATGGTTTCAGAAAAGGTTTTCTACCGTAACAGCATAAATGAATTTATCCATGAAACAAGCTTAAAACTGGAAATCAATATCCATGAAACAATCCTAAAAATGGAAAGCAATTTAAAGATTGTGCTGCAATGTTTTCTTATTAAGGTATTTGACTGTGTTGGTCATAATAGTTTGATGTGTAAATCTGTTTTAGGCCTCCGATTATTTATTTTGTATGTAAACAATATATGTCAAACAAAACAAAAGGATATCTTATGCAGATGATACATTTTTATGTTGGGGAGAGGATATCAATAGTCTAAAAATAAATATAGAACATGCAGTTAAGCATCTACTGGACTTCTTTAATACTAATAACCTCAAATGTAATGTAAATAAAACAAAAATAACGCAGTTCTTATTGGGAAATAAATCACTACAAGAGAAACTTCCTCTTCAGATTAAGAAGCATCATTGAAGAATTGAATGAATAAAAGTGCTTAGAAATACATGTGGACAGCAGATTAACATGGGCTAAACATAGACAGTTTATTAGTACTGTCCATAAATCAGTTTATTTATGAAGATATTTTAAACCAATATTAGGAGAAAATTGTTTAAAACTAATATATTATGGAGTCATCTACCCATATATGTTAAATAGTATAGAATTATGGGGTGGTGAAGCAAAATCAAATATTAAAAGATTATTTATTTTGCAAAAAAGGTGTTTCAGAATAATATATAATCTTGCACTAGGAGAATACTGTAGAGAAACATTTATTCAGAACCAAATGCTTACTTTACACTCATTATATGTATATCATGTGATTCTGTTTGCTACTGATCAACAGCAAAAAATAATGAAATTCGCTTCTATAATACTGGAAGTAAAACTATCATAAATCAATACATGCTAAAAACAAAAAGTGTCAGATAAAGATGTGATGATAATCAAACTTTACAATACGCTACCAGCAATATTAAAATCATTATCTGGCATCATATTTAAACACCAGCTGAAAAAATTCCTATTATCAAATACTTATATGATCTTGATGAGTTGTAAAACTTTATATTTTGTTTTCATTTTAGTCTGTGATCAAAGCTCCTGCAGCAAATCATAATGCTGTTTATAGTGCTACATAAAATGTTATGTTATTTTTTTCGTATATTTTGTTTTTGTATTGACAAAGCTAAAATTCTGTACAGAATATACAGCAAATAAGTTGAATTGAACATTATAAATAAGAAGTTCTTACCTGTTTCTTGGCCTTTCATATACATCAAAATCTGCCAAAGGAATATGAACTACCCCAAGAAATTCATCAACACCAAGAAAATTTCGGTGAAGAGCTGTGAGGACTATCTCAGCCACATTTCCTTGCTTTGGTATAGTTCTAAAACAAATATGTTGAAATACGGTATTGATAATACCATTTTATTCTGTGAATGCATATATGAGCAGAAAAAAAATTGTATAAGGAAGATTAATCCAAGTCCTATTGAAGAATGTGGTAAAACAACAAATAATCTATGTTTTTGTGGTAAAACAACAAATAAACTATGTTTTATGTTATCTCCACTTTTTTCCTTAAGAGCCTCATTTCACTGCAATTTAGCATTTTTGTTTTGAATAAATTGTAGTTTAGGTTGGAATCACATCGTAACAGCAGCCTGAGTAACTCATACCATATATATGCCCCATTTGGCATCACGTATCGTTTGATATAAAGACTATTACCAACATGGTACATTGTTTAATTTTCTTTTACTGAATGTTTAAATATATATAAGATATTTTTTAATGTAGAGTCAACTGAAAAATTCAATGCCACAGCTGGTATTTTTTCAGTTTACTCTACATTAAAAACTTACCAAGACCAGGCTAAGGTCTCTAAAAAGAATATTAATTTCAATTAATTATATACATAATAATTAAAAAAAAATATATAGTTTAGTTGTTAGTCTCGTTTATTAAATGTTTAAATAAAACAATGTACTTTGTTTTACAGCAGTTCCTTAAATAGTTATATAATACCATGTATCTTACTTTATTTGTTCTCCTGCAATGCACTGATAAACATCTGAAATGTTTGTATCTCATAAACTACTGCACCTGTTTGGTTTTTATGTTACTTGCATAAGAAGCAAATGTTTAAGTTAAAATATTTATTTTCTTTTATTGTTTTATTCAAACTTAAACAAGTGTGCTTTGGTCTTAGTTACTTTAATTAAACATTTCGCTGAAAATACACGAAAGAACTGTACACACTACTAATGAAGTTAACATTCCTGTAAAGTGTAAAATATTTGCAGCCCCCATCGGAAACATTCTGCTCTGCAGCATGCCTGACCTTACTCATCAAGCATTATTTTTTCACCTATCTGGAAGGAAACCTCCCTGCTATCAAATCTCTGTATTTCAAAGTTCCTTTCTATAAATGTATAAAAGTTAAAAAAAAATGTGCTCATAACTTTTTCAACCTCGGCCCCTCACCCAGCCACCCACATATGGCCGCATAATAAAGCAAGCTATTGTTATTTACATTTTATTTAGTAAGAAACAGCAGAATCAGACTTTTATTACTTTACTCACAATTAATTTCTCCTGTTATTAATTTGCAGCAATGTGGACCACTGCTGCAAGGTGTAGCTACATCATGCAAACAAACCCAACTTCATAAAGATCTCAAATTTTTAATTTTTCAGTCTTCTATAGCAGAGAAATCACACAGGCAAGCAGACTGACTGTTGCCCATCTCCATCGAGTAATGAGTGTATGTCTGTCTAGTATGAATGAATAAACTTTATTTGTACATCTTTTTATACACGATCCTTTTTTACAATATTTCTCTTGTAAACTAACTTAACCTATGTACAAACTTTCTGGCCAGCTACGTTCTACCTGTACTGTTCGTTTTTCCTGGTACCCTGGCCTTATGGCTCAGCTGAGCAGCCCTTGCTACCCTTAATCACCTATGATCCATCCTCTCCCTTCTCCATTTGCCCTTCTACATTTCTTATCTCCCTTACTTTTCTAATCCATTTCTCCTTTATTTTTCTTAAAAACTCCCCAATATTCTTATTTTTCCTTTCTTCTTTTCTTGTCAACATTTTAATTGCTACTGTTTTTCCATCTATTTTTTCACATTTTTCTTTCCATATTTTTTGTCTCCATTCCACTAATTCTTTGCACTTTATCATATAATGTTTTGTGCTTTCACTGCCTCCGCATAGTTCACTTTTCCTGCCTCCTAGCCCTCTCAGGTACACTGATCCTGTTCTCATCCATGCAAACACATCTTTTTCCGCTATATTACAATAATCCATGTACCCTTCACTTCCAATTTCCTTTTTACTAGCCTACAGAACCCTAGTAATTTTTTATTCTCCAAGTTTCCCCAGGTCACTTGTCTTTATGTCCTCCACTCTGTTTCTTACTGTTATCCAGAAGCCGTTGCTATTTCTTTCTCCTGCTCTCCAAATATCTCCCATTCCTATCTTCTCCATAATTGTTTCTACCCTTGTCTACCAGCTGTTTTTATTTTTTGTACTCGTTGTTCCATACATATCCTTAAAATTTCCCCTTCCTCTTTTTTCAAGCATCTAAACCAAAATTTCAATATCCTTTCCAGTATCACTCTTTTCTTCTTGTTCTTAGTAATTCCACTAATGCTACTTGCCCCAGTGCTGATCTTGATAACCCCAATAGTTCTTTAAAAAACATTCTGCAGCTTTGATCTATTTTCCTGCTTAATTCAGAACCGCCCAAATTTCAACTGCATTTAGCATACTTGCTTCTACCAATGCCTCATACATTCTTTCTATCCATTTAGTCGGCATTTCTAATTTGTATTTGCACATTCTCACTCCTGTCATAGGGATGGTCCGATGTTACGAGGTGTTTGATTTCAATTTCCTGATTCATACTCCTGTTATTGCTGCCTTTCCTTAAGCCATAACCTTCCTGCTGTGTGCCACCCATTCACCATTACTGCTCATCCTCACCCTCAAATAATCAAATTCCTTGACCAACTTCTAACTTTAAACATTCCATCTGCCATTTCTCTTCTTTTTTAATCTATTTCCTCTTTTAAATACCGTAACTTTTGATTTGTTTATATTTACTTTAATTTCCCATTCTTCACAGAATTCCTGTATTCCATTGATTGCTTTCTGTAGCCCGATTACCGTTATAGCCCCAACCATAAGATAATCCGCATATAGTAAACCTGGTATCTCTCTATTTGCTATTATGGGACGGTGCAGATTTTTTCTTTCACTCTGTCTAATATGTCATCTATGAATATATTAAATAATATGGGGCTCAATTTGCACCCTTGTCTTAATCCTATTTTTTGCTCAGTAATTTCTGTAATTCCATTATTTCCACAGCTTATGCAAAATGTTATATCTTTGTAATTCTTCCTAATTTTTTTTATAAAATTTTTGCTTCCCCTTTCCTTCTTAATTTATAAGCTAATGCTTCTCTATTTATTGTATCAAATGCTTTCTCAAAATCTGCAAAAAACATGTATATCCTTCCTCTTTTCCTCCTCAAATACTTATCTATTATAGTCTTTATTATAAATACATTATCTATGTCTGTCTAGTAATATGTATAAGGTGTGGCTTTAAAGGAACCACATTCATGCTCCAACACTTAATTGAAAAATAACCAGTTAATAGCAATATTATTCCTTTTTGTTCCTTGTCGTCCTCCGTGGTGTAGTGGTTACCATACTAGCCTCTAGTTCCCGAGGTTGTGGGTTCAAACCCGGCGGAGGGCGATGGATTTTTTTCAAGCATAAAAATCCTTAGCATGGCTTCCTTCGAAAGGAAAGTAAAGCTGGTGGTCCCGTGTCATAGATTTATGGCACGTTAAAGAACCTCAAGCCTGATAAAGAGGCCCCTGAGCAAAATTATCGGTCTTTCCCACCCAATATAGAATGGGATGCTAAGGACCATAGCAGTTAAAGAGCATCCATAAATAAAACTCAATTTAATTTTTTTTCTTGATCCTTACACCGCTCCATATGAATTTTCCACTGTTGGAAGTAGTGGTACAGGTCAGCTTGTGTTATACTGTTAGATAGTGGTATCACTTTTGCTTTGACTGCATCTACGGACTTGAACCTAGTTCCTTTGAGCATGGACTTGACTTTCAAAGAGAAAAAAGTTGCATAGTGTTGGGTCCTGCAAATATGCTGGATGTACCATCACTGGGATGTTGTCTTTCACCAAATAACTCTTCATGGATAGTGCATTAAGGGCTGGAGCATTGTCCTGGCAGAGGATCCATCAGGCATTCTTCCACAAGTTTAAGTCTCCTTCATCGCACATGTTCATGGAGGGTCTTCTTCTTTTATAATAAACCTGATTGACAGTCTGACATGCAGACAGTCAATCAATGTAGATAACCCCCAGATGTTAAAATTAATGATGATGATAAATAATAATAATAATAATAATAATAATAATAATAATAATAATAATAATAATAATAATAATAATAATAATAATAATAATAATAAGCTTTCTTCCTGGGGAAATGGAGGATCTTCTAATGCATGGATTATAACTTAGTCTCTGTATCGTATTGGAAAATCCAAGTTTTGTTGTAGAAAATAATCACGTTTTTGAAGAAATCAGGATTGTTTTCAAGAATGTCAACATAGCAACTCATTCAATGTTCCTTTAGTGCAGGTGTGACGATTTTGGCACCATTTTAGTACACACCTTTTTCGTGCCCAGACCATCATGTAAACTCTAACACTTTCCTTATTGGTATTGCAAGTTCAGTAACTGCTTGAATGCTCAATCTGCTGTCTCCTCAAATAATTTTAGTGACTTTCTCCAAATTCTCTTCAGTTTTCATAGTGGAAGGATGACCTGATTTTGAAATGTCCCTGATATCTTCCATAACCTCCTTAAATTCCTTAAGCCACTCGAAAACTAACATATGAGCGAGGCACTAATCATTATAAACTTCTGTGAACAATTTGTAAATTTCCGTGGCAGAGTTTCCGGGTTTTGTGAGGAATTGGATGTTAACACATTGTTCTGCTTTAGCACTCAGCATTATTCTGATGGAGCTCAGACACACGATCTGCTTCTAACACTAGTCACAGCCAGACTAACTGCAGCATGTTCACTTCATATGACAGCAGAAGGAATCTAAAGGCCAACGCCCTACCTGCTCTTCATCTTCGAACTGGCAGGATATGAGTAAAAAATTAGGTTTGGTTTCTTTATTGCCACACCTCATATGGGCCAAGCTTGCACCTTGGTTGGGGCAAGCTAAAAAGCCTGAAATATATTCAAAAGTTATTCCTAACTGAAGTGAAGTTTGAGTGCAGCATCCCTTCCGCTTTGTTACTCATTATTCAGCATAATCCAAATATATGCTAGTAAAAATGTTCCATTCCTATATTTCTCAAGGAAATCCTTATATTTAATTGCTCAGGGGCAAACACCACTTCAGAGGAGACAAAAAAATACTTAGGTTCACTTGAAATATGAATGTGTTTCTTAAAAATGTTAGGGTATTCACATTTGAAACTCGATTTAATTGGTAAATATAAACTTCAAGTTTCCCTCCTAAAAGATCGGGAAATAGTGATATCATCATGTTTATTATGTTATCAGAAACTCAAATTCTGCTTATTTCCTGAATCCTTAACCTGTCTCTCATGTCGTGGTAATGGCCTGTGGCCACATTTCATTCCTCTTTCACTGCAGGGAAACAGACAGGGTTGTGAAGAAGTATGAGAAAAAAATGTAATAATAATGTACTCCAACTCATGTGAGGTTGGAATGTAACTGTCAGCTACAAACACAAGCAGGATCAGCCAAGGAAAGAATTTTATTGGAGGTCATGTTACCCAAACCCCAAGCAATATCTGGCCATGGACACAAAGCCATGCTGCATGTTCACCTAATGAGCAAGCACATCAATACCAGTAATACTAACGTAAATACTAGGCCTAAATAATGCATCACAGAAACTTCCATATTACCATCAGTTTGTGATTGCTGTATAGTCTTCAAGCTTTCTCTAATTACTCTACGTGTCTTCCTTTCAAAAACTAGGAGTTGCATAACATAATTTTAAGTAGCTGCAATGGAGGAACAACCAACATGACACATTGATTTCAGCAAATTCATTTCACTTACACTAGAGAATGTTGTTATGCACTTCACTGCATTAAAAAAGAACAAGGCAATGGAACTTTATATCCTAAGGGCAGCATACACCAACCTAGAGTAAGCTCTACTTTTGTAGTAAACTACTATTCAAGTCAACACTCGGCGACTTCCATAAGAGAGTAAACTACTTCTGAAGCATTTTACTCCTTTCAGATACCCCAAGATTAAATTACTGCAGAAGTAAATACCGGAGAGCACCGTCATGTAGTATGTTACTACTGAATTAAATAGAGCACAAGTATAGGTTAGAATTTACTCTCGCGACCTGGATGGAGTAATTAACCTGTCGATTGCACTAGAATACTGTATCATATTTGGAGGAAGATATTTTGACGTGTTCATGGATTACTTAGATTACATTGATGATCTCGATGAAGAAAACAGCGATTACTTAGATTACATTGATGATCTCAACAAAGAAAGCAACACGAATGCAGTAGTGTTATGTGAGAACCATATGATACTTATACAGAGAGAGAGAGATTTCAATGAATGTTTCGGTATTAGGAAAGAATCTTTTACATGCCTTTTGAGCTTGCTTAGAGAGCATTTACAATAAAACTCAGACAAAAATCCTGCTCTATAACCCAAATAGCAATTATTGTTATACGTCCTGTGAGTGTTTCGTACCAAAACATTCCAGATACTTAAGCCAGCATTACAATGAATTTAATGTAGCGTGACGGTCTAACACTGTATTAAATGGAGATATTTAGGATTGACTTAAAGTGACGTAACTTAAGAGTTTGGCAGTGTCAAATTTTTCCTTCTCGTTACATCAAGTTTGATGTCACATGGTTATCAGAACCAATTGGCGTGAAGCACTACCATGAAGTAATAAAAGAACTATCAATCAAGAGTCATTCCTATTACGTTAAGTGCATGCCAATTAGACCTTTAATTTACCAGCACTTTTTAACTTCATGTCACGTTAAGTAAAGTTCTTCATAATTCCAGCATTACAGGCGACCTTATAAATAAACGTTCACCATGCGTCTGCTGGTTATACACTTCATCACGTTGTCAGAGCGCTTTTGAGGTACCTATACAAGTGTTCAGAAAATAAATGCCACTCTTCTTCACTTTTGCAGATTTCCCACACATTGTAGGTGGAATTGACTACACGCATGGGCCCATGTGCCCCCACAAAATTCACATTTTGTGCCCATCTGTGAATTTGGTGAACTTTTCCAAAATCAGAAGGGGTATTTCTCCATCAACACGCGAGTGATCTGTGATGCAAAATGAAGATTAGAAACATTGTTTCCACAATTTTAAGCTGCTCTTCAGTATGTTTGCTGTTGCTCAAAGCATTAAACTGTCTATCACAACTTTCCTGCACTTCTCTTCCAGCATCTTTGTAACATGTTTTTTACACACATATAGAATTTCTTTATCTCTAGCAGCAAACATTAATCTCTTTTGTTGACATTTTCCCCCTTTTCCTATCGCACATAACCTTATTCATGATCGCATCAAGTAAATCGCTAAAACAAAACAAGATCTCTGGGAGTAATGAGCTCTTACTTCCGTAGTCATAACTAAAAGAGTAAACTGTAATTCTCCAACATTACTTCTGGAATAAATTGCTCCCGTAGTAACCTACTTCCATAGTGCAGACTTCTTTAGTAAATATTACTTCCGAAGCAATTTACTCCAACATGGTGCACACTGCCCTTAGTGTAATTCTGGAATTCTCAATGATTTGTCTACTGGGATGCCATATTTGCAAAGTGGAACTATTAACACTAGCCCATTCTGTTTGCAGAAGACAGATCCCTAATTTCCATGCTCTCCAGTATTAAATTTCTTATGTGTTAAGAGACCATATAAATGGTTAGTTATTTTGAGCTCCACAGAATCTTAACCTCAAAAAAAACGTGCCTATATAACTTTCCTTTCACACAAGTTAAGAAAATAAACCACAACATAACCAGTAAACTGCATTATTCTCTGATGAATCTATTCAGCACCACTAGTAACTGGAAGCAAATGCTAATGTTCGCATTAATTCAACAATATGCATTGCATTAATCAACATACATGATGGGGGTGGGGGGGAAGCACTTTTGGAGGAGTTTTAAGATTTACCTTTAACAGGGAAATAACTACAAAAAATTATGTATTTCCTCTCTGGGATCCTAAATGTTTGAGGATATGCATCCTACAGAAAAAGAGACGTGCATGTAACTGAGAATATTAAGCGACTGAGCAAGCTAAAAAAATCCCAGAGATAAACATTACTTCAAATACAACAAAAACTTACAATTCACATTCCTCGTGCCACTCCACATCTTGTGTTGCCTTTTCTTTTACAGATGTTTGGTATTTCTCCTTCCCCAAAGCTATTGTTACGAAGGCATCATTGGTCCCTACAAAAGACAACCACATATGGTAAATATACACACTGTGTTTCATTTAGGACTGCAATACTTTACTGAATCGTTTCACATTACAATCACTTAGGAAAAACATAATTTTCAAATTTATACATTTTCATTTCACAGAAAATATGTTTTGTGGCTACACACAAACACACTTAGGAACTGTAGGTAATTTATGCCTTCAAAATAACAGATTTCATGAAAGTGAAAAGATATACTTTTCTTTTGCAAATGCATGTTAAATCATACTTGAACCACATGAGGTTTAATGTATGCACATTACTGTTACAATAAGCCCAAGATCCATGGTTCAAGCCCCAATTCTGACAAGTTTTCAAGTCTGATTCAACTCTACAACTTTAGCCCACACACAACCAGCGTGAAAGAGCAATAAATGTAAATTAACCCTAAGAGTGGTTAACTAATAAGCTTAGAAAGTGCTTACAGTAATGCAAGTCAAGGTGTCATATCTCACGAGTATTTGAGCTCATGTTGATGGTTTGCTATGTTATTTTATATAATATGAGAAGGATTTATGTGCATTCAGATAACATGCCATGGTAGCTCACCAATAGCGCATAGGCACAGAAAGGCAAAATGCATGGTTTGAATCCCACCAAAGGTATTCAATTTTTCATGTCTGATTCTATTCTTCAAAACAAAAAGTGGAACTTCCATCAGCAATAGACTGCAAATGAAGAAAAGCTTTTTTCCCCCATTCTTTATTTTTTTCCTGGTCAAATTGCAGATTTAAACCACTTTCAGACTTTTACAACCTCCAGTTTCTGGAGGGTTATTTCTTTCTGAACTGTTCAGGTGAGGAAGTTTGTAAATATGGGTCTGATAACAGCATCAGCAGAGCTTCAATTTATGACCATATTTTATTTTTGACTGAGATAACTTGAGTTTATAGCTCACAAAAATGACAGACACAGTTCTTCATATGAATCATTCCATGTGAATCCGTGAAATGTTTTGTACTGGATTCATAATTCAATTAATTTTCATTAATTGTGTATTGTGTCTTTCAAAAGCTGATCAATGTAGTAGTAAAGTTTGATAATGTTGGAAAGGAAGTAACAATTTGGCATTTACCAAGATACTTCAAATAATCTGTGAACAATATGACAGCTGTTAAACTGTGAGCAGCTGCTTGTTCCAAAAACTCAAGCAGACACACTTGCGGTGTCATTGCCAACTTCCATGCATAAGTGGACAACCTTGTTAAAGTTGATTGCTCAAAAACTAGGCATTTTTAAAACTTGTGATGACCAATTGGCAACCGTAAATTATCCAAATACCACATCTTCATAACAATCGAGCAAACTTGCTACAGACACCTTCCCTGTTAGTTTTAGTTGTGCCAGATTCTTAAGTGCATAATCTGTATGTTCTAGATATTTTATACTTGTTGGAGTTATAAATAAATTCAAATATCACTATGATTACTGGTTTAATTTTTATAACATAACTCAAATTAATTTGCATTTAAATGCAGCAAGTTTGTCATCATCATAATCTGCCAAACTATTAATGATTATCACAACAGAGACGTGGAAAAATATAAGCACAGTGGGATCACTACTTGATTAAATCCACAAAACTTGTGAGCTCAGTGAAGTCTAAAATAACTTGTATGTTTTACCATACAACTACATCAAAGGCTCAAAAAAACATCCAATGCATTAGCAGTCATAAAATACTTTACAAAATTTTAGCCATTACTTTTATATTGCTCATTAGATTCTATTCTGAGATCAGTTTCTCCACTTACTGCTGAGACCCAATGGCAGTGAACATGGAGTACTTTATTCTTATTGTTGGGTATAAACAAAATCATCCTCTCTGAAGCTCCTTTCAATTATTCTATATGTTTTACCAAATAGTAGTATTACCAGCTGTAAATATCATAAGCCTCCCCTTACCTCTTTCTTGCTCCTGTTTGAGAATAGTTCACTAGCTAATTAGTAGTAATTTAAAGTTACTTACCATTTTTGCCTTTTGTCAAAAGCCCTCTTGCTCTCTGAACTGAAAATTAAGAGGAAAAGTTCATTTATACACCAGTTTAAAAATGATTTAATTCTAGTTTATTTCCTATAGAAAGCATTAAAATTATTATTTTTTCAGCCTCTCGTTTTTGGATTGCTCAATGTGAGCTAATCATATTAAAGAGTCCACATATGCTCAAAACCAAACTTGTGATGAGGAGCTTAAAATTGCAATCTTTCTTGCTGCTTTGCCTTATCACATTAAAGTCCTCCCTTTAGCACTTGAACAGTCAAGGACTCCAAGCAATACCTTAAGTCACATGCCTGTCTAGAATCTCAGCATGCATTGGATAAGCGATCTATCAAGCAGGAATGATGATGGTGATGACAATAGAAATGAAATTAAGAAATGAAAGCAAACTTTTTAAAAGTAAATTATCCAACTAGCGCAACCAAGAAAAATCACATTCCTGAGTATGCACTGTCAGTTAACTAAAGATGCCATGGTAGGAAAGTTCATGTAATTGCCTGCTTTTTGCAGAATATATTTGAGTTCTTAATTTTGGCAAAATAATAAAACCCAAGTATAGTTGGGCATATCATTTCTGAGCAGCATATATATAAAAAGGCTGAATTTCCCATTCTACTTTGTTTTTTGGTAGTTACTTGATAGTTCCTCTAGATTTCACTGTGACCTCATTGTTTGGCATGTATATTTCTGCCAACAGGTGTCTGTGAACCAGTCAGTTCAGTCTAATTTTCTTTTAACAAGTTTTATTGACACAGGTCTTTGTTTAAACCTGCTCTCGCAGTTTTTTGTATGTTACTTCATGTTTTATGAAATGGAGACTGACAAAGAGCTCAGTATTCAATTTAGTGTTGCAGTTCATTTCATAATGCTTCAATGCCCTGAATTATTAATTTTTTTGTATGCAAGTTCAAAAAGTTTAAGCATATGGCGAGTTCCAGATTTTAAAAAAGGGAATATTCAGAGATTAAAATATCCATTGTTAAACTCTTAAAAATGAGTTTAATTGTTATTATCAATATTGTATCTAATGAATAATTCATTTTGAAATTAAAAGAAAAAGGTGAAAAAAGAAAGATCACTTTGTAAATAAACTGTATGTTAAGAGGTTAATCCTTTATTTTAATTAAAATTGGAAAAAGAAAATTTCAATCATAATACTAAGTCTGATATCAAAATTTTGCATAAAGAACACATTTTACACATTTTATTAAGTCCTAACACAAGACATTTCTTTGCATATGTTTAATTTTATATTTTTTTAAGACAGCATGCTATCATGCTCACCCAACAAAAAAGAAAAATAATTTTCAAAAAGCACATCTGTCTAGCTCCACAAAACAGATTCAGTCTAGAAAAGCTACTCTGCAACAAATCAAAGGACCAAATACCTCAGAACAATAAAGCAGGAATTTATCAAATTAATTGTCCAGAATGTGACCAAATCTACATAGGTAAAACAAAAAGAAATTTAGAGACCAGATTAAAAGAGCATATGAGACATGTCAAATACAAACAAATGTAAAATGTATAAATCTACAGTTGCACATCACTTTTGGACGACATATCACATCACACCAAATATAACACTCCTAAAACCGGCAAAATATGCAGCAGAGTTGGATGCTTGGGAAAATTTATTAATCACAAAACAAACACCATGTAATGAATTTTGAATTTCCATCATCAAACCCACTATCCCACTATGGAGAGAGAGGAGGGGGAAAAAAAAACCCTGGACAATACCATGAGGGATCAGTCAGCCACTTCCGAGGATGGGAGCAATTAGCTCTTGAAACTGGTCAAGACAAAAAACGTGTAAGTGGGTTGAGTGTTTCAACTGCAACTCAAATTTTCTAAAGAATCACATGCTTCCTTGCCAAACAACGTGGACTGTTGTACAGATGCCTGCGCTTGTGCAATGTTTTGTTCTGTGCATACAGAAAGAGCTTGCCCAGGCAATGATTTGTTTGTCACGCCACCTTCTTGATTCCATTGTTGCACCCAATGATGAATAGGATCCTTATATGGTGCATCACATCAATTCAGCTCCCGTAGAAATGCTAGTTTGGTTTTCTGTGATGGAACTGGTTCTGATGTATGGTACAAACATGCTCCCTCCCTGACTCTACTGCCCTACCATATATTTGCAAGAAAAAACCTGCTAGATTCAAAATAGATATCAATTCAAACCCGCTTATTGTTTCTGCCACACCTGTATATGGTTCTACAAATTTTGGTTGTGCCCACTTAGCTTGATCACTTATTGATTATATCCCACTGAAAAGAAAAACTTCTGCCTGTGCCCCTGGCTGTAAGAAAGTTCCATAAAAATTTCTTTTGGCACAGAGGAGCTTTCTCTTGTGTTATTGATTTATGAATTTGGATAAACAGATATCATATTAGATGGTTTTATGCAATGTAATGTTGCATGTATGCTACAGTATAGTCACCACAGAAGCATTTAAGAAATTGGTGGGGTACGCAGGTAGCTGCCACAAAACAGTAGGTGAAGAGTGACCAACAAAACATTACCATTATATTTCTCACCCTGTTGCTGCATTACAGAATGGGAATCATTAAATGATTAAACAACATGTTTGTGCATAATTCTCCTTTCTACTCAATACTCGTATACATTTCAACTACTATACCACCAAAATAGAATAATTATTCATTAAAAGCAAATTGCAGAGCTTAATTAATGATGCTTATTATTCTGAATCTGAAATCATTACAGGGTTTACATTTTCCAGGTACCAGTATTACTTCCCTACTGTTTGTATGAGCCTCATACAATTTGGTCAATATCTCTAGTAAATGTTTTCTATTGAATCAAATAACACATACTGAAACACTTCCTTTAACAAGTGCATTTCAAGATTTTAGTTTTCATGCTAATTTGGGAATAAACTTGTTCTATGGGATTTAACAACATTAGTATGATGGTGGCTGCAAAACTCTGTGCCCATGTTCTTAAGCTAACCAGTTTTCAACGGAAACTTTTTTCATTGCTTTCTTTAGTTGTGATTACATAGGCTATTGATTTATGTTTCCTCAGGAATTTTAACGCTTTTTCTATATAATATATTGTAGGGTAACTGCTGAACAAAATGTTCTGTTTTCAAACATCCGCACAGAAAGAATGAGACTATAATAGTTATATTATTACTGCCAGACAACACAATTACTATCTGACAATGCAGCTGCTTGGACTCTGTCCTGTGCTGTTGCCTTACAAACTCTCTTAACATTTCCATTATTACTATATGCAAAGCAATATAGTTTCACAATATTTGTGAATATTGAAATAGGAAACCTGCACAAATTAGTTTCTGAATGACTCCCAAATCAGGGAAAATATACATCATGATTAATTATATTAATAAACAAACTGCCAAAAGTAATTAAAACATATTCATTCCCCATGATGCACTATTTAAAGGAGCAGTACTGTGTGAAATCACATGAAGTTGAAAAACAAAACTTCAGTAAAACAACAGTTTCTGTGTATAAATCCTAGCATAATGTTCAAGATACACACCTTAGTGTCAAACATATAGATGCCACTTTTACTATTTAAACAGTATGCTAGTTCCGCATCATACAGCAACTTATTCACTGCCCTAGAAGCCACATGAACTTGGTGGAGGAGCTTCCTCTTATCTGTGGGTTACACTCACCGGTAGTGTCACTCATACCAGGTAGACCACAGAGCAGTTACCAGACAAAGATGTGGTTTAGAATTTTAAAACCCAACCCTGAACCTCTCAGTTGGAGTATCTTAATGGGTTCAAAGCTGGAGAACCAACTAATTAAGGGCTCTGGGGTACCCAAGACAATGTGGAAATAATTCATGTTGAAAGTGGTGTGGCACAGTGCAAGTGTCATTAATTATCCCTACAGGGCACCAAACAACACCCTGTAGTCTTCCCAGCATAATCAGGGTGACCTTTATTTCCTGGTATTCATGGGACCAATATGAATAACAGCAAAAAATTTAAGTATGAAAGAGACCCTTTATCTAAGAAAAATCTGTGATCTGATAAGAAGAAGGGTAAAACTATCTCATCTAAAAACCTGTATCAAAAGAAACTTTCAGGTGCTGCAAGAAACAAATTAAGAAAAGCTAGGAAAGAAGAGAGAGCTGGGAACAACATACATCCAGGATCCCTATCTGTAGCAAAGGTTCTCTACCTGTGCCAGGGGCTTTGAGGGCTCCCAGAAGAACCAGGACCAGTGCAAATACCTCATTTTGGCTAAAGCTAAAACTATTAACAGAGAAAAGGGCACTGAGACTGAAGTTCCTTGGAAGCTTTTACTTCCTTTCAAATAACCACTATTAAGTCATCTTTTCCTGAAAGCAAGCTTAACAGTAAATATTTCAAATCTGTTCAAACAGCAATTCTGAGAGAGAGAGAGAGAGAGAGAGAGAGAGAGAGAGAGAGAGAGAGAGAGAGAGAGAGAGAGAAGAGGCGCAACCTGGCTAATCATTACTCTGCTCAGAAACCATTCACTTCAGGATGGAGCCCTCATTTACTATTGTGAGAATTAGGAATCATGCAATTGGCTCAAGAATAATCCCCTCTCAGTGCAGAAGACTGAATAAAGTAGGTTAGTTAGTTAGTTTATTCATCCGTTAAAGTGGTTTGGTACAATGTACATTCACTATTGGACACGTCAAGCTATAAACATAAACAATAATAGGTTTTTGCAATATATACAATATGTTTTTACATTATATACAATAGGTATTTACATGCTAAATACTATGGTTCATGATATACATTTGTGTTCAAGGAAATCATTAATAGAATAAAAGGAGTGGTTAACTAGATGTGCCTTGAGACTGGATTTCAGCTGGTTTACATTTTTAATTGCCTTAATATTACTTGGTAAATTATTATAAAGTTTAATGCCAGAGAATAAGATACTTTTTTGGTAGAGCGAGGTGGTGCAGCTGGCCACATGTATTTGTGTATTTTCCCTAGTATTGTGTTCATGCACCATATTATTAGTTATGAATAGCGAATCAGAAGCATTAATGTTCTTGACTATAAGCAGAATAACTGCATATATGTAAATGAAGGGAAGTGGGAGGATCCCCAGTTTTTTAAAGAGAGGTTTACATGACGACTTTGGGCTGACTCCTTCAATAGTTCTGATAATTTTTTTCTGTGCAATAAAGATTGACTTGCTTGTTGGAGACTCACCCCAGAAGACTACTCCATAACTTAGGAGTGAGTGCACATGTGCAAAATATGCTGCTCTAACTGTTTCTTTACTTGTGCATGTTGTCAATATTCTTAGCATATAACATAGAGAGCTGAGTTTATTATTTATGAAGCTAGTGTGGGCATCCCATTTCAGATTGCTTTGTACGCAGACCCCAAGGAATTTTATAGATTCTACTTTTTTAAGTGTCTGATTAGAGAGTTGTATTTGAGGGGCAAGATAATTTTTGTTCATATTTGTGTGTATATCCATTGCTACAGTTTTATTTGTATTTATAATAAGATTATTCAATGTAAAATAGTTTGAGATTTTCTCTGAGACTTGGTGAATAGAGGTTAGAAAGGTTTCTTTTTGGGTTGCCTTAACCAGGATATTTGTATCATCAGCATATAAAATGGTTTTAGTACATGGATCATTTATGTGGAAATCATTTATGAAAAGAAGAAATAGGACAGGACCTAGTATAGAACCTTGTGGCACACCATAGCTTACTTGGAGTGGACTGGAGTGATAATAATTGATCTGATTATTTGATTTATTCTTTATTTCCACTATTTGCATATGACCACATAGATATGATTCTAACCATTTATTGGCCAACCCTCTTATGCCTAGAGCCTCTATTTTCGTTAACAAAAGCTGATGATCTATGGTGTCGAATGCCTTTGTTAAGTCTAAAAATATAGCCGAGGCATGTTGCTTTTGATCAATGGCTTTAAGGGACACGGTTATAAATGAGAAAATTCCAGATTCAGTTGAGTAATTTTTCCTGAAGCCGTGCTGAGAGTCCGATAATAATTTATGTTTCTCTAAGAAGTTGGAAAGTCGTTTAAGAAACAGTTTCTCCAATATTTTAGAGAAAACTGAAAGTAGCGCTATGGGCCGATAATTAGACATATCATTGTTTTTCCCTTTTTTATGTAATGGTTTGATTATGGCTGTTTTTAGGCAAGTGGGAAAAGAACCTGAGCTTAAAGATTCATTACATAGATGTGTTATTGGATTCACAATTACATGTGCGCATTTTTTAATAAGAAAGTCTGGTACCCTATCAATGCCAGCCGAGTTTTTTGGCTTAAGATCTTTTATTATTTGTAAAATTTCTTTCTCGTTTGTCGGTGTAAGGTATATTGATTCATGTATTGTGCTGTGAAAATTTAATGTAGGAGGGGGATTATTTAACGAGGCTTGTTTTATGAGATTATCTGCTATATTAACAAAGTATGTATTAAAGTTTTCTGCTACTTCAATTGGATCTACAACTTTTTTAGAATTTATGAGCAAGTTTATGTTGTTCACTATTATTTTATTAGTACCCGTTTCCTTTTTAATTATATTCCACATTGCTTTTGTTTTATTACTTGCTATATTGATGAGTCGGTCATTTGTCATTGTTTTTGCTTCTCTTACTACTTTACTTAAGATTAGTTTATACTTCTTGATGTAGTTTTGGAATTCTACGGTTAATGGGTATGTTTTTGATAATTTATGTAGATAGCGTTTAGTTTCACAGGATTTTTTAATTCCTGTAGTAATCCAGGATTTAGCGTTTTTTTCTGGAATATCTTTTACAGTTTTGAATGGGAAAGCTAAGTTTATGTAATGTTGTAGTGTCTGAAGGAACAATTCAAACTTTTCTGATACACTTTTGGTTTAATAGATTTCTACCCATGCTTCGCTGCTAAGTGAGTGAGTAAAGTATTGGATATTCTCATCATTGAAGATCCTTTTTTTAGTGAATTCTATTGATTGGGGATATTTGTTAGCCAAGGGAAGGTTTAGTATTTGTGCATTATGGTCACTAAAACCCATATCAAAGGTTTGGCTTTTGCACAGGAGAGTATTGTTAACAAAAATTTGATCGATTAGTGTTGAAGAGTTTTCTGTGATTCGAGTTGGACCATGGATTGTGGGTTCCAGATTATAAGATTTTAACGTATTTAGTAGGTCAGAGGTAGCTTTTGATTCTTTACAAAAATCAATATTGAAGTCACCACATACTATTACAGTATTTTTAAAGTGTTTAATATTATCTAGAACCATTTCCAGTCCACTCAGAAATGAATTTATGTGGGTGTCGGGAGTTCTATATATACAGAGTGTTGTTATTTGCAAATCAGGTAAATACACACCTGATATTTCTAGGTCCTGTTCCTTTGTAATACGATCGATGGTTTCTATGTTTCTGAAATTGATGCCTTTTCTTACAAGAATACATGTGCCCCCACCTTTTTTACTGTCCCTACATGACCATGCTGCTAGCGTGAAATCTTTGTGTCTGTTGCTTATCTGTGAAAGTAGTTAAGATTCTTTACAACATTGGCAGAGGAAATTATAGGTGCAGCACTCAAAGAGGAACATTGGCTGTGTTAGGATTCTGTGAAGGGAGTAAACTTCATGGGACGCACATTGTTTCACCCCAATACTGCTAATCCAAAGACCAGCATTTATGCTAGGAATCAGCTAAATGCCTTACATCAAATTACGCACTGTTCTAGGGATGTGACAACTATTGAAATATTTTTAATGCTAGCAAGCAGAAATAGGATGTAGTGTTCTCATTTATGTACTTGTCTTATAATAAATCCAACCCATCATCACACACAGAGAACCTCTGGCTCACAAGAGATGGGCAAGGAAGTCATCCTGCATGCCAATCCTAACCATGTTTTCTGGGAGAGCATCAACATCAATTCAAGGGAACTATTAGTGGAACATTTGGTGAATATCAAACTAAATAATCTTTATATAAATAATCTTCACCAACCCTTCTTAATTTACAAAGAATAGAAGCTATTGATATGACCCAGGAACTAAATTCTTTGAGGACATACATTTAAAGTAATATTTATCTTGAAATGTTTTAGCATGTAACCACAGATACATTTGCTTCAAAGTCACAGGCTATAAATCCAGTGATATGTATATAGGAACCCAAGGCGTTCTGATTGGAACGGGTATACAAAGCCTCTATCAGCATTAGTATTGGACATTTCAAAGAATGTACATTTGGTACTGGATGTGGAGTTCGCTACTAACTGGTTGCAGCAGTACATTCTCCAATCATTTTACCATGACTGTAAAAACTGTCAAACTAAGGTTGCTTGCTCACCAAGATGGGTTCCTTGTTGGCCTAACATGCTAAGCGAATTGAAACAAAAAGCAAGAAAACTTTTTAAACTTGCAAGAAGAACTGGGGCCCCTATTGAGAGGTGCTTACCAATTATAGCAAAGCTATCCATAAGGCTGAAAGGCATTCGTGGAGGCTGTATTGCAAGGGGATAGGAAGTATTCACAGCAGTGTAAGGGTCATGAAAGCTCTTTTTCTTCTTCTTTCTCAGTTTACCCTCCCCATTTGGAGGACTTACAAGCCAATGCCTGAGGTCAGACGTCTGCCTGTTGGGAGCAGACAGACTTTTGGATGGGATAGAAGAACCAGGATGGATGATCAGTCCAAATCCTGGTATGAGAGCAAGGAAGGAGATGATATGAAATGATGGTGAAATGGATGAAAGGCAAGGTGATGATGGAGCAGTTGGTGGAATGAATGGCAGGGAAAGCTAGAGAAAACCCACCCAAATGTCACTTCAACTGTCACTTACAGTTCACTGGGATCGAACCTGGGCCGCCTTGGTGGGAGGTGAGCAGTCTAACCATTCAACTGTGCTGCCGCCTGATAATGTAAGCAATGGCCAAAAATGTTAAAAGGAAGTTAGAAAGATTAAACTGCCTAATGGCAGTTACACCTGGTCAGGAATAAAATGCTACATATTGCGTTTAGCAAGTGTCCATTTTTCTGAATCCACAGCAGTCAATGACCAACTGTCAATTGGGGGCAGATCAGTCTGCACCACATGAGTCCAGGCAGATGGGATTGGAACCTGATGGATGATTGATGCAAAGTGGGCTGTGAATACATTTGAACCATAAAAGCCGCAGGACCTGATTTAATACTTTTCTGCAGTATTGCACAATGGAATTATGTCTTAAAGCCTTGCTTTGCAGCAGCATTTATAGAACTTGTATAGATACCATTGGCATGGTGACAAACTTGTGTGACTATTATTCCTAAGTCTGGGAATCCTAATTAAGCTGAGCTAATGCATATCATCCAATAAGTCACTCCCTTTCTTTTCTTAAAGGGTTAGAAAGGGCTAGTTGACAGGCACATCAGTGACAATGTTCTGGAAGTTTTTTCATTTTACAAGTACAATTGCCTATCAATCAGGTAAATCCACAGAAACACCACTTTATCAAGTACTTTTTACTATTGAGAAGACGTTGGCTTTTAAGGAAATTGCCATTGGGGCATTTCTTGAAGTGGAAGGTGCTTTTAATAAAACCTCTTGCAAAAAGTTCCTGAAAGGCCTTCAAGGCACAAAGTTTCAACTATAATTTGTAGATGGATGCACTTCATGCTAAAACAATACAAATATGACCATGAGCCTCTTTGGGGAGATACTGAAACTCTCTACCACTAGAAGCTATCTGCAAGAAGAGGGATTTTATCTCATACCTACTTTGGAACCTAGTAGTTGACAGTCTGTTACAGAGACTCAATGGGGCTGGTTTCGCAGACACCTTGCAATTATTCTCAGAGGGAAATTTCCCAATTTATGGGGTCTTTTTGGATCTGTAGAACCATATTTGGCAAGACTTTGGGCATTGAAACCCGGTATTATGTATTGAATGCATAGTACTGTGGTTAGACCCCTAATCTCTTATTCCATACTAATGTGGTGGCCAAGAGTTAACTAAAGTAATGCAAGGCTGAACTTTGCAAGTTGCAAAGGGTGTTCTGCATTCTGCACTGCAATTAAGGGGGATGAGAGCTATCCCCGATGAGGCCAAGAAAGTGCTATTAGGATCACTCCTCAACCCATTTGGGTTGAGACTGAAGTCTTTTTTGGCCTTCTATCATCTAAACTGCCAAATATAAGTTTCCTATTTAGAATCCAGGGATGATGAAGAGTGCCGGATACTCAATATGAGGAAATAACATTCTGAAACCAAATACATAGTATGTTTAATAAAATATTCACTGTTATTTTTCGAACATATCTCATTAAGAGTGAAAGGTCCAGCTTGGTATACTGATGGTCCCAAAACCAAATCAGGAACACGTGTTGGATAATATGAGAACAGCACCAAGCTTTCATTTAACTAGTGTCAAATTGCTACTGCCTTTCAGGCTGGGATATTTGCTATCTTAGCTAGTGTTTGAGAGAGTATCAGGAAGGTAGCCATAGCATGTCTTAAGGCCCTTGGCAGTTTCTTGGGCAGATCAAAACTGGTTTTCAAGTGCTGCAAGACCCTAAAGACGCTGGCTGAACATAAGTAAAGTTAATCTGAAATTGGTATGATAACATAAGAATTCTATGCAATGAAAGGTCAGATGAGGCCATCAAGAAAGGAACTGAGATACCATTTATTGGATCTGAACCAGCACTGGGGCTGTCTTTAAGACCAAGCTGTGGCTATCAGAGAATAGATACTCAGGGAACATAAGAGGTATTGGAACTCTATAACGGGTTGAAGACATTTTAAGGCTCTGATTCAAAGGCTTGATAAATGTAGGTCATGAGAACTGCTAAAATTAAGCAGAAGAAACTCTCATACTGGTAATTCTTCAGTACACTGCGACCTTAGAAGACACCTGTACGATGGGACTGCACATTGATCCCATCTGCACGAGGTATCAGCAAGGGGATCAGACAGCTGCTCATCTATTATGGGATGCTTTGTACTTAGTTTGCTAATTAAAGGCCACTAAGTTTTGGCAGACAATTTCCAAAACTCCAAGAGTTGCCATCATAAAAAAAAAATAAATAAAATAAAAAAAAATTTAAAAAAAAACCCTGAAATTGTGGAGTTGATAGAAGGCAGGTTGGGTCAGCACAATAGATCTATTTAAAGTTGCAGTACAGGAATATGTCCCTCCCTCCATTAAACTCCACTCCACTCAACTCAAGCAGCTTATGCATCAAAACTGCTGTAGCTCTTTCAATTGTGATTGTTGCAGAATGCTGCAATTGAATTTATACTGATGCTGCTGGAAGAAGAAGAAATTAACAGAAGGCAGTCTGTTGGGTTATAAAATGATAACTTATACTTAATAAATTTGCATATGAAAAATAATCTGAAATAAAATACTTAAAGCTTTGACATTCCCCGAGATAACACAATTAGTGAAATCAACTTTTTCTTTTCACTACAACCTTCCACTTAATGAATATCTAAAATAATATGGTTATTATCAGATACCAATTATGATTTTCATTCAAAAATTGTTAAAGATGCAAGAAAATTTCCACAGAACTGAACTAAAGCTGGATATTGCCAAACCATGAATAACAAAATAAGTACCTACTTATGCTTAATGGTATGCATTAAAATTTCAGAAAAATCTGTGTGACAACTGGTATCTTTAAAATATAATTAAAACATAATTTCTTAAAACCATAGAGAAAATTAAGCAATAATTGCGGGTTGATGTGAATGAATGAAATTTGCATCAAAACAATATGAACATGCGCTGCTATTTCTTTTTTCTGTCTTTTGTAACCTAAAATTAAACTCATTTTATAGGGCCACTGCCACAGGTGTTTAACAGCTGTGCAAGTTTTTTCCATAAAAACTCTAATTCTATGGAGTCACAAGAAGGTGTAAGCCTTGTTATTCTATGCAATGGGTGCAAATTTTAAAAATCCCACAAATATTTTATATTTTTCGTGTGACTTTTTAACAGCACATTTTATCTCCATCTTGGCAACGAAAAATAACAAAAGCACCCAGTAGTGGGTATTCCAGTGCTGGTGGCTCTTAACAACGAAGTCACAGAATAGCCTTGATTATCAAAATGAAGATACCATCATTTGTACCAATAAGGCAAGATTAAATATTCTGTTAGTGATCTGGTTTAGCATTCTTCAAAACAAGTACTGAAGCATTCACATGTTCAATAACAGAGATAAAGTCACTATTATAGAAAGTTATATAAAAATGGCAATTTCTGTTATCAGGCTTCCATTAATATAAACAATCCTTGACCTTCTAGGCTCTGAAAGGTGTCCACACTGCACCCCTTAATGACATCCTGGACCAACTACCTTATGAAAAGAAAAGGGTACAAAAATAAAAATGAAGCAGGTTTTTTTTCTTTTTTTGTAATAAAACAGCAAGATTTTTCATCAAACAGGAAATCTGCAAAAACATCCAGTCATACAAGTGTTACACATCTTTTTCATGTGCAAGTAAAAGTAGAGTTTTTGGAAAATTAGATACAGACAGCTAACCTAGCCTGAAATATTAGCTAAAGTTGCCACATGCAATAAAATTCGTGTCCCTGTATTCTGCAGTTACATTTCTTATTACAATATACTTCTAGACTGAGCAAGAGAACTCAGAAAATGCAGCTGTCAAATCATTTTGACTCATTAGATTATTAAAAACTTCTATACTGACCTCCATTTTGGTATTATATGTGGGTAGGCCAGAAAATAAGTTTCATTTTATTACTTAAAAATCAAATATCAGAGCATATTGCAACTTCTGTACCCACTAGACTGCTGCTCCACGGAGAAATTACAGAGATCAAGTGACTTCTCTCTTATTCCAAGCCCCTCTTTGAAACCTCCATGAAGTGATATTGTTGATTTCATGGCTTGTTGTACAACCTTGAATACAACTGCTTATTGAGCAACACATGTTTTAAGTAAACTGTTAGTTGTAGACTCCTTAGGCTTCTTGTGTGCAAGTTGGAATGGTTGCAAGAAAATGCAAGATCCCATGTCTCAGCCCATCACAAACATGCTCCCCATCCACCATATGTGTCATAATTGTCACCTTTGGACTTTTATCTGTGTGTGAAATTGAACAACGGAGTCAATGATTCATCAAAATTGAAGAAATGGAGCAGTAACTATAGAAATGATTCAATGGGCAGGACACTACTTTTTGTCATCAAGAATGGAAACTTGTATCTAAGCTATGGCAAATGCCTGAAAGCTGTTTGAAAATTGTGTCGACAAATATAATAATTGTGTAACGATATAACAGTGTTCATTATCAGCGTAACTTTACCGTCTACAAAAAGTCTTATGTGCTACATTCACATGACTTTTCTACCCATTGTAGTTTATTTTTATATAGCTTCTACAAAATATTCTTTAAAAAAACCTATTCTTCTACCAACTACAAGTTAATCAAGATAATCTTTGCAGAAATAACTTCATTATACATTTTTTGTAAGTACAAGGGGGATAGAGGAAACCCAGCATAACATAACCATGTTG
The DNA here is from genome assembly GCA_030765065.1 of Deroplatys truncata. Classification (NCBI taxonomy): domain Eukaryota; kingdom Metazoa; phylum Arthropoda; class Insecta; order Mantodea; family Mantidae; genus Deroplatys; species Deroplatys truncata. The sequence goes on from CM060990.1 coordinate 175,161,747, forward strand.
TGAGAGAATGTAGGCTTTCATGGCTGGAGTCAGTATAACTATAAATTATTTCCAAGCTGTTATGCCATGGTCTGCTGGAGATAGATGTTCCAGACATTTCGTCCACAACTGTGGTGGACATCCTCAGTGGTGTGGTTGAAGCCTTCTCAGAAAAGGTTGTGTTGCATCTGAAGTGTTGACTGTGAATGCTGCTATATTTATGTTGAGAGCGCTCTCTGCTGATTGGTTTGGATGCCGGATGGCTGGTGGGAGGGTGCTGGCTCCATCCATGCTGTTGCTCCCTTCTGATAGGTTTGCTTTGTTTTCTTCTATGATATGACATTTCTTGCTTTCGATGATTGGATGCCAACTGCTGTTGAGTTTATGAGCTTCTTCTTTCCTAATGAAATTGTTTGGATGTTTGTAAATTTCAATAGCTTTGCATTGTAGTCGGGCATGGTAGTGTATCATAGATGAAAGGATACTCATCCTAGAACTTAATGATGTGTTCACCCTCCATTTCAATGGCATTTTCAGCGACTGCTGACTTTTCTGTCTGGCCCAGGTGGCATTTCTTTTGCTCTCAATAAGCCTGGTGTTGACACTGGGCTGTGTAATTCCAATGTAAACCGAGTTGCCAGAACAGGGATTATGGTATACACCAGCAGATGACAGAGGCTCCCAAGGATCCTTAGCTGAGCGTAGTAAATTGTTCAACCATGTTGGTTTGCTCCCACACAGGTCAGTGGTAGCCTGCAACCATTTAAATGCAATGCATTTTGTTGTTTGGATTGGAATACAAGAACATTTTCCTGACCAGTCAAATCACCTGATCTAATACTTCTACACTTAATTTATTTAATTTAGAGGCTTTTTAACGGTGAAGGCAAGGTTAAATACTAGAGCATTAGGAGTCAAATTTGGGGCAACTTGCTTCACTTACTCTGTGATTATACAGAACATGTTTCAGAAGCTTTTGCTTCCATCTTCAGCTGTAGGTCGACTGGCAGTGCTGGTGATATCTTCATTCTGTCTCAGAAGTTTACACTTGTTTTTTATAACAATAATAATAAAACTCTGTACCTTCCGTTCTGCAAAGAAATTAAATATACTACTTTTTAAGACTTTTTTTAAAAACTAGCTTACATATCCCACTCTTTTCAGAGACCAGAAAGAAAACAACAGAGCTGCCACTCGTCCTACAGTTGATAATGGGAACAAAGGCCTCTGAAACATGTCCTTCGTAATAACAGAGTAAGTGAAACAAGTGTGTCCAAAATTTGATCCTAATGCTCAAGTATTTCTAGACTTCTTCTTCTAAGTCACTTAAAGCAACAAGTTTATGCAAAGGAGACAGAAGATCCCGAGTGCATTCATCTGTATATCAAGAAGGTCTGAAGATCCAATAGACCTGCCATGTTAAAACAGCTCAGAATTTCCAATCAACAGTATGGTCAGGTGTGCATTAACCAAGCAGGTCATCAGTCTGAGTTCTTGCTTCTTTAGAAAAACTAAGTTCAGAGATTTTTCATTCCCGCAGACCAGCAATTTTGATCTCCTCAAACTGTTAAACAAGAGCCCTTCCAGGGTCACAATAACTTCTAAACATTCAAAATAAGTATGCAAGAGATTAATCAAAGTAATATTTTTTTACACTGCTTCATTGTAGCCAGGTATAAAAAGTTTGAACTCTAAGTGTTAAAAATAACATGCCAAAATGTACTTTATAATTTCATTATTGTCTAAGATAGCCTTATAATCACTATTCCATTCTTTACCATTTGTAATCATGTTACATTAAAACATTTACCTGCTCATAGTTTACCAACAAGAAAGAAACACCAAAAATATAATAAAGAATTAAATGCAAAATGAAAATTCTGTAAGTGTAACTTTAAGGGGGTATTTGGCCCCAGTATTTCCTACTTAATGTTTCATTTTGAGATATTTTAGTAAGAACAAGCTACATTTTATACTGTAATCAAGACTAGTTTTTAGCTAAAATATTTGGGCATTATGAGCTTTTTACCACAATTACCTATAATGGCAAAGCCACCAGGCATGCTGCCTTGGGGGTTCTGTGCTAGTGTATTTCCCTAACAGTAAGCTGGGAGTGATGGAAATATCATTGCTGTTTTAATTCTTTTCAATACACCTGGTCGCTTTGCCACTTAGTGACACACTTTAACACATTCTGGAGTGCCAAGGTATTACTGGAGATAAGTAAGGTTGCAGACCAATAACAATTGTTAATGTTTACTTCCTTTAGCTCCCACAAGGCATTTTTAATGTTATGGATAGCACAATTACATTGAATTACTTTTAGGCAGTTCAGCAGGCAAAATTACCATGATACAACTATTGGAAACCACTTCTTGTGAATATTTAATAGTAACAAGAAGCATATACGATACAAAAATAAAGCTTTGTATGAATAACTTAAAAGACCAGCTGTGAAAAAAGGTCTACAGGGAGTCGAGCAACTATTAAATTTGATTTTGTTTTTTATTAAGGGTGCTAAATGGCAGAAATAGGGAATTAATTAGTTTGATAACTGAATTAAATATATTTAGGATGTCATTGCATTATTATTATTATTATTATTATTATTATTATTATTATTATTATTTTAAAACAATGAATTTTTTTTTCTGAAAACTTACAGAAAAATGCCATTAAATGTATTTTATATTGCATTTTGCTATATAGCTTTCATTTATTTTGCCCTCTCCCCAGCTGGGTCCCATGGTGTAAATGCTTTGTTGGCATCAATGGTTGTGTTTGTTCATTTGGTTCCACTGTGAACAACGCTCATACAACTACTTGGCTACTTACTAGTGCATTAACAGATGATGCTATATCTATTAAAATAATTGTCATGCTTTACTCACTATATTTTAATGTTGCTACCTAGAAAGCATTATACTCATTTAGAACATTAAATGTTGGATTGTAATTTTGGATGTGTAATGGTTTATGCACTGAAATGCATCTGCTTACAAGAGATGTACTGTTTTAACTGTGAGCCTAGGATTTAGAAAACTAGGGTTGGGACCATGATACCATCCATACCTTGATACTCAGTGATATTGAAATATATGTAATACTTTGAGATAAGCCTTCAATACTTTAAGCTTTTAAGTTATTGAAAGTTGTTGCATTTAACTTTATGCTCGATAAGGAATGAAAGGAATCAAAACTTCACGTTATTGCCTTACATGTGTCCCCAAAGAGTTGCTGGACTGTAATTCTTGCTAGACCTTAACTGCATTTCCTTTGGGTGAATCAATGCAACACTGCATAGACTCTTGAGTCTAAATGAAAACATGCAAAATAATGGGCGAAGGAGTAGAGGTTGAGAGTTTCACTGAGTTGTGAATGAAGCTGATTTAGCTGATGCACTAAATCACATTTCTGCAATAGCCTGGCTTGATGATTCACTCTCAGCCATTACATTTACCTACTCCAATGAACAAAATCTATGAATCCAGCAGAAACATATCTGAACTTAAGACATGAGATATTACAGAACATGGAAATATTTGTCATTTTTAGTTGTTTTAGTTTCATGTAAAACATATATTAGTTTATATTTTAAAGAGCGCAGAATAAAGAGTTGCTAGTACTCCTTTTTCTATGGTTAGAAAATCCTTTAAAAGAAAGTTTTCAGCACAAAAGATAATTACATAAAAAAGGAAGCAAAGAAATTAATATCATCATCATCATCATCATCATTACTGGCCTTGACTAACAATAGGGGATATATAACCTGTGGCATTATCAAGATTAAAAAATTGTTGTCAATTGGAGAATGTCAAACAGGAACAGTTTCGGAATTCGCATATAATACAAATTTGGTTGCATACTTTTCTACACAGAAAACTACTAATAAGAACATAATTCAGTGGACAAGCTATTACCTCTACAGTTTTTTATAAAGTGAGTATCGAGTATCGGTGCTAAAAATCAGTATCGGTATCGAGAAATAGTGGTATTGTCCCATCGCTACAGAAAACCTTTTCAAATAAACAAATATAAATCTGACGTTCAGTTAGTCCTTTTATTAAGTGCACAACTCAGTGCATGCATGCTTATGTAGTATTTTGTTACCACAGGGACCAATGTTTTCATCACGTAGTTCAAACTGAGTTTGTCTTAAACTACAAAATACAAGGCAGCTGATTCACACAATATAATATGGTTGCAGAATAAGTAAGGTTAGCTTAGGTTGAGTTTGGTTTAATTTAGTGACAATGTTCAAGATAAATGTGTATTTTAGAATTCAAACAAGAAGTCAGAAGATGCTGTCATTGTCATAGTGAGCCACTGCTAGGTTGTGTGGTTTCTGGGTTTAATTGTTAAGAGAGAACGTAGACTTTCACAGCCGGAGTCAGTATAACTGGAAGTTATTTCCGGGCTGTTTTGCCGTGGTCTGCTGGAGATAGATGTTCCAGACGTTTTGTTTACAACTACGGTAGACATCTTCAGTGGTGCTATCAAAGCCTGCCACCAAATTCATCACCCATGGCTTCAACACTAACCGCTCCACCGGTGCAGTATTTTTGATATTGAACGTGCATTCGATAGTCTGGCACCCCGCCTATTACACAAACTTTCGGAACTTCAATTCTCTGACACCCTTATCAAACGAATAGCTAATTATCTCACGGACCGCCATTTCAAATCCGTCGTCAATTACACACATTCCACCCCGAGACCCATTCTAGCCGGCGTCCCTCAGGGTAGCCTGTTTGGACCCATCCTATTTAACATCTACACGAACGATATATCTAGCTCTCCACTTACCATTAAACTCCTCTACGCCGATGACACGTCCTTTATGGCTCAATCGACACAGTCGCAATTCATACCCAGATATCTGCAAAACACGTAAGACAACCTCACGACCTGGCTCGCCCGCTGGGCATTACAGTAAACATCGCGAAAACCCAAGCTATAGTCTTTACTCACTGCAACCAACACCGCTACCCGACACACTGCCTAGCTCCCCTCATACTCTTCGGGGAGAACATTCCCTGGAGACCAGCGGTCACTTATCTGGGACTCTCCTTTGACCAAGGTCTCACATGGGCAGACACCATTTGCAACACATGCAACAAAGCCGCTGTACAGCTTCGAAAACTCTACCCATTACTCAACTACAACAATAGCCTACAACTGACCACCGGTCTTACCCTATATAAGACATTTATCCATCCCATCTTAACCTACGCTGCCCTCGTGTGGGGGTATGCCCCACCCACTCACATCGCTAAACTACAGAAAATCCAAAACTGAGTACTTCGTACAGTAGCAAAAGTTCCAGAACAGCTCCTGCCGATAGGCTCCACCATGAACTCAAAGTAAACTCCATCAAGGAATTCATTAAAAAACTAGCAACAGATATGTATGCCAAGCTCCCACTTACCACCAACCCACTCCTACAAAACCTGGGTACCTATGACAACTCACACGACAAACACCACCGTCCCCTATCCATCTATGACACTCACACCAAACATAGATGCAACAGACGCACGTGTCCATCTCGTTCACATTACGGGCTACATTGACTAACTCTGTTGCACTATATGTTTTCAGTTACAGGCACTCACCACCACGCAGCTCAGCCGCCACCCGTCTGTTGGTTTACAGACACCCTAGTGATACACCACAGGTACTAGGAAGGCTACAACAACAACGGTAAAATGATGACACTTCAATTCTCTGACACCCTTATCAAACGAATAGCTAATTGTTATACGTTAATGGATGCTTAAGTAACCCTTTAGACAATCCAACCCTCTCACACTTACATTAACCACTAACACGGACCCCTAACATCACGTAGATACAAACCCACTGCATATTGCATCACTAATCCCAGCAATCCACACAGGGCTTTGGCCATGTGTAGACCCATGGTCTTTGACATGCTTGCATGCCAGCGCTAATAACAACCGATACTAACCGGGGTGCTTCTGCGGAACCAACCCGATTAACTATTGTACTAATACTAACAAAGCACCCTCTGCATCCTGCATGATTAGTTCACTAACGGCATGTGCATGGGGAGACGATGTAGCCTTTGAGGATGATCGTCACAGGGGGCGGCGGGTGTGGAGCCGCCCCCACTAAAAAATCCGGCATTTCAGACGCAGCGCAACCTTCTCCTAGAAGACTTCTATAGCGCCACTGAAGATGTCTACCGTAGTTGTAGACGAAACGTCTGGACCATCTATCTCCAACAGACCACGGCAAAACAGCCCAGAAATAACTTCTAGTTATTTAATTGTTAAGTTAGTCACAGGTTATAAGGGATGGGGTAAGGGAGGGGAAGGGGGAGGAGAGAATGTATAATCTTTCTGTATAACCTGGCCAAAGCGAGTGCAGTCCTGCACTGGGAGCGGAAAGATGATGAACTAACGCGATGACGCAATACAACCACACACGTCCGGAAATGCTGTATATCTGATTTAGTCTTTTAACTTTAACACATCGCATAATGTTCACAGAGCTAGTGATGGGACGTAAAGGGAATAGATTTATTCACGACCAAGCTCGATGTGTTATTTGTATTGCTATTGCGTTTTGTGATGGAGAGAAGAAAGGTCAGAAAATACCTATTACAAATGAAACTTAACGTGCTAATAGTTTGCGTTTTCCCTGTTGGACTGTACAGAGGGGAGGGCAGGTCGTTACGTGTAGAAGTAGCGCTCTGCGATACAAGACTACACTCGCCTTGGTCGGGTTTAAGTCTTTCTACTCAATCGTTAGTTAAATTAAACTGAGTTTTATTTATGGACGTTCTTTAACTGCTGTGGTTCTTGGCGTCCCATTCTATATTGGGCGTGAAAGACCGGAAATTTTGCTCAGAGGCCTCTTTATAAGGCTTGAGGTTCCTTTACGTGCCGTAAATCTACGACACGGGACCACCGGCTTTACTTCCCTTCCGAAGGAAGCCATGCTAAGGATTTTTACACCCGAAAAAAGTCCATCGCCCTCCGCCGGGTTTGAACCCGCGACCTCGGGAGGTAACTACTACACCACGGAGGACGACTACTCAATCGTGATTTCCTGTTTGCCCAATAGTGGAACAGCAGGAAATTATGCAAAAGTTTAACCACAGTAAAAATAAATAAAAAGCTATTTTAGTAGTAGATTGTTTAATGCTGATTTCGCTTTTACCAATTTTGTTTGTCGAAAAGCTCCGTTATGGAGTTACAGTATTTTGTTACATGCGCCGTAACGACTCATAACGGGTTCACGATGGTGCGACACTGACGACGCGGCATGAGCAACAATTGACCAATCGGAATTCACCATGAACAGAACAAAATCCGTGCGACTTTAAGTTGCATGCAATATCGCGGTCGCGTCGCCAGTATCACTCCACTGTGAATTGGTCATTGCTGTTGGGTTTATAACGAGGAGGCGAGCGTAGGCCACAGGGAGCCGCAGTGAAACCAATGCAGTAATGTGTTTTCTAGATTTAACCGGAGATTATTCTTAGATTTAATGTGTGTGTGTGCGCACGCGAGCTGATGTTACTGTAATCAGCTACATGTTAAGCATGAATTTCGGCCGCTAACGCTTGGTTTACTGATTTACGCTATACATAATTATTACAGCAACAACAGTTCATATACGTACACACTCGCAAAACACAAGGCTAACCTCGGGTTACATCTACAAAAAATCTGATGTGTTACACTCACATGAATTTTTCTACTCTTGTACAAACTATTTATACAAACTCTTATTCTCCATCTACTTCATGTTAATCGAGATAAACATTTGCAGAGTCTATCTTATTGCTAATTTTCTTGTAGATGTAAGGGGAATATATAATTACAAGGGCAATTTGGAAATACAGTAGCCTTTAAGCACATACATATCTCTTAATAGCTGGTTGCTAGGTGCAGCACCATTCCCTTTCCCACAGATTAATACTCTTTGCATATCCAAGACAAAAAATGAATAACGAATTCCCATTTGAGAAAATAAGTATTGAAAAATTTAAGGGAATAACAAGCAATGTCTCGAAAATGGTTCACTCAACAACAAAAATGTATATGACATAAATTGTGTATTTTAACGCGATCTACATTTTTTGTGTAGTAAAATTTTGGTATTCTCTTATGGTTTACCAGTTATGCAAAAGTCGTTCACAATGAAGAATACTTTTGGAGACATTCCCAGGCAATTCAAGATATACATTTCATTTCTCATAAAAATATCTTAAACATATGATATTTTAATCAAAATCGTTAGAGCCATTTTTGAGAAAATTAAAATTTTCGAAAAATCTTCCATGTAAAGGGTAATCTGGGGTGGGGGGGATTTTCTTGAAAACCTTCGTGTCGCATCCTTGGAAGATACTGAACCTAAATACCAAGTTTGGTGTTTATCCGACTGTTCGTTTCTCAGTTATGCTGTTCACAGACAGACACACACACACACACACACACACACACACACACACACACACACACACGGACATGTTTCCAAAAATGCTTTTTTTGGATTCAGGGGGTCTCAAAACATGTATTTCCGGTGAAATCTCGGTATCGAATTTTTGGGTGGAATACAATACTTCCCCTACTTACTATACGTAGTAGAGAAAGTAAAAACAGAACCCCTTGGTTTCACTGCGGCTCGCTACACCCCGGTCTATGCTGGCCTCCTCATTCTAAGGCTAACAATAAGTTAGCGTCTAACTCCATTATGAGCTTTTCCAACAAACAAAATTGGTTAAAACGTAACTAACATAAAACAATTTACCTGTGACACATCCATTTATTTTTGCGAGCGGCCCAACTTCTGTATAATAACCATTTTTATTCAAAAATGTAACTCTGTGTTACTTCACATGACGCTCTCTGCCCACAATCGTTTATTTTTATATAGCTTCTACAAATTATTCTTGCAAAAGCTTTTCTTCTACCGCATTCAATTCCAGATTAATATTTACATTATTGGTTTCATTACACATTTCTTTATGGGTACAAAGGGGATAGTGATTGTCGCTATAGTTATACTGGCCTTGAAATATCAGATTCGGTAATTATAGAACATCGTTGTTTATTTATGCTGTTTTCACACACATACACACCTTTTTCTAAAAAACGTCTTTTTTTTTAATTCGGGGGGCCTTGAAACATATACTTCCATTTAAAATCTCACACTATTGTTGGGTGGAATGCAATACTTTTCCTATCTGCTAAGTAGGTATGTAGTAGAGAAAGTAAGAGGAAACAAGAGTTGAATTCTTCAGATCACTTTTTAATAATCCCGGGCACAGATTCACAACTAGTTTGAACTCTGTTTAAGGAATCTTATCGCATGAATTTGAATTATACAGGCACCATTTTCTGGTGTAATTCTGCCAAATCACAAGATCTTTCCTTTTTATGCAGTGCTGTTAATATTTCGCTGTAGACAATCCTCTTCTATAGCTAAATTCATATGCCAAGAATATATCATTTCAACTCAAATTAAACAGTTCTGCACATCATTTCCATTTGGAGAAGAAGTTAAGCGGTCCGGTTAAGTTACACTATTAACAATGAAACAAAAGTTTAATTGGGAAGGTTAGCTTTATTGCTTTTTCATTTGAGATGTTATCTCTAATTATTGGGACTGAAATACTCTAGTGAGGAGTGATTAGAAATGTAGTCAACAGGTTAAGGTACAAAATTCAGATATATACTGCCTCCATTGACTAATCAAAGCTTTATAATTAAAATGTTCTCTAATTCGTAAACCAGCCCCTATTACATATGTTTTACATAAGGAAAATCAATATATCATTTATATTATACAGGTACGTGTTTGAGTTCGCCAAACCCACTATTCCCGTTTTACACAGAATTAAGAAATGCCGCTACATAACGGTACTTCATCTAACGTGCTACTAACATTGCAATTCCTCAGAATAGTATTTGGTTTTAATTTATGCTTATATTATCTTTCAAAGCGATAAATACGTATTGATTTTCTTAAAAATTCTGTAAATAGTTACGCTATTATGACCGTGTAAAAGTATTTCCCCCAAAATTCGTAAACTATGATATTAGTTTGGGTAGATCTTTTACATTTTAAACACAACAAATTACAATAACATGAACTCCGTTACTGTCAAGTTACTATCTGTAAAATATTGTACTGAAAAAGCTGTAATCTTCAACCGGTTTTCTCACACAACGTTCGACACATTAACTTTAGGGTTATGCCTTACCTGTCACTTGGACGTGCGTTGGACTCCACATTACGCTGAGCTTTTAAAAATAAATATCTATATTTGCTTAACTGCTTTTACACGCATGCAATTGTGCTTTGGTTCAACGAATATAACTAACAATTTCACTTAATGACCCCAATGCATTTCCTAGCTGCCACCCATTTACTGGCATCACACATACACACATAAATACGAGCACGCCCACTAAGTTTACCAACAGATAACCAATATCTACTTCCGCATTTCAGTGGCATATAAGATCCAGAGAGTATACTGAAAGAGTATAGAGCAGCAGGAGATAGTCCAAACTTTTGGTATTGTATGTAACAAATCGTTGAGCAGTACTGGTTGTTAGAGAAATTGTCAGGTGCTAATAATAATACTAATATTAATAATCATAATAAGTTATCGAAAAGAAGGGCCCGATACTAATCTCAGGTCACCTCCGCCAAAGAGGGGATTTATTTATTTTGCTGGGACTTATAAGTAATCACTACTGTCCGAGAAAATGATTTCTTAGTTTATTTGATACCAGGGTTCAATAATTTCATAAACATGCAAATGGAATGCATGGCTGTTATAAAATGCTAGCGACTGTCCATAACGTCATATGCATAGTGCAGATAAAATTATTTCACGTGCCCGCTGGGAAGAGGTTTGTACTGTAGAGGCGCGGATGTGGGGAAATAAACATATCAAGATCATTGAGTCGGCATGGGAGGAGGCAAATGCCCCTCTCTGGAATTAACAATCACTTTTTATTTTGTTGATTTATTATTAATGTCTTCATCATTGCCATATTTTGACTATTTCATAATCTGTAACAGAAGCTATTTCTTTTCTTAGGTTTGTGATTCATGAAAAGTGACTTCGTATTTTGCAGTATAGTAGTTCAAGATATTCCCTTTCATGAGTTTGTTTAACCAAGTCTGGCCATTCTGCGTGCAACCTCCATATTGTTTACTGTAAACAGTTTGAAACAAAAGACCCGCAATTTCTGGCGCGGTCGAAGGAACGAGAGATTTAATGCTTTCTCGCTAACTCGTGAACAACATAACAATGTAAGAACATTAAATTCATTTATATTTCTATTTTAAGTTGATTTTTATTATTTTGATATGTTAACTATAAATCGTCATTATTATTGTTAATTGTATAGGTATACTTTGTCTATATGGCAGCCCTTAATTCAGGGAAGTGTTATAATAATAAAACATAGCCAGACTTAGCAGTTTATATTTGCTAAGGTCCGAGTAAATTTTGCCTTCCTGTGGTATGTTCAATTCAGTTCTAAAACACACTTACTCTTGTGCGAGTGATCAAGAACTGCGTCGCGATATTGACGGCAATTACTGTAGGTGTTTTGTTTGTCCTTTACGTGACCATCATCATGGATATTAGAACATTTTTTAAAAGAAAGAAGTTATCGAAGACGATGCTTCGCAGGTTTTTAGTGCTACAGCCACCATACCTAAGGATGATCCTGTTGTGTTAACCCATTACCAGGAGCAGCATATTCATCAAATTCGGCGAATGAAGACAATAATTAATCTGCAGGTAGTGGTGTTAATATTCTCAATGTAGGATGTTATTTAAACTACAGTCAAACAATAAGCACCGGCTTAAGGTATGAACTTAAACCCTTGGGCACCTTCCACAACATATAACTTCAAATCGGATGTAGCAATAGGGAATCGGTAATTCCGATTACAATGGCTTACTGAACTCATCTTAGCTGGTATACTTCGCTAAACAGAAAGGTGTTTTGTGTCGACATTGTGTGATTTTTCAACCGAAAGTGCATCACAGTATTCAAAGTGCATTTATGTATAGTGCACGCTTATACTAAATACAAGAATTTCCATGAGATAGCACGGGAGCACATGAAGTCATCTTGGTATCGTGAGGCTGTAAATAAATATAGTAACTGCATTTATGTGATGAAAAATAAATCAACCAGTGTGGTGCAACAGATAGATTATGCTCACAAAAGATAAATTGAAGAAAATAGGCAAAAGCTTTATCCTATATTTTCCTGAATTTTTTTAACCCGTGACTTACATTTTCGCTGTAAGAATTCATCTTTCGGCGTTTTTCACGATCTACTGGATTTTAGAGTCGATGCTGGGGACACCATCTTAAAAGATCACCTCGGTACCTGTAGTGAAAATGCTAAATACACTTCTGTTCAAGTTAAAAATGAACAGATTACACTCTGCGGACAGATTGTTCAGAAGACGTTAATTTCCTTACTCAGTGAAAGTAGTGCATTTTCAGTGCTAGCTGACGAATCCGCAGATATAGCAGGAAAAGAGCAGTTCTCTTTAAGGGTGCGCTCTCTGGACAGCAATAACAGTGCTTATATTGTTCGAGAAGAATTTCTTGGCTTTACACAACTTAATGATTTGAGTGCTGCAGTACAACAAACACCATTACTACATTTTTAACTGAAACTGGTGTCAACACGAACAAACTTGTTGGCCAACGATACGACGGTTGCTCGCTCATGTCTGGTAAGGAAAATTGAGTGCAAAAGTTTATTAGAGAACAATATCCAAGTTCTTTTTTTTCCATTGCAGTGCGCATAATAATTTATTAATCAATGACCTCAACGGTGATCCGGAAATAAACTGCATCCAAACAGTGAAAGAAGTAATAAAATTTCCTAGAAAGTCCACTTCGAAGAAAATTGATTCCAAAGATACCTCTATTATGTGAAACTAGGTGGACTGCAAAATATAAAGCCAGTCGCATGTTTTCAAAGCATTTTGCCTCTATTATTGAAGCTCTCAAGATATTGCCAGTTGATGGAAACAATAAAACACGACAGCGTGCGCATATGCTCTGTTGCTCAGCCCACTTCTGTATTTATGGCGTCATTAACATTATTGCAAAATACTCTTCCCATTTGGAACCCGTGGGTAACATTCTTCAGGAAATTGAAATTGATCTGGTCGGTGTGGAAGAACACGTACTGCAGCTGGTAGCTCTGTTTAAGGATCACAGAAAGAGAGCAGTTTAAATCTTCAGCTACTTGAGGAAATCTGTTTAAGAGATTTCGTGTAAGCTAAGCATAGAACAGTGCACCGGTCTAACCACCCTGGAGATATGGAAGAGCAGTTCAGTGTTCTAAATTCCTTATTTAAATACACAATCACGTCCCCCAAAATAGTTTTTTTTCATGTAATAAAAACGCATTTTCTCTTATGGTACTCCATCTTCACTTGATGAAAAAACTTTCGATGATTACGTAGCTCATTTGAGAAGGATTAAAGAAATGCTCCATCGATGACATTCAGGCAGGTGAAACGTGGTACGAATTATGCAATAATTGTGGTGATCATGAAAATATTATGTACTTCGATTTACTAACCCATTCTTCACAGTTCCACCCCGCGGTGCATTGCCATCTCCATTGAACTGACACTTCCTGCTACAACATGTACCAAAGAACGATCATTCAACACTATTTGCCGTGTAAAAATTTGGCTAGGAAGGTGCTAAAAATGTATGGTGTGTCTTCTGAGCGTTAATCGTGAAAGGGTGAACATCGAGAAACAAACATTGCCGAAGTCATCAACAAGTTCACATTGCAGCCTCTTCGACTTCAACTAGCGTTAAAAATCCAGAGGAGGAAGGGGAGAGAAGAAATTAAGGTATGCAGTCAACATTATTTCCCGAAATTAAATTATGGTCATAATTTCACGATTTGTAGAGATTTATAATGAAATAAGAATTAACATGCTCCGTCTGTAGCCCGTCAACTTCCATATCCAGAGTTACCGGGTTCGATTCCGAGCGTTGACGGGATTTTTATTACATTTTATTCCCTGGCAAAGAGTCTGGAGACGTATTACACGTGTACCTGCGCGCCGGTGCGTTTTTAATCCACAATAATAAACGTTAACGTTAAACTGAACATAAGCAAGTTAAGAAACACTAGTATGGCTTTATTTCATGCAAGAACACATTGCAAATTTAAAATACAAAATTATGTATGTAAGAAAAGAAAATGTATTTGTAGGAATCTTATGTCTTATAAAATGTAAACAAATTCAATTTTATAAAATAATAACTGTTATAGTGATACCTACATATACCTTTGTGAAACATGGCCATTTGTTGTTCTCAGAGTTGGGCAAAATATACCTGAAATGCATTTTAGACACATAACACAATGGCAAAAGTATTTTAAATACAAAATACTTATGTATACGGGATGGGACCTCGATACCTTCGATACTCGGTGATATTGGAGTATGACACCTTGAGGTAAACCTTTGAAACTTCAATACTTTAAAATTTTAAGTTTTTAACTTTATGCTAGATAAGGAATGGAGTCGAGACTTCATGTTATTATCCCGCACATGCCTCCAAAGAGATGCTGGACTATAGTTCTTGGAAGACCTTGACTGCATTTTCTGGGGGTGAATAAATGCAACATTCCATAGACTCTTGTGTCTAAATGAAAACATGCAAAACAATGGGTGAAGGAGTAGTGGTACTCGTGTAACATGCAGTGTTAATTGAGTTGCAAATGAAGCTGATTTAATTGATGCACTAAATCGCATTTCTGCAATAGCCTGGCTTGGTAGCCATTGTATTTACCCACTATGGTGACCAAAATCTGTGAATTCAGCATAAACAAATCAGAACTTAAAGATATGGGATAATACAGTGCATGGAAATATTTTTTCTTTCCTTCCATTTGTTAGTTTGTGTTTATGCAAGACAAACCTCTGTGTTAAATGTGTATATGCTGAAGTAGGGGGGCAGTTGAGAGGCTTAATCCACAAAACTTACTATGTTCCTAAGTGTTAGGTATATGGTTAATTATTTAATACCGGAAGAAAACAATGCATATGTTATGTGGTAGTTGTGAATGGCGGAAGAATGGTATAACACACTTTTTAGTTGAGCTTCATGTAATATATATTAGTTTATATTTTCAAAATTACAGAATGAAGAATTGCAGAATTTGTTTTCCTATGACTAGAAAATACTTTAAAAGAAAGTTTTCGGCACAAAATATGGTTACATAAACAAATTATATTATTATTAACCTGTGGCATTATCAGGTTAAAACATTCCTGCCATTTGGAGAGTGTCAAACAAAAACTATTTCGCAATTAGCATACAATACAAGATTGGTTAAATGCATTTATACACAGAAAACGGCTAATATAATTCAACAAGCTATCGCCTTTACACTTTTTTTTATAAAGTATCGAGTATCAGTGCTCAAAAAATCAGTATCGGCATTGAGAAATGGTGGTATCGTCCCATCACGCATTACTTTTATTTGAAATACAAAATAGTATTTTAAAATACAACTCAAAATACTATCAGCTACTACATACACAACAATATTAAATTATACTCAATACTACAAAATATAATGTTAAAGTAACAATAGTGCATATTAGGTAATTGTCTTCCTGTAAATACATACGTCAAAAATAGTTTTCAGAATCAGCATGAAGAAAGAAAGGAAAAACAAAACAATGATTAAAACGTGCGGAGACAGAAAGCAGCAGCTACATCGCTAATGACACATTTCCTTTCAAACAAAAACTGACTTCTCGAAAAGTTCATCACTAAGGGCTTGCCTCCTTGCACTATGTATAAATCCTGCAAAAGAAAATAGCCACTCTACGGGGACATTGGCAGTAATGCCAGTGTTGTTTCTTAGGAAGAGCTGTCTCACCGATGGAGATGCCTGCAGCACTCCAAAATGCTTGGACATATCTTGAAGGAACTGCATTATTTCCAGGTCCCTGTATCTCTGTTTTGTTGCTGCTCGACTTTCTGGTCTCACTGAATGTAAACCATTCATTATCTGATAACAAGTCATCCTCTTCACGAGAAGGTGCAGATTGAAATTGGTTTTCTGCACGCATCACAATATTTTCAAATTTTCTTTGTCCTCGTCAGTATCTATAGACAACCATCTAAATTTAAAGAATGGATACGCACATGCAGTTATGATAGCCTCGTTTGCGGTTGTGTCTCGTATGTGAGTGTGTGTGTTCGTAATACAGTTTATATGTAGTAATTTGTGATTTTAAATTAATTATGATTTATTTTAATTTATGCCTCAGCTGCGTCAGTTATATATTTGGTAGAGCAAGTATCTCTTAACAAGGGCGGTACGGCTGTAGAATAATTTCACACACGTTACACAAGCTATAGGTTTAAATTCTCACTTCTTTATTACTTCTTGAAGGCAGTTGAATAATATATGAAATAAATACTGAAGTATTTATGTATGGAACTGTAAGATATTAAGTTCTATATGTGTGCTAATGAACTGCAATTTACAGAGAATTCCTCAAGTTCTTTATTCGCGTTAAAAATTATAAATTACACAAATTTATATCTTTGCGAACATATAATGAAATGTATTTTACGGTTGTAGTAGTTGTATATTCCTAGCTACATTTATTTAGAAGTCAAGATTTATCTTCTCCGCACTGCACTAATATTTCACATCTGCTCACGCTGAGCTTCATCTACTGAACTGATTTGGCTTGGGCACACTACTTCCTAGTGTCCACAGCTAAAAACTTTAAATTAAATGTTTCTATTTCTGATTGGTTAAGCCTACTTTAGCATAACACTGTTGGTTTGACTTGCACAGGCTTTCTTTGCACCCACGTGACTATTTACAAACTTTTCTACGTTACTTCAGTATTTTTTCATCGATTGTTGGTAGCCTTCCTGAGCTTTCTAAGTTATTGTTAGACACCCTCTGCTTTCCACTTTATGACTCTGTTTGCCACACACACACACACACACACACACACACACACACACACACGCACACACACACACGCACGCACACAACTTGCTTCTACCATCACAGCTCCTACGTTTCTAAACTAAGAAACACATTCATACAATATTTTACACATATATACAATAAATATACATAACACGTTGGCTGTAATATACTTTATAGTATATAGTTTATATATGATCGCTTATAGGCGGGCTATTATTTTTATATTATAATTAAATTGAAAGCAGTTAAGGGATAAAAAATAATCCCTCACGTTTACTTCAGAATTGAGCGAAAAGTGACTATGGAACTGTGCCTCGAAATTCATCTTGATTCCTCGCAGAAGAGAACCCAAGTACCTTACGTTTGTTTCTTCAAGCCCCCTCAACTTAATTCTTAAAGTAAATAGGGTTGTTAACAACTGGCCATAATATTAGTTAACCCCCTGCAGGCAGTCTAGCACTATAACCAGTGGTTTAAAAACACCTATGTATTCTTTTAGGTATTGAATTTCTGTGTGTTTGAACATTTTCAAACATAATCCTTCAACTTTTCAGGCAGCTTTTGTTGACATTTCAATAGCTGTGTGAGTGAATCATATACGGAGTTCCAGCGGGTTATGCAAGGATACAGAAGTTTATGACCTAAGACAGACATAACTTCTTCACAAGACTATGGCCTTCCTGAGGCATTCCACAGGGCAGAACATTTGACCATGGCAAGGTGGTGAACTCGTCAATGGATGGTGTGCTAACCATAACTTTGTTTGTATCTGAAATGTCAATCAAATTCAAAGTATGGGACGTTAACTTGAATGTGATGCGGTAGTTCCAGCAGTGCAGAAGTAGATGTATCGCCGATTTTCAGAAACTCAACCTCACCATCTGTTTCTCCACTCTCATCTGAAACGCACATTTTAGGTTTTGATTAGAACATTTTTAATTTACCATGTTTTTAGGCTTACAAGGAGAGGCTTACCCAGTTCATGTCTACTTTTTTAATTTTTTGTTTGCTTTCTTTTCTTTTTGGTGAAAGTTACATTTGAAATAAAGAGACGTCTCAGGTTTTGCTTATGTAGGCTGGAGGTTCAATGAGATATACACTAATAACCATAGATGTTAAAGAGCATTCATAAATAAATATGGAATACAACCACACTTCACGTGATATTCTTAAGGTAAACTTATCGTCCCTTTTCTGAATATATCACAGGCATATGCTCCATGCATGCTAGCAATGCCTTAAAAATAACCGATAATAATTACTTTCTATTCAAAATTACTGACGTCTGGTAAAAGTGAAAAAAAACTTCTGTTCAACGGCTTTAAGGTTGCCAATACATCGGCCTCACTCTGACAAACTAGCGCATGTGCAAAAATGTGTAGGGAAAAGCAATGAAACTACCATTTATGCCCTTAAAAAACAAACTAAAACAAAGTCCCAATAAACATGTTGGTTAACGAGTGTCCAACTGAGAAAATGACCAAAAAGGAAGGAACATTTTACAGATGTAGATGCAACTTGCTTTAGCTCTCTTCTAAATTTAGGAATATTCACTTGCATTAGGTTGCCAGAATAGGAACGATATGTAGATGCATGCTGTGGCTTCTTTAACAAAAGCTCCAGTCATTCTCAATCAGCAGTCATAAGGTAAAGCACCAATCAGCAGTCCTAAGGTAAAGCTGGTGCTTTAGTATTGCACGTGATCACTGTAACTTTAACGTGTTATGCAAAATAATAATTCACTGAATAATTTAATCATTTAATGCTACCTACCAGCAGGTTCCTGTATTAAGACTCCAAACTCTGTGAAAGCTTTCATAAAATTAGAACCATTATCAGACACATGTTTGTCATGCGTGAGGCCAAAACAACTATTCAGGTCATCCAACTTCTCTGCCATTTTATCGTAAATGTGTGGTCTATGAAACCATTTACAAACCAGTACTGCAGAACATCACTAAAATTTTTCTCCATCAATCTGTAACAAATATATTAAAATATCATGTGTCACAATAAAACAAATTAACGATCAGTTTACATGGGCAACTTCTAGTATATAGATATTCACTACTTTTAGTTAGAAATGTCCAATATTTATACATTTCTTGAATATGTTAAGCACGGAGATAAAGATATAAGAACTCATTGCGTTGCTAATGCAGGAAAAATGACATATCACCTGCACTGTTATACTGCTCAAGATAGCATCAAGCAAATTCATGCATTGCAGTTCTCCAATGCAAATTAATTGGATTTATTCTTTTTAGTAAAATTTAACCGACAACATTATATTCTGATGTTTTTAAACGTCACTTGAGCCTCCTAGAGGCCCCTGTATATATTTATCAAATGTGTATTGAAAGCATTTCACCCAACATTTATCATGCTTAATAGCAAGCAGAAATAAAAACTTTTTAATGATTAACTTTGTATGTAAATAAGGTAGAATCAGACTGAAAAATGCAATCCATGGATGGAATCTCTGGAACATTGTAATGCTGCACTGAAACCTGAGCTACCATGGCAACTTATCAGTATGTTTTCCAACCTGCTCACATTTTAATGAAACAGAACCCATGACAATTTAATTTGTAAATGAACATAATTTTAGCCAAAGATAAAATGCTTCTTAAAAGCAGTTTTTATTACTTCACGTTTTGGACTCTAGACACCAACCTACAATAATTCCTCAATGGGATTGCATGAAGGTTTGGGACACCTGATCTCAGGGAAAATACCTCAATAACATAATCAATAACTGAAAAAGCAACAATAAAGTAATCTCACTCACCCAATGTGTAGTAGCCCCTAGAAAACTTCCTGCTTTTGTGGACCACACATCATCTGTGGTGCATACATAAAGAGCACCTCTTAGCTGCTGCTTAACATCAAATATAACTGTTTTGCATTTCTTCAATCCTTCATCCCAGAGTTCGTCGAGAAACGACAGTAATGCCAAATCCCATTGCTGTGATTAACAACGACACATTAAACTTATTGCCGTTTCTGCAATAGGCATATATTTACTCACTCTAATCTTATATGAATTTTTTATTAAAGTGTTGATCAATTACACTAACTACCACAGCAGAATTCATAAATACAGTTGTAAATAACCCCCAAAGTTACTGCATCTCCTGATAAATGACTTAGTGATAACAGTCAGGGAACATTTTATTAGAAAGCTGTGGAATTCTACATGAAATTGAAGAGATTCAAAGAAACATAACCTAAAAACGTTATAATAGAAACAAATTCAAACAAATTCACGAAATCAGGATCATCACAAATGGACAATGGTCTCATTTTATTTACTATAAATGTTACCAGCAAGTTGTTGAATTTGCTCTGCTGATTCTCAGCATCTGTTGAACTAGTTCTCAACATATGTGTCAGATTTGTCTGTTTAATTTTTTGCCCTTGTTCACTTTTTCCATTTCTGTACTTCCTCTTCCAGAATCCTGCAGGTGTGACCAGTTAATTTTGTACTGTTCAAAGGTTTCTATCTCCCTAGGATGTACACGCTGAAAATGCAGAATTGTTTGTATCATAAGCCACAACACTATATCATACTGTTATTATTATTATTATTATTATTATTATTATTATTATTATTATTATTATTATTATTATTATTATTATTTATTTGTTGATTTAAGTGAAGGGCCATTTACCACATTTCACTGTAGCAGAGTAGTCTTATGGTATCTCTTGCAAGAGCAACATACAGAAATGAAATGATGCTTGAACCTCTGGTTTGTCATTTAATCTTTTCTTTTGTTAACATTTTTAAGTTACCTTAAGCAAGAGCATTTTAACAATACTTCGCAAGTAGTAATTTGCAGCGATTTAATTCACTTGGTGTGTTTTCATGTAGTACTGAAATAAATGAGTATTTATACTGAGTACAAAAGGTATAATGCAGTATTTATTACGTTTTCATGAAGTAGGTATTGAAATACAATAGAACTTCAATACATTCGTGTTTTCATGGAAATTTCACAACAAATTGAAGACGTATTACGCAAAAAATTTTGAAAAGCAGTTATGCTGGTTACCATGTTCGTCATGCTGTAGATATTGGCTGTAAAATTAAGTTTACAGGAAAACCGCTAAATTTTGCTTAGAAGACCATTCATTAGGCTTGAGGATCTTTTACGTGCTATAAATCCATATTAGACCACCGGCTTTACTTCTCTTATGTAGGAAGCTATTCTAAGGAATTTTTACGCGCGTAAAAGGAAAGTCAATAAATTAGTTACCTTACTAGTGGGTTTCTGGAGTAGATGTGGTCTGTTCTATAGCTGGTACCGACATGCCCGCCCGAAGACGAAATGTTGGTGGGCTGAGGGCAACCCAAAGGTGTGTTAGGACTGTACCTGTCACGTAGTCACGGGATATGGGGTTTACAGAATGGTGGTTGAAATTCTTGTAGGGGAGAGAAATGAGGTAACAAAATTTATTCCTCAACGGTTGCCGGTCATGTTGCAACGGTCGTCGTACATCGCTGATGTTAGTTATTTTTCACGCCCGTTTTAAATGTATTACTTTTATAGCAAAATTACTGTGTGAAGCCAACAAACTTGGCCATCTTGCTACAGCATACATATGCGTGATGGGGAATGCCAACCTAAATGAGAAGTGAAATCCGTGGAATAAACTATGTCGTCGTCTTCTTTCTCTTCTTCTTCTTCTTTTCTTGCCGCTGATATAAAAGCAATGCATTGTTATTGACAATACAGGAAACAAAATGGCTTGCGGAGGATGTGAAAATACAATATACACAGCAGTGGGAGAACAAGTGTGGAGAACTTACAGCAACTGCAGGAGTTACTAGTACAACATGGAATTGTCAACGAAGTGTATATCCGCGATATATATGACAACATCCTTCCGGTTAAATGGATAGAGGAAGACAACTGTATTTCATATGCCAGAAGGGTCATCCAAAGAGAAAAGTTAGTTTCAATAAAAGGGAGTCTTATTGGTGTCACACATCATTGGTGTAAACACTGGTAGCTAATTAAAGTAAGCTTATATTAAAAAAACTAGCCATAACCTAACCTCCCGTAAATCAGAAACCTAAGCTTATATATATATATATATATATATATATATATATATATATATATATTAAAAAGGCTAAACCTAACCTAACCTTATGTGAATCGTAAACCTAAACTTAGGAACACAAAAAACCTAATTAAGAACTACGCTGCGTTGGCGGTATCTCGCTGGCACTGGCGGTATTGGTTATTCGTGTTTTTCCAGCATTGTGTTCGGGCTAGAGGATGACATAGGGGAGATGTACTACATCTGTAGGAGAAGTGGGACAACTTTCAATTTTGAAGATCAACGTATACAGGTTTCCCAATACTAAACTTCCACGGATGTTTCACGAAAACACACTAATTATTGTGAAGGAATTACAATGTGCTATGATTGATAACGGCACCTAATCTAACCTGCAATGTAACACTACATGAAATTTAATCTATCTTATTCTTAATTCACATTAAATGTGTCAAAATTCTAAAGCTTACCTTTTAATGAGGCTTGAAGTTCATTGTTGTAGTGTAAGACCCACTTATGCGTGTAATCTTTCCAGGGGAAACAAAGCTAGTATTCCGCTTTCACTTTTCCATCTTTTACCTGCACCCGAAAAGTAATTTCCGTCAAAAATTGCACATTCTGCTTTACTTTCACTTGCATTAATTTTCTCCGATGAAATAATAAATAAAACTGGAGAAATGCACCTAAGAATAGTCAGTAATATAAACAACACGTGTTCAGCTAAAATGTTAACTTCAGTGAAGAACGTTCCTTGCCTATCTTCACCGGACGTCACGGACCAATGTAAGATCATTTTTTGTAGGGGCGCCCCGCACGCGCCGCCCCCGATGATGATCATCCTCAGAGGCTACATCATCTCCCCTCGCACATGCTGCTAGTGAGCTAAACATGCAAGGCAAAGCGGTGTTTGTTAGTGGTGAAACGTGCAAAGATGGGCCAGCTTCCGCATGAGGACCCCGGTTACTAAGCCACAGATTGGTGCTGGCATTCAGGGATGCGAGCGAATCAGACGGAATGACCTGGGCGACACCCATGACATGTCCTGGATGGCGTCCACGAATTAGTGCATGCAATGAAGATGGTTGGTTAGCAATTGAGTGGTTAGTGTGCTAGTCAGTTGCATAATAAAAGGGGTTCGCGATGTAGGTTCGGAAATTTTGTCATGCAGTGAAATGAAATCGCACGGTAGAGCGGGATTTGACGTGAAGTAACCTGTAATTGAGGCCCTGAATCTGCGCAGCGACGGTATGATGGCCAAGTGGTAGTTGGTGAGTGTTGCCGGCTGGTTGGCAGTGAAGATCGGGATCGGTATTTGTGGTTACCAGTCAGTAGACCTGAAAATTAGTAAGGAATCATGAAAAGCACAGCTGTGATATGTGAAGTGCAGACGATGCGTTAAGGTGGCATCAAATGAAACAAGTAAAAACGGACGACTATAAGGAAATAGCGTCGGGGAATAGCGTGCTTGCGAAGAGATGGAGGGGGTGGGGATGGGTGTCGTAGTCTATATCGTATTGTCCAAGATCACGAATAAGTGGGCTGTAGGTTTTCTTGGCCTTGTAGTAAAGGGCAGCTGAAAGTTTTTTTAATGAATTGTTCAACGGTATGCATGCGGAGTTTAGGGTGTAATATTTTGGAAAGAGCTAATTTTGGAGCTATGGCAATAATGCGATGAACCTGGTTTTGGAATGATTGAAGTTGGCGAATATGTGAGGGAGCAGCCTATCACCTTGTAGGTGCCTCATAGGTGAGTAATGGTCCGACGAGTGTTTTATATAGTGTAAGGCCCGTCTTGTGCTTGAGACCACTGTTAATGTTGATCGGTGGTATAATTTTCGGATTTATGCGTTGGCTCGTTTGCGGGTGTTGGCTATGTGTGCCTGCCAGGTGAGGCCCTGGTCCATGGTGACACCAAGACACTACACCTGGCTAGTCCAGGGGATCGGATTCCCGAAAAGATTAAGAGGCGAACGATTATGTCTCGGGTAGCGGTGACTATTCCCTCGCTTGAAAACGATGGCTTGGCATTTAGCGGTGTTGATTTTGATGCACCACTGGACTAACCTGTCAGTGAGATAGTCGAGAGTGCGTTGAAGGTGGCGATGAAGGAGCTGAGGCTTGCCGGAGTGTGTCATAATGGCCGTGTCGTCCGCGTATAGGAAATAGGAGGCTGTAGCAGCTTGGGGAAGATCGTTGATGTAAATAGTGAACAGCGTGGGACCGAGCAGGCTACCCTGAGGGACACCACCGCGAATGGGTGGTGTAGTCGAATAGCTATTGTTGACTGAGCTAAAGAAAGTGCGATCACAAAGGTAGTTGCCAATAAGCTGGATAAGGGAGTCGGTGAATTGAAGTGTGTGCATCACAGAAAACCCGCGTTATATAGCTGAAGGAAGGTAAACAATTACTGGAACTTCTGACTCAGAAGAGTAAATCAAAATGTGCATGCTTCTGACCAACGTATACTTAATCGCCGATTGAGGAAAAAGTTTGTTAGGAAGTTTGTAATAATTTGTGTGACGTATTTTCATGTATTTTAAAATACAAAATACTGCAAAAAAGTATTTTCGATACAAAATATAAATGTGTGGAAAATACGTATTTCATATACCTGTTTTTTCGATACTGCCCAATTCTGGTTGTTTTCAGCTAAATGCATTGTTGTGCAATTTTGTAAATATGTATTTCGTGGAATAGACCCCAGTCGTTTCAAAGGTAAAAGCTGCCGATATGACTGTAGTAGTGAAAGGCATAATATCAAGATAGTAAATGAACGCATTTCGGTGCTTTTACAATACATGCTCTTGCATTGTGGTAATCAGTTGACAGTTTTGGAAAGAATCCTAAAAATGGTAGATAGAGTTTTGGGAAAGTAATAATCTCCACTACCCTTAATTTTGCACAAAGTTTAACCATATCTGAAATATATAGAAAAAGTGCTTAACATTCTAAGTAAAAATCTCAGTTCCTTATGTACATTGGTATCAATAAAAGTTGAAATGGTTTACGATGCTCTCCATGAAAACTAACCTTAATGTTGTACCGAATTTAACCACATTTGAAATGCGTCGACAAATTTTCTCCAAATTCCTACATAAAAATCCCAGCAATTCTTGAGTTGTTTGATGCTTACGGACAGATGCATGGACAAAGCGACACTAATAGGTGCTCCACAGTAGCGAACGATCTTAAAAACCAATGTTGGTATGTATATATATATATACACATATATATTCTTGCGTAAAATCAGAGAATAAGAAATTGCTTGTTTTGAATTATGTTCATTTTTGGAAACATCCTCTTGACGCCCGTGATCAGGATGTGGAGAGTATACAGTGTTGAATGCAAGGAGGGTACCGGGGGAATCCCCCTGGTAATCATACATCGTCCCACCTCAAATTGTTTCCACTATATTTAGGTAGAAAATAACCAGACAGGAAATTTTCACGTAGGTCTTACACTTTAAGTTTAAATGCTTCAACATTGGACATTGTGTGATGAGGATTGTCAGAACTCCTGTAATCGAAAAGCCCGAGCGTTGCTTCTTACAGTTCCACCGCTTATATGGCAAGTTCAGTCTCGAATTACGCTGAGGAATTCCGCGAAAATAACAATGGATACAGCTCGCGTCATTGTTGGCCTTGGCAAGTTGCCTTGCTTATGATCCAGCTTAGCAAATGAATGAGAGCAAGCAAAATTATTGCGTGTACAATGTCGGTCTAGGAAGAAAACGGAAGTGCATTACCCACTTCTCCCATAAAGAACAGTGTGCAGAAGGTAGTGAAAATGTAAAAGTAAGTCTGGAGAAAACAGCAATGAGGTAGATAAAGATAGTGTTTCCGGTGGTGAAGTTGATCTGTTTATAAATTCAGAGGTGGGAAGTGATAATGTATATCTAAGTAGTGAAAATATTTCTGTCGGTGAGAAGCTAATCAGTTAGTGTGCATAGGTTAATACAAGTGAATCTAAAAGTGACATATCAGAGGAGAAAACGAAAGCGGTAGATGTGAAATGCAATAAGAGTGGAGGTAAAATACGACTCGCTTTATTATTGTGGCAACCAAAGCGATGCATATTGTAAGTAGATGCTGTACAAATTTTAACGGATGAAATCTTAGAAAAGAGTAGTGGCAATTTTATGACCAGGTATAGGAATTCTTAAACAGTTAGCTTTAAGGTAACTGCACTTAAACCATTATCAATACAGAGAACGTACACAAAGCGGCCAAGGATCACTGATAGCAGGTAAAACACTATCTCACAAGTGCTATCTGGAAATGCCAACCGACTGCACGAGAGACGGTTGTGCGAGGTGGTTTGTTATCTACGACATCACTGCGTAAAGTCCAGTAACAGTTCAACCTAATTTCCTTTCGTCCTGGCTTTAATGTTTGAAAATTCCTAGCCTATTTATGATTATACATTTTACAGAAAGGCAATGAGTAAAATGAGCAAGTTGAAGAAACATGCTAAACATCACGCATAGCATTTGCTATTACTATCCATTATAGTAAAAACGAATAATAAATGGTAATAGCGAATGCTGTGCCATCTATCCACAGACAATGAAATCAGGTAGACTGGACCCCTAATGCCAGCTGCCCGCCACAGCAGCAGAGATACAGTTGCTATGTACTGATCTCTGTGGACACGTGACGAAGCAAGGTGGTATGGTTACAGGGATGAGACCTACAAGGCTAACTGTCCGCCACACATCGACCCACGAGTTATCAACTAACACATCCGTCGCGATATGACCTGTGGAGAATCCTGGAAACGCCACGCCATCTGTCAAGAACTGAGCTAAGCTTACTCGGACATGATATTTGTATGATTGTAATGTTAGCTAGACAGAGAGAGAGAGAGAGTGATGTCAGCCGCGATTATGTATGCAATACGTTAGTGTCAATAAATGTGTAAAAGTTAGTTATTTACGGTGTACTTAATTTGCTATGACCAGACAGAAGATACTTTCCTAGACATCAGCTAGCTGTTCCCCCACATGACCATGTAGTTAAAGCGACGTAAAATATGATAATGATGATGGTAATAATAACAACGCACAAGGCGATCAATGGACACAGTGAGTTTACGGAATCTTAGGAAACCAATTCATACTATACTACATAGCGAGAGTGTGAAACAAATATTACAAAATAAACAATCACTGTTATCGTTAATTTGTGATCTATATATTTTTAGTCAAAGAAGAGATTCCTTATACTACCAAATATAAACTCCTTGTAAAGGGAGTCATACTGAAAAACAATAACACTCAATGCCTGGATAAATATTCAAAGTTGTCAATGAACCTGTATACAAGCAGGACGACACACAGTGAATTTTTATCGTGTATTGGTGAATCTTTAGGTTAGCACGAGTCTTTAGAATTACAAAATACGTCATTTTCAATAATGGCAGACGAAGGAATAAGCTCAAACAATTTTTAAGAATTAACTGTGATTATTGGCTATGTGAATGACTATAATAACACCAGAGACTTTTTATGCTTAGTTAAATTGGAAAACTCAGATGTCGCACATTCACGGAAACTACTGTTCGTCCACCAGCTCATGATCTAAGGGAAATGAAGGGGAGAGGCGAGGCCCTCTACCTTATTTTATGCGAGTGTTTATAAACATCTCCGCTATCGTTGTTATGCTGTAGCTATTGCTTATGTTGCCAACATTCTCCGATTTTCTTTACGCTATAGGTAAGTGTGGATAAATTCAAATATATGAACATTGGAGATGTTCATTAAAATGTAGTACTCATAGACGAAATGGGGATAATTAAACACACAGGGGAATATAAATATCTGGAAGTTAAGACTACCAAGATGCGATTTCTTACTTTCAGTTGTAACATGTTACAGTAGTGCATTGAAACTCTTATATCTACAATGTCCGTAGAAAGGAAGGAAAAAAAGAAAGAACATATTAATACATTCCGAGGGTCGGACAATTTCTTAAAACTTAAACTGAGTCAAACTATTGCAAGACCTGACGCTTATACAGGAGTTTCTGAAGCTGCAATTAAGAGAATTCGCACACAGATGCAATATTTAAGTTTAAGTGTTGAAAAGTGCGTTCCTACTACGCCAGAGAGACACCGGAAAACAAGACCCGCACACTCTGTAATGGATGTCGATGATTATAATAACTGTGTGATACGAAGTATTATACCAGCATTACTTTTACGTTGTCGAGAAGCTTGTCCCTACTATCAATAAGTTGCTGCCTGTTGTGCGAAAAAGGATTAATTTTTCATGGGGATGAACTTCGCTTTGGAAAGTAATTACACAGCTGGGTATTAAATTTGGGAAATGCTAGAACAAAGACAGGTTATTATGGAACAACCTCACATCGTAGCTTGGCGACACGATGATTGTGCGAGAAAGTGGGCAAATTATTTTCTATATTGACGAAAGCTGAGTTGACAGTAAAATCACATTCTGGAAGTGTAGGAAAAGTGAAGAGGAATTTGGCATCGATATAAACATTAATGTAGGGAACAGATTAATAATAGTTTATGCCGGTAGTGTAAACGGGTTTTTGGAAAATTCTCTTCTCGTTTACAAGGCCGGGACAACTGCAGGCGACTACCCTGGACAAAGTAACCATGTGAAGTTTGGAAAATGGGCTCGAGAAAAACTGGCTTCAAATGTCCCCTTATTCTGTTGTAGTCCTAGGTAATGCCTCATGTGGCACTGCTGAGGTTAACAAACCCCCACTAAAAATTCTGCGAAATGTAATATGATATCATAGTTGCAAAACTATTTATTGCGACAGTTGTATGCAAAAAAACAGAATATTACAAACTGATTAAAATAAACAAACCCAAAGAGAAAGTGTTTAAAGTGGACGCATACTTGCTTTCCTTAGGCTACACCGTTGTTCGCTTGCCCCATACATGTGTGACCAGAATCCCATAGGTCTAGCTTGGGGTAAGGTGAAACGTATGTTTAGAGAAAGAAATGTAGCAGGTGACTTTCGCTGAAGAAGTTGCTCCATAACCCTTGAAGGTATATCAGCTGTTATTGAAACATACTGGCAAAGTTATGAAAACATGTAGAGAAGGCGAAAATAATGGTATAGTGGGAAGCATCATCGATGGCATTGTCATTTTGCTGGGAGACGACAGCAATGATTCTCCTTCTTCCTTTTCCTACAGCGAAAACGAGTCCAACTCCAACATAACTTGTTTAAGGCGAATGCTTTTTTATACGCTAAACAGTGCATATATCTGATTAGCGTTTAGTTTCGCAATATTTTGGCAACTTCTTTGCATTGTTCTGGGGAGAATATATATTCCAAAGTTGGTACTACAGCTATAAGCGTAACCAGAAGTGAGAGTCCAGCGATTGTTAGCTAGAACTGCTTACTGAACTGCTGACTTATTGAGTTCCTGTCAAGGGTCATAACATAGTGGATAAACAGCATTACGCGGTGATTGTCTACAAGGAAAATTTATTTACATAAATTGATTGCTCGAGTATTTAATGGGACAGATAGTTTTTCAAAGACAAGTACCATAACTGCATTGCAGACTCTACGTGTTGCCTCTAGCCTTGACTAGCTTAACTAGCAAATGTCCTTCCGTTAAAAGTGTTCGTCATATAATAATAGATATGAGGGCTCGGTTCAGTGGTAAAGCTACTTGATACAATAAAAATATTCAAAACATTAACTAAGCATTATATCAGTTTGACTGCTTGTGTAATCATCAGCAATAAAGATGCATTGTGGGCTAATATTTATTCATTTTAATACGTTGGACTTAGAAAGCCCTGGTGACAAGATATTCTACATTCCTCAATCTAGTTTTGAATACGAACATCTAAAAGAGCTTTGCAGACGTTTGTTGTGTTTACCAGATTCTACATCCACAGCGGAACGATCTTCAGCAGGTTGAATAGTGTAGGTTGTGCTTGGAGCATGACGAGCAGATGACAGTGCGCTTTCTTTGGCTGTCTCTATTCTAGTTTTAATAGAAGGGTAAAAGCGTAGCACGTGGTGTAAAGACTGGATAATGAAAAGAAGCTCCTATTCTCATATTATCCTACTCAGTGAATTAGAAATAATTGTTAGAAGCTGTGTCCGCCTTTGCCTTATCTGGTATTCGTTGGATTTGATATACTAGAAACAGGGATGATTTCCGTATCCTCTTCGAGTAATTACGTTTACCATTTCGCAGTCTGGCAGTCATGTTGCTAATTAAATAAGCGCATACGTATTTTTCAATACTACTGAGAGCCCACTAGCGATTTGCGTAAGCTTGTCCATGCAAATGTTCAGTTTTGCTTGCGCAAATGCAGGCTTGCAAAGCATGCAAGTAAAAAAATTCATTAACATTTAAGCCACTTATAGAATCAAAATACTTGTGCAAATGTATCATACAGGCGTTTAACATGCTTGTACAAAAGGAGTGATCATGCATGCTTGATAGGAATGCAGTTGTATGCATAGCCGTCTTGAGGTTCTCCTTCGTCAGTGAAGTGGCAGCTGGACGGCTGCTGGGGATAGCCGAGATGTGAGGCATCTGTGTAGCTGTGTTCTAGGAACGCGTCACTGCATTCTGCATAGCAAATTGTTCTGCAGGCTCAGTTTTCATTCGTATTGAGCCAGAGTGTGTAGGCGTCTGAAATGACGAGGCGGTGAACAAGGCCTGGGAAGCCGAGGCTGCGTCCAACAATAAGGGGTATTAGCGTCCTAACTGCCAGCGGTAGCGGTGGAGGAGTCGGCGGTAGCATCATCTTTAGATGCGTTTCTTAATAATTGTTAGTTTGCATTGTTTCCTTCCCATCTCTGGACCTAAAACAGCGAGTTGTTCATTTACGGGGAGCAAGGAAGAGGGCGAGGTTTAATAACGGATATTCTAGTTTAAGATAGAGAAAGAATATATAAGGAGAGGAACAGTGGAGTCCGCATAAACACCTCCGTTAGTCGATGCACTGTAAATCCTGCCAAATTTTTGAACGGAGCGGCTCAGGAAAGTATATCCTAGGCTACAGACATGACCGAGGCCATGCCTGCATCCAAGGGGAAATCGTGAAAGTAAGGGAAAAGTAGAAGGTGAAGAGTATGTTTATAAAAAATTCTTGTTAGTTCACACTGACGATTTACATTTACTTTAACACTTTGCTGCGCATAGAGTATTAGCTAGTTGTTCTCCAAGCAGAATTGTGTCCATTTAAATTCTGAGCTGCTACTACAGATGTTAAACTAAAAGTGGCCTATATACACGCCTAATTATATGTTTTAGTAGCTAAATGAAATTGATTAATTAATAACTCATTTAAAATTGGTTTGAAGTAAATAAGATTAAATATTATTTCAATAATTTAAAACTGCAAAAATCAAACCCTTTGTAGACAAACAACACTTATATACATGCACCCCTTTGCAATGCATCTTTATAACTCCGCAATATTAATGTCAATGGAATTCGTTACTTTAGGGTATTAAAACCGGAATAAAATCTGCTATACTTAAGTAAAATAAATGCAATAATTATTATAAATAATAAATTATTATGGTACTCACCCTTAAAATGTTTACATCCCTGCCATTATTGCAGTGAAGATATTGCAGCATGTCCATAAAATGTTAGCTAGACAATTATCTTGCAACATACAAATGTTATATATAAACTTAAGATTATTAATGGTTGCGTATGTACACCCTTGTATTAGTTTTGAATTTCCACCCCCTTTGCTTCATGATAATTGACGAAGCACCCAATTCTACACAACGCAATGTCACACTGTTTGCACTTGTGTTGTGACTGTATGCCACGACCTGATGGTGTTTTCCTTTTCTTCACTATGCACTGAGCACACGATTTCACCCGGCCTTGAATTTTTACGAGGGTGTGAGGAGAACTTGGTGCAGGAGTAGCAGAAGGTAGGCTACGCTGAAATCCCGCTCGCTTACGCGACGTGAAGTCTGCGATTAACTGTTGCACTAAGTTTTGCTTGTAGTAAAGAAGCCTATTGCCATGAGCTATAGAAGTAGGTCTGTTCGAAATGTCGTATATAATAAAACTATTAACTATAGCAACATTCACTACAAAATTGAACAGATATTTCCACCCTTTTTTAGGGTCGGCGGACACCGTAATACTCCATCCTTTGGTCTGCCAGATCAATCCCTGCCATATTACGAGTTTGTAGATAATAAAGAACGTCCCTGCTATCATGCCAAACAACCGCAGTTACGCCTTCATGTTGCAGTTTGCGAGATTAGCCCCTTTTCAATTTCAGTTGTTTTGGCTTTGAAAATTGTTTTGGCCAGTCTTTCCTTCCAGCACGAATTGTACTACACGCATACATTTTACTGTCCAAAAGTAATTTCATTAGCCGCGTCGAAGTAAAAAAAATTATCAAAATATACGTGATGCCAAAACCCTGTATATTTTTAACACATGTCTAAAACAACCTGTTCTCCAAGTAGAAGATCGCTGTTTCTCGCCTCCTTTTTCCCAGATAGATTTTACATTTCAATAAATACCCACTTTTACTATCTGCAATACCTCATGCCTTTATCCCCTATTTTGTACATTTAGCAGGCATATATTGTTTTAGAAAGACGCGTCGTTTGATGCCTATCATCGCTTCGTCAACAGAAAGTTCACGATTTGGTTTGTAGACACTCACAAACTTTTTGATTATGTCTAAAGCAAGTCGTATTTATACAGATAATCGCAAGACTCTACCCCTAATCGTGGCCTAGCAGATTTGTCATTCAGGTGAAGGTACTGCGATATCTTTTGAAAGCGGAGCAACGTCATTACTTGTCTTACAATTGGACAAATGCAAAAATCCCAAAAAGTAATCTCTGGTTTCAGGTAAATGCATCATCCCCATATATATCAAAATACCTAAATAAACCTGTATCTCCCTTGAATTTGTAACTTCCCATTTTGGATCCGCCTTTTTAACTTGAATCTGAGCTGCATATCTGTTGGTTTCCTCCGCTATTTTTCCGCAAAAGTTGGAATCTATAAAAAGTTCAAGATAATCTATTTCTGGACTTCCTGTAGGAATAGAATGATTTGCACCTGTAGGGGATGAAAATGTTTCTAACTTATTGAAAGTCAAATTAGAGGTCCACTGTGCCGGTACTGCTTTTGTTTTAATTTGTCTTTCACTAGCTTTAGCCCCCTGTTCTACTGCCTGTCTCTCAGCACTCTCACTGTCACTTTGTTCCTTATCACTGTCTTGCACTAACTCACCGAACTCGTCGGAGCTACTTTTGCGATCTAATTCCTCGTAAACTGCTGCAAGTATTTCCTCGTCTGTTACCAATACCTTTTCACTACAACGTTTCCTAGACCGTGATGTACTTGGAACAGCCTCCATCGTACTGATATGGCTATAAGTGCGACAGGAAACTGCTTACTTACACAACTGCACCCTGCTGTAAACAGTGCTATATATGGTTTGGTATTAAATTCTGGCTTGCGAAATCGCTGGAACAATGCAGCAGGAGTACGTTTACATCAACACAGCTCCTAAAAGCTGAGGTCAGCATAAGCAGAACCTATATGAAACGATAAACACATTTACTACGTTCTACTACGCTATGCGCAGCAGGGCGTTTATCATTTCACTACGCTTTACTACGCTATGCGTCGCAAAGGGTTAATACAGTTAATAGCCTTGCACTTCTCGAGCATTTATTTTGCGTGTAATGGATATTCTCGACGTAGTGTTACTAAGTAGCTTCAGTTGTTGGTTACTGCGATTCTCATTGTAGACCTCATTTAGGTCGTTACGAGCTCTTCTACTGCTTGAGCTGTTGTTGCCTTTGGGTTGCTTGTTCTGTCGGTGGACGTTGCTGTTGTCTTCTTTGAAGTTTCCTGCTAATAGTGTGAAGTTTATTCTGATAAATATCCGAAGTCTAGTTTCCGATGTTTTCACTGAGACGAGTAAGGTGTCATGTGGCTGTGGAAGTTTGTCTTTGAGAGCTTATGATACTCTCAAATTTAAGGAGACCGCGGCTGACCGAAAAGCGAAATGGCTCCATTGTCTACTCAGTCTGGTAATTCCGCCTGCATTGCTGCGATTGAAGTTTCCTGTTCTGAAATGTGGTACTGCCGTTAAGCTGAGCGACACCTCGGCGCACTTAGTGGAGTCGATATGTGCCTCCCGAGATGTGCCCTGCTGCTACGGTGTCCTTGGATAAAATGGACAGACAGATAGACCAGCAAACGGGACTCTCCCGGCACATGAGGAACAGAACCGCTGACAACAGGCAACTTCATCCCAGTGCAGGGTGCCCCATAGTAGTGGTGACGTGGCTGTGATGTGAAATAGGTGGCCAAATGGCTGTAGAGAGCCATTCAAAGTTTTTAGACCTGACTGTAATGTTTACAATAGGCAGAAAACCATTTCAACAGCGTCTTGCACGGTGCTTTTTTACTCAAAGGTGAAAGCTTCAGTTCGACCGCAACCTTCATCCCTTACCTGCTGCAGCTGCAACACTGCAGGGTGCAAGCTAGTTAAGCAGATACAATGGGGTAGCAGAGAGAGAGAGTATATTCGGGCAATGATTTTTTATCACTTTAAAAATATTTAAACCAGAGCCAATGCCTTAAAGGAATCACACGCTTTTGGGAACTTTAATCTTTTCGCGCTTCAATTTTCAAATGGTTTGCGGAATTTAGAAACGGGTATTTCTTGAAGATGAAGAAAGAAGCAGGCGGCTACCCACAGCAGTAACCGAAGCCAAAATCAGTGCTTGGAAAAATTGTGAGAGAAGACCTCCGTGTAACATACCAGGACATCAAGACAACCTTGAAGATTGGACCGGGGAAGTATTGAATGATTTCCTGAGGGTCAGCAAAGTTTCATTACACTGGGTGCCCCACAACCTCACACAGGTTTAAAAGGACACCCGAATGGAATGGTGCCAAGAAATGCTTCAGAGATTCGATAATGGTAACTGTCGCTGTGTTTCTGAGATCACAGTAGATGATGACACATTAATTTACCAGTATGATGCTGGTAAATCCATGAAACAAAACGGCAGGATTCAGTGCGGATTTGTCATAACAATCCGACTGTCAAGGTAAAAAAGACAAAAAGTGTTGGTAAGAAAATGGTTGGGACTTTTTTTTGAATAACCGCTCGCAAGGCAGCCATACCTCTGGAGAATCAAAGAACGATCACTGCACTCCCACGGTTTTTCAGAAAAGGCGACAAAGAACTGGATAGAGGGGCATCTTGTTGCATCATGACAATGCATTTATCTGCCCACACTACCTATGTGATATCGGATATTTTCCAGGCGATCCCTGTTCAACTGCTGTCCTATCATCCATATAGCCCGCACTTGGCTCTCTGTGACTTCTCCCTGTTCCCTAGGTGACTACGGGAGAATAGGTTTTCATCACCTGAAAAGGCTGTTGCAGCGTATGAAGAAGAGCTCGGAGCATTAGATGAGACCGACTGACGCCAGCACCTTGATTACTTTTTCAGAAGGATGAAAACATGTATAGAGGCTAAGGGAGAGTAATTTGAGGAGATGTGATGGTAAGCTTTGATTTATATGTTTTGGGGTGCCCGTGTCTAAAACCTTGCTGAGTGACCGTCGTATTAGCGGCACGGCGTCGACTTGATGATGCGGCTGACCCTATTTTTCAGCGTTTTTGCAAGGAAGGACAACAACGTCGTCAAGGCTACGCTGTGGTGAGCTCTCTCTCGAAAGTGGGTCTTATCAGCAATGTTGGTATGCTTAGATTTATTATCCTGGGGCCTTTCACTAACCAAATCCAGTGGCGCTAAGCAGTTTCCAGAACAAACTCCAGTGGAAGCTTTTGGTGCATCCCACAAAAGACCGGAATGATTTGACCGTAGCGCACTGCGGCGTCGTCTTGTGTTATAGAAGAGAGAGCGTGAATGCTGCTGTTGACACGGTAATGCCCATAACACGATTGGGCCCTGCGACGCAGATTCTGAGTCACTGGTGGTGGTGTAAATCATTATAAAGGTCAGACAAGATGACTCGAGTACTCCTGTACCGGAACTTCGGCCAGCGCCTTTGTCTCTACAGCTTCCTGTGTGTCGCCGCCGTTCTGAAGGAGCTTCTCAACTTCACGGCACGGCCATCGAGGGATCCATCTCCGTGGTTATGGGCAATGCCAGCGTTTTATCAGAACTCAATTGATAAAACAAATTCCAGCGGAATAAATACCTAACCGCAAATATGACTATGTTGACCGTAACTTCTTGGACTTTAACCGGGAGTTAAGAAGAATCAGCAGCTACCTCTAGTGGGAAAATGACACCTCACAAATCCTTTCGGAAGTCCCACACACCACACATGAGCTATGAAAACGTTCCACCCTCATTCGTAGTCACTCTCTCACCCTGCTCAAGCCTGTCTCTAGATCCATCACCTTCGCATTTGGCTATATTCCAATTCTGAATCCACGTGTGTATTAACAGTAATTTCCCATTTAAACCACAAATTCATTTCTATTTTAAACAGTTGCCGATCCTTGTTAATCCTTCAAATTACCTTTTCCTTGCTTCACCTCTCCTCCACAAAAAGTAAAGCCTTAAGTCAGTAGCCCTGAAGTAGAACACGAAGAAATGTTGACCGAAAGATTGCAACGCGATATATAGGAGATTCGGTAATTTCCGGTGAAACAATTTTTCATTAGATATTTTTGTTCGCTTCATCGCGAAGAATTGCACCATCCATTCTGTATATCCGTTATTATAAACACTCCGAGTATCCCGTTGACTCCAAAGGACATTATAGTAAATGGTGATAATTATTGGAAGCTAAAATACAATAATTTTATCAACCGTTTAATAAATATCTTCACAAATGTATATAGGAAGGCTATTTCTAGTACTCGTCCTCCGTGGTGTAGTGGTTACCATGCTAGTCGTCCTCCGTGGTGTAGTGGTTACCATGCTAGCCTCTAGTTCCCGAGGTCGCGGGTTGAAACCCGGCGGAGGGCGATGGATTTTTTCGGGCGTAAACTCCTTAGCATGACTTTCTTCGGAAGAGAAGTAAAGCCGGTGGTCCCGTGTCGTAGATTTACGGCACGCAAAAGAACCTGAAGCCTGATAAAGAGGCCTCTGAGAAAAATTGCCCGTCTTTCACGCCCCATATAGAATATGACGCTAAGTACCACAGCAGTTAAACAGCGTCCATAAATAAAAACCATTTAACTTTTCTTTTTAGTACAAGGAAACTTTGGAGCATTTACCGATAACGCTAATACAAACTGTGGTTTTAGGCCACATTTAATAGTGGATTCAGGGCCAGCACCAGGAGTTTTGCCGCCTCCCTTAAGCTTCAGAGATAACTAGTTTTTATCCGCAATGTCAGTCCTCCATGATTACTTATTCTCACACTAGGCGGCAGGCGGGTAGGTAGGTGTGTGTGTGTGTGTGTGTGTGTGTGTGTGTGTGTGTGTGTACCGGGCGGAAGTGAAATAAGTACGCAGCTTTCACCAGTGCGTTCCATTAGTTAAATAAAGTTAACAAGTCTAGTACCATATTGTTCTTACCTGCCCTAGGTTACGTGAAAAAAAGTTGTTTCCGCAAGTTACGTGATGATTATTTCGATAAGTATTAGGCTATGATCCTAATTTTGAGCTACATTGTGAGAATGATTCATAAACAATAATTTATTCCTTTGCAATTTACGCATACACTGAACAGTTTTCTCAGAAATTAACTGAAATATTTTCATGATTGCGTAAACAATTCCAACGGTTTTGCAACGCTGCTTTCACCGCTAAATGTGGGTCGTCAACCAGTTATGTCTTGACCTTGGTTAGCGCGTGTCGAAAGGGGTGTAAAGGTAGGCAAGTGCTAGATTAAAGCCGTCGCTGCCGTACGGTGCAAAAATGCCAAAATATTCGAACGCAGAATATCTGGACATGATATGAATTTATGGGAAACGAAGTGCAAATCATGTGAAGCCCAGAGACTTCATGAACAGTTTCCAGGAAGGAATGCGCCTAAAGCGAAAACATTCACTAAGTTGTGTCAACGGATTCGCGACACATGAGGTTTAGTGCCAGGATGTCGTATTCGTGGTCCATAACGACCCAACGAAATTATGAACAAAGAGGAAGAAGTGTTAAATCTAGTGGAATGACAATCTCATAATACCAGTCGGGACATTAGTTGTAATGTTGGGATGTCACATTGGACTGTATTAAGGACATTAAGGGAACAATACTGTACCCTCATCATATTCAGCGACTACAGCGTTTGTCACCGAATGATTATCCTCCAGGTGTGAGGTTTTGTAAATGGCTGCTACATAAGTGTTTGCAGAATTCAGCATTTCTGGAGTGTGTCATGGCTACGGATGAAGCTTGTTACACCCAAAACTGCATTATAAGCTTTCACAATACGCACACGTGGGTTTTTGAAAACCACATGCTGTAAAACAAGGGAGTTTTCAACACAGGTTATCCGTTACTGTTTGGCAGGTATAATAGACGTTCTTATTGGACCTTTCGTTCTTCCAGAGCGTATGTCGGGTGCAAACTGCAATAGATTTTTAAAATATGATTTACACAGTCTGTTGGAGGATGTACCGTTGCAGACTAGAAAAACGACGTGGTATATTCACGATGGCGCACCACTTTACATAAGTGTTACAGTACATCTTCATTTAACCAGAAGCTTTCCTGGTCGTTGGACTGGACGATTTGGACCTGTACCATGGCCCGCAAGATCTCCAGATACCAATCCGCTGGACTTTTACTTCTGGGGTGACATGAAAAGTAAAGTTTACAAGGGTGAAATAGGCTCTTTGAGGAATTTCATCAGTGCATCTTCCAAGCAGCTGAAGATATTAGAAATAATTTAGGCTTCTTTATGTGAGTGAGTCGCAATTGGCCGAAGATGTGCGAAGCATCCATACAAGTAAGCGGTGCCCACTTTGAGCATCTGCTGTGATGTTGTTACATGAAGCAGTTCACATACCTGCAGTCGTAAAAGGTATTTTGGTATTTAGATGAGAAAGTAGATTGTATAATCTGCAAAATAGCATTGGTTTATTGTCACTCACTGTGACACTAAACTGTAAACAATGTTAATCATAATAGAATAATGCTGTAAGAGAAATGGGAAAATTAAACAAAGCACATTATTCTTTTACTCAGTTCTTAATATAACGAATTACAGGGTATGCATATGCCTAGAGACTTAAGATTAGTACTTTGACATAGGTATCGCTTTACATAATCCGATTGTTAGCTATGAGTCTTTATAATCATTAGTCATTACCAATACACGGCATTGAGGAAACGAAAGGTTACCTGCGCACCTGCTGGTTTTTTGCATAATAACCTCAAGCCTTCGCCCTTACTTCTTGTTATGTTTACATGCTAGCGGAATAACACAAGCCCTCGCCTCTATTTGTTGACATCTCTAGGCTTCTTCAGCGTTGCCGTAACTTGTAAACTTTGTACCCGATTTATTAATTATGCACGTAATTACAAAAGTCACATAAACATTTTTCTTTCCCTTATTGCAACTTAACATTCCCTTGAATCTGCACAATTATTTCTATTCCATCCCCTTGTCTCTCTCTCTCTCTACACACAGAATTAATCAATAAATGAAACCCAAGAAGGGATACTGTGGTGCAATAAAGAGATTGTTCTGCGTGAAAGATAAAACACGCAATGTCAATCACATAAAAATGTTTAATATTTGGGATTTATCCCTTTATCGGGAGATTAAAATACTAAAAAGCACACAAAATGAAACACACTTGACGATCGATTGGTTAACAATCCATAACATATTCGGGTCTGGGCTTGTTTTTATTTATGAGTAACAGAAGTTCAAAGATTCCCCATTTTCATTGTAATGTTACATGCTACATTGGGCGAGTGAGCCACTCTACCGTTTGTCTGTAGTGTTACTGTTAGTGTGAGCTTATCTATTTGGATCGTCTGCTATTGGGCATTGTCTATAACAATAATAGAGCACAGGATATTAAAGAGTAACTGATCAAAATAAGAGTAACTGACCATTTCTAAAGAGTAACTGATCTTTAGAAATGGTCAAGGTTTAATGTCATGGTAATCCCCAGATCTGTATTTGAAGAGCATAGGCGGCCATAAAAGATGAGATGTTCCAGCGTGGGTAATAATTAGGGTTGGTGATTTTTCGCAAATGTAATATAATGCGAAATCTTAAGTAAGAAACACAAGGCTTGTACTCTGATATTTTCAATGTTTACGACCCGTAAACCACTTTTAAGGTGTTTTGAAATGCGAAATTGGCTAAAGAAAATTATACTAAAATGCAGACCACACGGGAAAAATGAGGCAAGTCATCTTTTCGGCAAAATGGACATATTGCACTTACTGTCTTCTCTAAAGCCTAATCTGTGCACATCTATATACATTTCAATACACATTGAAAATGCGATTGGTAACGCACAATGTTAAGACTTGATTGAACAGTACACAAGGAGAATGAGATAAGTCCCAAGTGTGGCTTTTATTGGTGTGTTGTTACAAGGTGTGCACCTGCAACAATGGTCTAACAATCCTACTACATAATGCTAGAACCTTATTAGGTTTATTGACAGATTATTTTAGTGGCATTCCTCAGAGTCAGAAGGGAAAACTCCTACACACCTAGCAAGAGGAAGGAAATCTTACGGACGAAATGAGGATTTGAACAAGAAGTTGAGTGCAGAGCCAGGAACCAGGTGAAGAATAAAAGTGTAGAAATTGTACTACAGATGAAAGTAATACTCTTATAAGAGATGAAATAGTTCATATCTGACAGGGTTAATAAATATGTTGCCTATTAAAAAGAGCGAAGGGGAAACAAATTCATGTGACTCTTCTTTCGAATATAAGGCACGCATACAAATAGATGGCATGCTTGAGGAAATCCCAATATATGTTAAGGTGTGCATGGAGGAAGGTTCCTATTTCACGTGAAGGAAAGCAATTCAACATTATTAAACAAAAGCATTGAGGGATATTTAATTTTTGTACACCAGTGAAATAAAACAAATGTAAGGTTTATAAGGAAGATACTGTTGCAGCATTTAATTACCCCATTCTTCCCATGTATAAAGTGGTACAATATATCCATTTGATTTACTTCTCAACAGTGGCGAGGCTTTAAGATTTGAAATTGCCACGTCATATTCTGTTATAGCTTATGAAAATAAATAATTAACTGTTCCTAAGTTATAAGGTTTCAAGCTTTAAGATTACTCTCCTGAAAAGTTTAGCGGGAGTGAATTAGCTCGTTCTTCCCGTGGTCTTCAAATGTGAAATCCACGATTTGTTTTGGAATAAAACACCCACTTTTTAATTCTTTCTTTCCAACTTTCTTTCTTCTGGAAGCTTAATCTGCGGAGTTGAAGTGGAATATTTATGACACATTTGACCACTGTTCTGTAAGCTGGAATGTTAATGTGGAAAACGAGGCAATTTCCTTAATTGGTGAAATATGCATAATTAATAAGTGTTACTTATTCCATTGACATCACTATTATAATCATCATCCTAAAAGGTGATAGTCATAGGACTCTTACGGTCTACATAAAATTCCCCCGCCATCTCTTCTCAGGGCGACCCAGTGATCTCTTCCCTGATGGCTTGTAGTTCAAGATCGCTCAGGGTGTCCTGCTTCTGGGCATACCTTGATGTGCTGGAACCAATTTTCCTTATATTGATGAATATACTGCACGACAGGTTCCATTCCCAGCTCTTGTAGAATGTCTTAATTAGTTGATGGTCCAATTTAGTGTAGCCTACTGTTCCGCGCATAAACATCATTTCACTGGCGGTAATTCTATTGTCATCACACTTTCGTAACGTCCAAGCTTCTCTGCCACAATAGACGACAGGTCTTGTACAGACGAGTGCGGGTGTGTTTTATTTATTAAGGAAAGTTTCTTTCCTGTTACTTACTGTTGATAATGCCTGCAGGTTTATTGAATTTAAATGTTGTTTGATAATATGTTTATGGGGTAAAAAGGAAGGTTTAGAAGCGATGTAATTAAATTCATTAACCCTTTCTAAAATTTTGTCATATATAACCATTTTGCTGCGTACTGGTTCTTTGTCACAGAATGCTATTACTTTTGTTTTTGCTGTGGATATTTCCATGTGATATTTATTAACTGTTAATATTAAATTATGCAATGAACGTTGTATATCATTTGTAAAGTGGCTACCAAGACCAAATCTGCAAACATCATGACATCTAGGTGTAAATGTCAATTTATAGTTATACGCCTATGCCTTGTGTTTCTAAATTCTCGTATTATTGCATTCATATAAATATTGAACAAAAGAGACGAGAGAGGGCATCTTTGTTTGACATCGGTAAACACTTTAACCGATCGGAGATTTTTTCATCAAGTTTAACAGAAATGAAAGTATGTTGGTATAGATTAATATATTGCCAATTATTTGCTTTGGTATATCACGTAGGTACCAGTATTTCTGTCAGTTTGTTGCGGCTTACATGGTCAAAAGCTTTTTTTAAAACCAATAAATGCCATACGTATTTTCTTCGAGGGGTGTTTTAAAAATAACGCCCGTTTTATAATAAAGTACGAGCCTTTTAATATTTTGCAGTAGTTTATTTTTTACCTAATTCTTCAAGTCTTACACTACTTTTCTACCAGTCATCAATGTTTTTCGAACATTTGTCTTAGCGTAGCATACGTGTTTTAGAACCTCGTCACAGATTTCCGCCGTCAATTCATCTGGAAAATGTATAGCTATTTCTGGAGTTAACTTTTTCTGTATTGAAAAAGGGCTGTAACAATTTCTTAGGGGACATATGCGGCACATGTACGAAAGCTTCTTGCAGGAAATAAATGAGTCATCGGTTTTTGGTTAAAATCACATTAACTTGCAGATTCACAATTGTTTTCTTTCAGCAACTTTGTGATAAAGATCCGTCTTCCGGACCACTAGTTTCAATTCCCATTCCCTGAAACCGACACCTATAACGCAATTTCTTCTACCATGAAATCTTAGGCACAGACAAAATGCATCTCGGAAACTGTACGATTGTTTCATGGACTGGCGGCAAACTTATATTAGGAGGAGCCACTAAAATGTATTCTACACCAGAATGAGAATTTAATTGATTGTGAAAGATGTGTGGAATGAAAACCTAAGTATATAGAATGTAATAAAAAATTAGTTACCCAAAATATTCAGTAGTTCTTATTTTATAGCCTGACGGACCCTACTTTAAAAACATCCCTCGTAAATTAAATTCTCGATGTTTCTCTATCAAAAGCTTCGTTGTGAAGTATCCATTACAGCATTTCCCTTTCTTAAATTCATTTTGCTCTTTTCCCAAAACGTCTTCATAATTATCTGTTTAATTTATTTTTTATGTTGGAGAATATTTTACAGCCAGAATTTAGTAAACTAATTCCTATGTAATTATTGCAGTCAATTTTATTTCCTTTTTTATAGATTGGTATCTCAATTGAACTCAACGAACTTCTTGGAGGTTCTGC
This sequence comes from Deroplatys truncata, assembly GCA_030765065.1. NCBI lineage: Eukaryota > Metazoa > Arthropoda > Insecta > Mantodea > Mantidae > Deroplatys > Deroplatys truncata. Next base: position 175,205,332 of record CM060990.1, read on the forward strand.
TCCATAAACTAAATCCATTTAAAATCTGAATTTTTGGCACATGTAAAACAATCACATCTGTGATTCTAGTGATAATATAATAACTTTTAGGCACAGTCTCAGGCCAAATCTGTGTCTGGTCTCAGCCTCTTGCTACCCTTTTGCACATAAGTTGTGAGGTGAATTGCTAAGTTTAGGCACGGTGTTAAAGGTGTGCTGGAGGACGGTTACTCACATATATGTTGCAACTCATTTACTCTTTTTCAAATGAAGATGTAATAGGCAAAAAAATTTTAAATGTGTTTACTAGGTTGAATGCTAAGTGAAACAAAAAGTTGAGCAGCCACATAGAGAAAAATTCGACAAGAGGTTACTAGCTTTTTAATCCTGATATTGCTGGCCGGGTATGGTCAATATATTTAAAATATTTAAGTGAAAGTAAAAGAAAAATGATATTCTTCGTGCTGTTAGAATTGATAGTTTTGTTGAGAGATATGAATATTTTCATTCCCAGCTGTTACAAATCATGCAGACTCCCGAGTCCACTGGCATGACCCAGGACAACACGGTAACCAGACAGGAGCTACGGCTAACATGTGAACTGTTGTCAAAAAAAATTAAATTGACCTTTATACGGACGCTCTTTAATTGCGTGGTTCTTACCGTCGCATTTTATATTGGTCGTGAAACGCTAGTAATTTTCCTCATATGCCTCTTTATCAGCCTTCATGTTCTTTTACGTGCTGTGGCATGCCTACTGATGCTAACCAGCGACGCTAAACATGTTAAAATACATTACATGGCCAAAAAACACAGATTATATTTACGTTACTTCCAGCTTACTGACAGAGAAATATAAACATACATTAGCACTGAACCTCCAAGGTCAGCATGCCTGGTCGCTTTGACATTATAGAGCAATTGCAATAAGAACTTCACAATTGCACATACATTTTAATCGAAACTACTCTAATAATTTAAATATAAAATAAAATTGTATACTTTTGCTTAAAGTGACTTTTATCAGTATTGTTATACTTGTTTCTATAGTAATGTGAATATGCGAGGAAATAATCAGTAACACAGACTGCATAGTAAGCTTCTGTTTATCTAACGTTCAGCAGCTTGCTTGAGTTTTAGTTCAGGTATCTAACAATGTGCAAGAGTGATGTTAAGCTCATGTTTGGTACCTCCGCGTGTAAAATATGTTACTTATTTAATTATTTTAGACGAATTATATTAACCCTGCAACAAAATATACGCTTGATTGAAATTTAAATTACGGAATCTAAAACAGATTATAAAATTACTTGTTTAATTTAAAAAAGGTCAAAATTTGAACATTCAAAACAGCTTCAGTTAAAAAAATAAACGGATCAGAGGCGGCCAACTGAGTGAAGTGTTTTTCACCTAATATTTCCTGCTTGCAGCATTCCTTAATTTGCTTTAAATGAAGCATTCAATACAAAATTCAAACTTTTCAGGTAGTGTGTCGTCCTCGGTGGTTTAGGGGTACCATGCTAGCCACTAATTCACATGGTCGCGGGTTCAAACCTGGCGGAGGGCGATAGATGGCTTAGGATGGCTCCTTCGGAAGGGAAGTGAAGCCGGTGGTCTCATGTCGTAGATTCACGGCACGTAAAAGAACCTCAAGCCTGAAAAAGAGGCCTCTGAACAAAATTTCCTGTCTTTCACGCCCAATATAGAATGGGACACTAAGAACCATAGCAGTTAAAAAGCGTCCATAAATAAAAATGAATGAAATTTTTCCAGGTAGTGTAGAAGTTGAAGTTATAGACTTTCTCTTCTTTTGTATCCTGACACCTAGAATGCAATCCCGGGACTTCTCTCCCAAGAGGAGGGGTGGTCACAACTGTTCAACCCTAGAGCAAGAGAAATATTTCGGTTCTATGGGTTCAGTATTTGTTTGGGAAGGTTGCCATGGTAACGTGAAGTCATTATTGCTTGTCTAAATATGGAAGTGAAGAACTTCTGTCTCGACAATGAAACATTTCTTCTGCATCCTCAAGTAGCTGCTTGTAGGTTGTAACGTGTTAAGGGCATGAGAACACCGAATAAAGTAAATTTGTGTCTCGTTATCTGTTTTGATTGTTTGCACATTTCCAACAAAATAAAATCTGATATAGTGTATTCTTACAAGTAGTCGGTGAGTAGTGTAAGCGTGTGGATACCGAATAAACTCAATTTGTGCCTCGTTTCTTTCCCCCCTTTGTTTCTTTGTTGTTGTTGTTACATTTCCTACAAATGATGTCGTGTGTAATTTGTTAAAACTCCTTTTAATAAATGGAATGAGGACAAAAAAGACCATTTAATTAATTGGTCGCCAATTAATTTATTGCAAATTTACATAAAGAAAGAAACTAAGCGCTCCGGGAGGTTGTAGAACATAAAATTTATAGATTTTATGGTTTTATGATTTTTTTTGCTGGTTATGTACCTTCAAAAATTATTTTGTTGGCTGTGTGTACTATACAGTAATAAGAACGCGTGGGACAAAAAGCGGTTCTCAAAATTTCAAAATACAACACGCTTATTGCGTAAACTTGGGGACTCTGCAGAACATCCAAAATGCCAACTGAAAATGAGAAATGTTGAAAACAAAAACACAAAACAAATACAATCGGTGTTTCTTTAAGAGAAAATCACAAGTTACATGTTTAGAAGTATAATGAAAATGTTTGTTTGAACAGACTTGTCCTGAAATTAGTTATTGAAAAGGTTTTAATCCGAGTAAACAAAAACTTGTATTCAAATCACGATGTGTGGAATGAACCATTAAACCGCGGGAATTTTTAAGAGCTAACTGCATTCATAAAGAGAAGTACTTTAGATATACAATCACTACAATAAATTAAAAAAAATAGTGACGACTCGAAGACTTTTTAAAATGAAATAATAGATTGGATTTCAAATTACAAGAATGATTATGTAAACACAGAAATACGCCGTCCATTATTCTTTGCTGTTCAAATCGATGACACTACAGAAATTATGCAAATATTCCAATGCTCAATCATAATAAGATTCGTTAATTTAGATGGCATATTAGTTGAAAGGTTCTTGTGATTCCATAATGTGAGTATTGATAGGAGGATATCGGCTTGAACGGTTACAAGTTGGAATTTATTTATTATTTTATACTTTATTTGCTTCATGGTGAAAATCTTTTTGCATTGAGAGATACTTTTAAAAGTATTTGAGTATGAAACTAAATTAATTCATCAGCACTATGATGGCGCTAGTCGTGTCAGGCCATTTAAATGGACTAAAACAGAAGTTTCAGGTTAAATCGCCCCAGGCTACCTTTGTTCACTGTATGGCACAACGATTGAATCTGGTTTTGCAACAAAGTGCCAAGAAAATATCTAAGTGTCAGATATATGTTGCTAATGTAATCCGAATTCCATATTTTTGCACCATTCAGCACAGCAAACTCGCCCACTAGATGCTGGATGCGTCAGGCGTATACCTCGGTTACTGATACACGTAAGTTCCAGTAACTTCCAGTTTATAATGGATAATAAAACTCCGGACGAAAAGTTAATTAGGGCCAGCGAATGAATTTCAAATACATTCAAAAATTTTGAATCCACATTTCCCTCCATTGGTTTTAATGACATATTAAGTTTAACTGAAGTATTTTATGACAACCTTCAGAAAAATCATTGGATATCAACTGTTTCTTGACTAAGATCCAAAGTACTTCTGACAGCAATAAACAGAAGAAGAAATGAAAAATGATTTAATTCTTTGATTCAGCAATCCAAAGACTGCACCAATAACTGTGAGAAGGGAACCTGTTGAGTCATCAGAGAATTAATTTTTATTTACAGAGTTTTATATTTCGACACTGTATACACTCTTTTGATGGAATTACATTTGAGATACCAAGACTATGAGAAGTTAGATTTTCTTAATCTGTTTGGTTCCACTAAATTTGGTAAATATGCCAAAGACTTTCCAGGCAATTCTCTTCAAAGCTTATATGTGCTATCCACAAATATTTTGCAGTATCAATCATTTGAGGAACGAATTTATTTTGTTATATAGTGATGAATCATTCCAAAACGTGGCTATAGACAAAATCCTAAGGAACTTCAGAAGACATTTTTGTGTTAACATATAAATTGTTGTGCTTAATGGCAATTATATCACCTACTAGTGTTTCTGTCGAAATAAGTTACTGCTGTCTTAAAAGTCTGAAGACATACTCCGGAAACTCAATGCGTCAGGCAAGGCTATAATCTTCGTACCAACATTTCTTTGCAGAAGGAATTACTGAGTGCGCTTATGAATATTCAGCCCTTATATAGCGATATACATAATAGTTAACTTTTCTTCCTTAAAGGAAAGGAGAATTGACTTAATCTAAAAATGTAGGCAAGTAATATTAAGTTATTTAATTTTTATTTTGCATACAGCATTTTTCACCTGTTTTTTACACCACGAGCCACCAGTGAAAGGTATATGTTTACGTGTCAGAATGATTTTCAAGTTTTATAAATTAAAGTAAAGCTCGACTTAACAAATTCGGTAGTGGCTATTACAGCTTGAAGTTGGAAATTTTAGATACATATGATAAATTTGAGCAATTTTAATTGGAAATCTTTTGAATTTTAAGACTGTATCACGCTTGTTTCCAAATGCAAAACTTTTCGTTTCATTTCAAAAATCAAGTTTGGTTTTGCCTGTATCTCAGGCGATTTGAGATGAAATAACCCATGCGCAGGTAAAGGCGTACTTTCGTGCTGATTTGCAAAAAGCGCAACAGCATGTATGTCACGGTATGACATGCGATTCACACATCGAACATCAAAGAGTGTTTGTGGCTACATTAGTCTTCAGGTAATCCCCATAAAAAGAAATCCAACTGGGTAACATCTGACGATCGAGAAGGCCACTGTCCATTGAACCAAATTCATGTAACCGAATAAGTATCGTCGAGATGTTCTATCACTCGTTTGTAACGGTGAGCGGTCCTCGTTCAACTGTAACCGGTATTTTGATACTATTGCGATGGGACCATCCTCCAATAGACCTACTGGTATAAGCTTCCTCAGCAAGAATAATTGAAATCTATTGCACCAAACGTAAATGGAAAAAGTATGGCCCGCTAAGAATATCATGCCACTATACCGAACTTGGACGCCACCTTATTAGGTTTAGTAAGGATTTTCACTGGTCCAGTGGTACATATTATATCTGCTGATGGCAATGCCCTTGAAGACACTTTCGTTGCACCATAAAACATGCCGGATTATTTCGGAGTGTTCGCATAGAATCTTAGAATTTCAATATAGATGTGACGTCATTCTCGCGAAAATCCTATGCAAGCACCATCCGATATGGATGCAAATGGTTATTCACAATGCGACGCAAGATTTCCCTCTTGATACACAAGTCTGAGGTCATAACTCTGATACTCAATTGCGATTGTCAGGAAAGCGTTTGAACACCTTTCTCGTCAACATGTAACACTGGATTTGTCCGCAGAAGTGATCCTATATTCACACCTCCGGTAATCTCAAGCCTACTGAAGGCTGCGCGCCGTAGCACCTGGGGGCTGCGGCCCGGAAACGGTTCCCTGTGGTGTTATCTCAACTCCTGAACGTTCCTAACAGTCTGCGCAAGAAGACTTATTCGCCTGTTTGAAACTTCGTTGTCGTTCACAACTATGTATGACTACCGAGAACAAGATTCAGCTTTTATACTTACCGCCAAGGAACATTCTGATATAGGTTATGTTTTGTTTGGTTACACAATGCCATGGGTTTAGAGGAGCTATTGCCTACAACCTTCTAGAAGCATTTGTATTTCGGAATTTTAAAATTAAAAATGCAGTTATGGAGGATTTGGGGATCGAAGCCTCGCAATATGTCCAAACATAATATATACTCTTGCAGGCGATGAAATACTGTTGCCTTGACATATCTTCCTATTCAAAATCACTGTTTTTTACCATAGGTATCGTATTCGTCTGTAATAAATATAGCAGAGAATTTTACCATGTGCATTAGTTATGTTACGCCGTTTCCAATTTTGACAAGCGAAACAAGAACTCTTGGAATTAAACAGTTTCACAGAGCAAAATGTGTGTGAACCCCTTTGCGGGTTACTTAAAACAATTTATGAACGACTCAAGTCGGATACCCTGCACAACTTAAACTATAGCTTTGTTCGTTTTAGTTAAAGCGTCCTAAAATAATTCTTTGCTACTGCACTTTGCACTGGTGAACCTAACTCGACAGAATGCACATATCACAACGCGATTTAGGCTTAACTTTATCAGTTTCACAATTCGTTGCAAACACCTAGCTTAGTTAAATTTAATTTCAGTGCGCAAATGTATGAATTATTACCTATGTTTCAATTTGATCGCAGTACAACTTTAACACGGCGGCTCCAAAAAGTAGGCATCTACATGTGAAAATTAGTGTAAAGGCTTAGATGTTTGTAGTAAAATGAACATGTGTTGGAATTTTGTTGCATACAGTATATCTACAATAGTATGAGATTAGTACACTGACAACAAATGCATTCAAATGGTATCTCAGTTGGTGTCAGTAGTACAGTATGGCAAGGAATCAACGATTCAGGTGGTAGCGGGTGGAAATCTGTATAAAGGCAGTCAGAGCTGTTGTGTTATGATTTGCATATGTACCTCTGCTGCAGTCAGTAAACAGACACCGCTAGTGGCTGCTTGATGTGTAGTGCATAAACCATTATTATGACAATGTCACGTGGGAAATGGTTATCATGTGCTGAAAAAGGAAAAATCCGTGTAGAAGAAAATGGGACTGTTTAGTCATACGATGCCAAGAAATTGAACCTTTGTCGTTAAATAATTGGTAGTTTTGTTACATTTGATGCAGAACATGGAAACAACATAAGCTATGTGAAAAGTAGGAAATTATCTGAGGTATCTAAACAGTTACTTTTGAACAGAACAAGGGTAAAATATTTCAATTCTTCCTAATCTGTTGCCGATTTACAATTCCAGTAATTGCCAGATGTGTAAGACAAATTTTGTCAAATGGGAAAGATCTTCAATTCAACAAACAACTGCATAATTCAACTGCAACACCTACTCATAAGAAGACTTGACTGGATTTTGCGAAAAAGTATGTCATGAATGGAAGAAAGTGATCTGCGGTGAAGAGAAGTGTAATTTAGTGGGCCTAATATATTTTAATATTATCAGCATGATCTTAGAACAGAGCAGCCAATAAGAATGAGAAGAAATTTTGTTGGCAGAGGTGTTATGATTTGGGAATCCTTCTGCGCTGAAGGTAAATCATGGATTGCTTGGCTGAATACTGAAAGAAACTAATAGGCACTCTAAGTTGCTAGAGATAAAATTGATTCAAAAGTAAGAGGACCTAGGGGAAGAAAGTCTAATTTTCAACAAGATAAATGCATTTGTGCATTCTTCTGTTACAGACAAAATGTGGTTTGATGAAACAGATATTGTCTTGCCCTGGCCAGCATATAGTCCAGTTTTGAACTTCATGGAAAATCTTTGTGCGAATACTTGCAAGGCATCTTTTTCGCAATGGAAGGCAACTTCAAGCCTTATCGTAGCTGAAAAGAGCAATACTAGAATACTGGGCCAAAATTTCAATGCAAGAAATAAAAATCCCACAAAAAATGCCTAAGATGTTTCTTAATGTACATAAAAAATAGAGGTTCGACAGAGTACTAACAATACACTAACCAGTAGAACAGAGGGCGCCTTTATACCAACTTCCATCCAAGAAATGCAAATGTCTTACTTTGTGACTCGTTTTATGACAGAAACGAATTCTGTCATGACTTTTATACTGCTCATATCTACTTTCATAATGAACTAGATACATATGGCTAAGAAATTGTACCTACTACCTTTTAGTAAGAAACGCGGTGCCTTTATACCGACTTCCATTACTGTAACATGGAAAACCACGAGGACACATTTGACTGGTCACCATCTAAAATGTCGAATTAGTTTTGCTTTAAATTATTTACTGAAGGCCTATTCCTACTGAAAAGAGGTGATACTTTAGCAGTTTTTTCTTCTAAAAATAAGAACGGTACATGGTACATTTGGCAACATAATATTAAGTATGGTGCAGAGAATACAATATCAAAGAAACGAAATGACCGTTTGAGTGTTGGGCTTCTTAGTTGGATATCTAAATCAGGGCCAGGAGAACTAGTCAAGATTTCCCTCGAAGCGAATTCTGGAAAACACAGACGCCCTGGCGAATATAATATGCATTAAGGACTACTTATTCCACAATTTGTCCATATACGCGGTCTTCAAGACGACAGCAGCATGCACACTGTATGGCTACTACAAGATCACAAGATATCAGTTCTGAACTGGCCAGCTAAAGACCTCGATCAAAATCCCATAGAACACAAAAGAAATGTAGTAAAACTGAGGGCGAGAAAGGACAAGGAAATGCATTATTAAGTGTACGGGATGGGGAGCGTACTCGACAAGAAATGTTCCAATTCATCAACCCGCGAATGAGAAAGCTGAACTAACAAGGAGAATTAAACTCCTTCAGACTGGGATTTCGTTCGGGCTGCACAGATAGCTAGATGAAGTGGCATTCTTACCAGAAATGGAAAAAGTTCTGACTCAGAGTGACAACCAGGGTTGTGTTAGAGCGCTGAGGATTTTGAACGGTCGGACTTGTGCTCGGCGCGTGGAGAGAACGTAAAAATAAGAGAGGCAGGACTTCGAGCGAACGACAGTTTCGTAGGCTAATGAGTACATTAATGAATTCTAGAATGAAGCCTCAGTCAAACAATTCGTTTGAACTAGAGCTTTTCATATCGGGCCTACTCATAATAATACATTTGGTATTCCTTTCTTCCTTAACTCCAAAACCATGCTGATGTACAAAGGTCGAAAAGCGGTGCTGCGGTTTCCCCAATTTTTTCGCTGTTTGTATTGTTAACCGCACTCCGCTTACGCTTATACCATTTGTACAAACTGTTCAACTTGTAAGATGACTTGTGTCACCAGTAAAACAATTCTATGACCGTCATGCCCATAATATTCCCAACATCCAGCCTAACGTTCAGTCCACATCCTTAAGTAGTGGTGCGGAATATATCAGCATCAGGTGGACCAGTAGTAGAAGCTATGAGCATCGTTAGTGATATAACCCGACTGTTTCAGATGTTACTGTAGTCGTTGTAGTACTTCTAGTAGCACTACCCAAAGTCGCCGCTATTGTTAAGTCTTCTTGTTGCTGTTGAATGCGACGTTGGCTGTCATCTTTACGGTGAACCTTGCAATAATAGTAGTAGTAGTAGTAGTAGTAGTAGTAGTAGTAGTAGTAGTAGTAGTAGTAAGGTAGCAGTGAAAGCAGAAACTGTCGTCGTAATCGCCTTTGTATTAATAATTTTAGTTCCAGTGGTGTGGTAGTTGTTATAGTAGTATTCATAACAATAGTGGTAATAGCATTCGGTATTTCCCAAATATGTCTTAGGAGACTATATTTGGGTATTTGACTGACCATAGTATGTTTATTAAGAACTTCTGTTAAACATTTTACATTACTTAGATTAGAGTAAACATGGCTATTATTTTGCATTTGGGTTTACCTACCAGACTAGATACAACCCATTAGGAAATAAAGGTACATTTAGTAAAACTCTCATAAGGTGGGACAGAATAGGGAGACTTGATTCCATGGGAGATCCAATTATTAAAGCTAAACATTTATGAAGTTTCGAGAACTAGCGTATTAAGTTGCTACGTCAAGTCACATGAAAACTCTTCCTCTTGGGATGTAAAGAGAAGAGCACGCCGGGATTTGACAAGGAGCTTCGTGAACAGGTACAGCAGCCTATCTCTCCAAATCCTCATCGCGGGTTCAAACCCGGCGGAGGGCCATGAATTTTTTTCGGGCGAAAAAATCCTAAGCATGGCTTCTTTCGGAAGGGAATTAAGGCCCGTGGTCCCGTGTTGTATATTTACGGCACGTAAAAGAATCTCAAGCCTGATTAAGAGGCCTCTGAGCAAAGTTTCGGATCTTTCACGCTCAATATAAAATGGGACGCTAAGCACCATAGTAGTTAAAGAGCGTACATGAATAAAACTCAATTTTAAATCCTCACCCCAATAATCTAGCTCGTAGCACAGCTTTTAATACAGACACAATGAGCACCTTTTCTTTAAAGAAACGTCACTCCGAAGTTGAAAAACATCAGTTTTCATCTGAAACAAATGTAGAATCTTGACGAAGAGAGTTGTGATAACTGTTAATACGTCTTCGAAAATCGGGGAAAAAAAGGAAAGAAAAAAAATGTCGGCTGAGAGGGGGTCGCTGAAAACAGTTTGATAGCAGTAAATGCATGTGACAATGATGACCCCTCCTCTTTTATTTTACCAGTAAAGTGGCAAAAGCGAATGCTTCAAGATTCAACAACGGGCTCTGCAGGAGTCACCCACCCACCTGGGCAGAAGACGAAGAACTTTTAAAGTATCTGAACACTCTTCCAGAAACACTCGAACTTTTTTTAAGTATTGTTTACCGCCCGTTCTTATTGCATACCGCACCATAAGAGGTGGACACTGGCAATACATGAATTAAAATAATTGGATAAAATGGAAATGAAGCATCCCATGTCTGGGTACCTCCCTGACATTTGGCCGTTTGAGGAACACCTGAAAAAAAAACCCTGTCAGGTAAGACAGACCTACTGTTCACGATTCCGTGTCTTAACGACTTCGGCCACCCGTGTCGGTGTTGTGCTTCCAGAAATACGTTTAGCACCATCATCTAGTTTTCACCCCGGGCTATCTAGTCAGCTGTATTAATCGCCAATCAGAATTCTGCATTCAACGTGGTATCTCCAAAAGAAGTTCAACCATTCCCCTAGGCCCTGCTAAGTCAATCATCAACCATAAGCCCGCAAACAGGGTATATGCAAGATTATAACTGATGCACCTGAGGAAGCAGAGCGTGAAAAAAGAGAAAATGGTGTCCAAGTGTTAAGAAGAGTTTAACATAAAGATGAGAAAATTTGAAAATCAGTAGACCCATAAAGAACAAGCAGGAAGATGAGCTAAAAAGTGACAATTCAAAAGATAATGTTTGGGAAGTTAGTGGTGACAGCTTGAATGACACCGATCCAGTTACAGCAACTGAAGATTCTGAAGTGGGAGAAGATAACTTCTTTGAAAATATAAATTCCAAAATCGAGTTTGACAGAAAGAAAGGCAAGACCTTTTTGTGGGAGAAGTGACCAAAGTTAACCCATCAACCTGAGTTATTTGTGAATCTTCTAAGAGAGAAAAAGGAGCACCTTCACTTTCCAGCAACTAGAGACCGGAGGCTTGTGCCATGAGATAGTGTGAAAACAAGTTCTGCCAATGCCCTACATCAGACAGGGGCACTACAATTTTAAGATAATTTTTGCAATGTTTCTATCAGTTTGACTTTTTCCTTTGTATTATTTGCTAGTAAATTCATTAAAAGAATGTTAATTATTTTGTCAATTTCATTTCAGTTCATAAAAATACTCAAGAGAAAACAAATTATCAGCAAAAATTAATAAATAATGCATATCAAGGAGACTTGATCAGCTGTCCCAGCAAGGGTAACAAGTCTCCACGAGAGGAGGACATTTCTTGATCTCTGCTGCAACAAGCATGAGTAAAAAAGCTTTTTGCTCGGTAAAAAAAATAATTTTACATCCAAAAGGTTGTTAAAGTTTGTGCCAAGATTGTTAGATTGAAATGCAATAAACAGAATTTGAATATATCTTTGATGGTTTGAACTTCGTTAAAAAGTATAAAAAGGGATCAAGTATTCCCTATGCTGCTTTAATGTATTCACCACTGCATCTACATGTCAGAAAAGCTTTCAATACACTTGCAGGTTGGTTAGGACCAAATTAGTCTCCAGCATGAGACTGCCATGCCCTATTATATTACATTTCTGAAATTATAAGCAAATATCTCTGATGTTCTGAGAGTTACTCTTGACTATATTAATGCACTAAGGTTCACTTATATTTACTGACTGAATTACGTAGAGTTGAGTCCCAGCTTATTAGAGCCCGGAGGTTCAGGCATTTATTTTGGTTAAAATAGGCAGGAAAAAAGGCAATTAAAATACCAAAAATATGCAGTAATATAATTAAAATAGGGATTTGTTAAAAGTGAAAATAGAGAGTAAAGCCACTCTTTATTAATAAAAATAGCTATCTAAGATGCTTAATAATTTATTTATCACATTAATTACTTACTCTTACTTTGCTTGATTAAAAACATCATTAAGTTTTTTCAAGGTGTCAACTCATAATCAGCCACCTGGCAGAACGTTTTTCATAATGGAAAAAGAATGTTCTACTTCTACTGAAGTGATTGGAGCATATTTAAAACAAGCTATTTCAAAGCACTCATATCAGTTACAACAGAACTTTTGCCTTTCAGAACATCACAAATGTTCTCAAGTTTTTCCAAGTTCACATTAGCACTCGTATTATGTTTACGCTTTCCACTACCACTTTTTCCTTTCTCTCCTGTACATGCAGGAGTTGATTTATTGCATCTTTGAAGATTGCCATGGGTGATACTAGCGTATCACCATGTATCTTCTACTTCAAGATGGCTTCTGGTTGCACACTATAATGTGCTGTTATAAATGCCAGATTGTTATCGAGTTCTTCATTTTACAACTTCTTTACTTCGCAAAGCAGTCTCATCTTCTGAAAGAGCATCACATATCTTATCCAAATTGTTGCTGTAATATATGGCTGCAGACATTCAGGTTCCCTATCTGGTGAGAACTGGCTGTGGAGGTAAAGTGAGCTCTGGTGCCATGTCCTTAAAAACCCACATTCGGGAGGGTGTTGGAAACATACTTCCCACAAGAGGATACAAACTTCTTACTTCTTCGGCAATTCTGTTCAACCCATAGGCTAGACACGTGAGATAGGGCGTTTTCAGGAAGAGAACTTTCAAGACTTTAGCTGCCTTTTTCATGCAAGGTGACTGCATTTGTTTCATAGGTTCTGCTATTTAAAGAGCTTAATTGAATCATTTGAGGAGATAAGTTTTTGACTGCTTCAAACAAATAAAGGCATTTATAGGGAACAAGCTCCTCGATAAATATTTTTGTTATGTGAAAGTGTCATTTAATAATTTGTGTAACATTTTTTTCACTTTCATACACTGAAATCCTTCATGTGCTTTTTAAAATGTGTAAATAATCACAGCAAAAAGCCACAATGATCCAAAGTAGGCAAAAAAGGCTTTAAACCTTAAGAGAGGCAAAATAAAAACTTGCCCTACCATCCCTAAATGTATAGAAACTTAACTCTTTATTGTATCCATCCAAATAGAAAAGGCATTTTGCCTAACTTCCAGGTTCTAGTCATAAGCATTCCATCCCATTCTTTTCTCCGAAGAATTCCAATAAAATTGTGCCATGTATGTTACACAACAAACAGCAGAGGAAAAATATTTGAAATTATTACCAATGAGGAATTAATTGTCATTTTTGTTCTTGAATTTTTATGTATTAAGCATTATAAAACACACAACGTATCAGAAAATACATTTAATATCTGTTTCATATGCATATTTACAAAAGTAATTGATACACATCACAAGCACAGTTATGGAAAAATACTGAGGTTTCTTAACTTGCAATATTTCCAGCTCAGATAATCCACATCAATTTTTAAAATCCTTCAAATGCTTTAGTTGTTTTAAGGGATATAGCATACACAGCCTTACTTTAAGGGAACAACATCTCTTCAGACAAGGCATTTTATGGTCCGCAATAAACATCAAAAAGCTTATAAAGATAATTGTGGAAACTCTCCTGAAACTGCATTATTTTCAACAGCAGACTAGAAAACAACTACATATTGTTAACCACATTAAACCTTAAATATTTATTCATGCATTAAAACCAGGCTATTTTGTTACAGCTATCTGGGTACCGTTTTTAGTTTTAGCATGTATTTCACGCAGTCTTACACAGAAAGCCATGGATTAGTAAAATATCCTATTTACAGTATTTTTTTTTCAGTTTTATACCAAACATGCACCTGGAAATATAAAATAAAATTGGCAGAAATCAGAAACTAATTTTATAATTTATACTCTTGAGCATACAAATACTGGTATAACAAAATGGTCAAATGGATATCAGTTCACACACATTATTTTTTTATCTCGGTTACCACACATTATTTCATTCTTTTTAGCTTTTGGTACATCAAAGGTTTCCCATGTTTCTGTTCACTTTAGAGCAAATGTGTTGAACAGGATTTCTTTATTTTTTTACCATGCTTTATTTCATTTTCCAAGCATTATGCTCCTACACTGAAAATTGAAGGGTGAGGAGTTAGAGGCTTTCACTACGGAGACCATGTACAGTATCAGGGTTACTTTGAGGTTCTATCAGCTTATCACAGTGTTATTCACCTTGGTTTTTTCTTTAAATAATAATATATTAATAATTATAATTAACTTTACTCTAATATACAAATGTCACCCTAAATTTTGAAAGAAGATTAGCTAACTTTCAAATACACATGTGTTTTAAACACTATGTAAGAAACAAAAATTACAATAATTTCAAAAACAGCATTTTTGCATGTTGTAAAATGTGACTGTGTGTCAGAGCAGCTTGTTCCTCTAGCAGTTCTTAACTATGCAGTGCAAAGCAACACTAACAAGGCCTGAAATCAACATTTTGCATACAATATGCAAATCAGACTTTCAATTTCATTGTAATGTGCAGTTATCACATTTATACAAGCCCTAAATATGAATGTTGGGGCATAAGTTGTGGAAACTATTTTTTCTGGAGAGACAGCAGGACTTACACAAAAATCTGAACTACACAAATGAAAGAGCAGTTATGAAATATAATTATAATAGACTTTTTGTGTACTAGATGTAGGGTAATCTTGAATTTGGGGATAAGTAAAAAATAACAAAGAAGTCATCATGTTACTCATGCTAATTAGTAAATTAGCACATAATAGTTATATGACTATCATTACAGAGACATGATAATCCCTCAGAGTGTCTGCAACACAATGCCTAAGTTATTGGAGGCACTGAATACCATCTGCTTTTTCATGTGTGAATTGGATCATCATTTCTATCACAGCAGGTAATATCTGCGCATATCTGAAACTGTCTTCCAAGCAATAGCTTCTTCACTCTTGAATATCAAGTTGGGGTATTGATGAGATTTTTTTCTGTTTGTATATCATTCATAGTTAACAGTGCTCAATTCTCAAATGGCTGTCATCACAGCACAACATTCATCCTTCAGTAATGACAATCTAGTGACATGGATACACTCAATGGTTCCTTGGTACCTCAGGTAATATGACAATAGTGGTCAATTATTTCATTTTAAGCAACAAAATACAAGGTGTATTCCAAAACTATGGCCCATTTAGTCATAATAACAACATTGCTCATGAGACAAGGTTCTTATTGACAGTAATATGTGCCTACATATATACTTTACTTTTCCACATAATCGCAGTTCACACATCTATACACTTGCTGTAATGCTGCACCAGCTTCTTTAACCCCTCGGCATAGAAGTCTGCCGCCTGGGACTTAATCCAGTTAATAACGCTCATCTTGAGTTCATCGTCGGCTTGAAATTGTTGTCCACCCAGCCACCGTTTCAAATGCAAGAGGAGGAAATAGCCACTTGGTGCCAGTCGGGACTGTATGGAGGGTGGTCAAAGAGTTCCCAACGAAACTCTTGAATCTTCTCTTTGGTTTTAGCAGCAGCGTGCGGGCGTGCAGGAGGATGATGTCAGACGAGTTTCCCGCGGCGTCGATTTTGGATCTCACGTCTCTGTCTGGCAAGCGTTGCACAGTACACGTCAGCTGTAATTGCTGACCCACGGTCCATGAAATCAATCAAAAGAACGCCCTTTTCATCCCAAAACACGGTGGCCATTATGTTGCGATTCGTGTACGGCGATTGCTTACAACTTTTTGGTTTGGGTGTACCGGAACGGCGCCACTGCATTGACTGTTGTTCCGATTCTGCGTTGGTGAACGCTATCCATGTCTCGTCGCCCGTAACAACGTGGGAAAACAAACCATCTCCATCTTGTGTATAGCGCTCCAAAAACTGTCGTGCACTACGCATTCGTTGCTTTGTGCTGACCGATGAGCGGTATTGGCACCCACCTCGCACAAAGTTTCCGATATCCAAGCTGTTTAGCGACAATCCTGTATAGTGAGGTTCGAGCAACAGTTCGGAATTTATCAGCCAGACCACTAATCGTCAAACGCCCATCACTTCGAAGTTTTTGGTTCACTTGCTCAACGATATCGTCGGTCCGAATACTGGGCCTACCACTCCGCTGTTCATCGTGCACATTTGTACGGCCATTTCGAAATTCTCGACACCAGTGTCGAACCTGTTTGTCACTCATTATGCCGGTCCATACCCGAGACATAACTCACGATGGATGTCCGCAGCTGACGATCCTTTTGCCAGCAAAAATCTAATCTCACCGACTGGCAAACGCCTACTGCGTCACACCAACACTGCGGTAGGTTCCCCAGGAGTCGGCAGACAGCGCTGCAGGAGTAAAACGTCATTCAGGCCTACCATCCGTTAAATATTGTTCACCGGACCTTAGTTTTGGAATACGCCTCGTAGTTGCCTTGAGTTATGCTTCAAACCCTGTGCTTACTGTGATTATGAATTAAAATAGGAGAATCTGATGTTATAGAGTAACACAATTCTTTCTGCCATTCACCATTGCACAGATGTTCCTATAGGAGCATTGCGCAACTGACAGAAATTATGGAAGAGGAAGGAGTGTCTCTTTCTCTGTGTGTTTGGAAGTAGTACTTCAAGCATAGCTGAGATGTAGCAGTACTGAGAGGAGATAAACTTGTTCCCCTGTGGTGTGTTTTAACCAGGAACAGGAAAACCTGTACTAACTTACTGTATGTAAAGGAGGTGTGTGTGTATGTGTGTGTAGATAGCCAAAAAGTTCCAGGGAACATGAAAACCTAATCTTCCAAAATACTATTCAATATAACATGCAAAAGACTTTGAACAATATAATGAAATATAGGGTAATGCGGAGATGAGATAAACTAAAAAGTATGATCTTGTCATTAATAGCTTCGGAAACAGAAACCATGGAGAGTGAACTGTTTGTATAAGGTATGGATGGATAGTCTACAAAGCTGCAAAATCCTTACCCAGCTTGTTGGAAAAATACATGAAACAGCACCTGAAGATGGTGAGGAAATCTTCTGTTTCATTCAGCTTGATTTTTGCATTTGTCAGCCAGTCTCATGCTACCGTAATTTATCATATAAAGATCTCTTGGTTTAAGAACTCACATCTGCATGGCATTCTAGTCAGCCATTGAATTTTTTATTAGCAGTGGATGCAAGAACTGAATGCAGTGTGGCCCATTATGTATATTCATAAGCAGCAGAAAGCACAACTTAGCTGTGACAGAGGAGATGTAAAGTACTGCACCTATTGGTCTGGGTTAGCTGATCCTAACCCAAAAGGTTGTTATATAGAATACATTTTGATGGTTTCTGTATGGAAAAAGGGCGTTGAAACTGAAAATTTCAGGAATACTGTTCATAACCTAGAGTGGTTATGGACATCTGAATGGACATCGTCAATAAGGTGGTTCGGATCGGGGGAAAAAGCACAACTATTAATGGAATGTCAAATGGTTTCTACACTAATTATGTGCACATTATGTAAATGAAAGCTCTTGATACCATTATTTAATAAAGTATTTTAAAATACTTTATAGTATCACAGCTTGTACACAGTGGTTACTTTTCTCTTTTTTTATAGGATACATTGCCATATATTTGTTGCCCTGCTGCATCTGACCACATCTGCAATATATATATATATATATATATATATATATATATATATATATATATATATCTATATACATTTTTTTGTTTCAAATATCAAGATTACCAATAATTTGAAGAGATACAGTTAATACACAATACAATGGAAGAAGGGGAATGGTGTTTATTTCACTGCAATATTAAAAACTTGCGCTTTAAGCTAGTTGAAGCTGGAATTCAAAGAAAACTATAAGCAAGCAAAGAATGAGCAGATAACCTGCATATATAACCGGAGAAACTGGTGAAATTTCATAACAGATGAGTGTCTGTTATACAATCAAACAAAACATTTACTGACTGAGCTGTTTTCCTCAGTCGTCATAACTGGCAAATGCTGGAAAGGTACCCTAAACTTAGGTCTGGAGTGCTTCCTTTCCAAATTACCTTTCCCAGTTACCATTTCATGTATCATCAGTGCTTTAAGTGGGGCCATAAGTAGTAAGAATGGACATTACACAGTACTTTAAAAAAAAGTGGCTGGATCTTCTTAATACGTTGCACAATCATCATCAGGTGTCCACAGTATGCAAGGATGCCACTCGTAGCCTGTTAATACAGGTCTAAACAGGATTTCCAGCTATAAGTTTGTGGTGTTGTACACAGGCATGTGCTAGTGGTTTTACTTTTTTTTTTTTTTGTTATGTTCAATGAATTGAGTGATGATTCTTCTTATTTCAACACATTTGGCTCAGAAGAAGAAAGTGACATAGAAGCTGCTCCACAGCAAGCTGAGTTGAACATTCAAGTGACTCAAGTAATGACAGTAGCTGAGTGCCCAGATTCATAGGTAATTCTTGCTATTACCAATACTAGTAATTGAGTTTACAAGCTTTATCTGAATCCAAATAAGTGTTTCAAATTTTATCACACAAAGAAAACCTGCTTAGAGAGAACCCAAGATAATAGTAATGCGTATATGTATTACATCATTCTGAAGGTAATGCCTATTTATTTTCATGGAAACCACAACAGATACAGAAAGTACAATAACACAATTAAATATAGCAAGATTTCAGCTACATACTGTTATTTTTCCACATAATCACCACCATTCTTTATGCACTTTTGCCAATGATGAACAACAGCCTGCATGCCATAGTCATAAAAATCTGAACCAGCTGAGACTAGCCACTGTCTTACAGCTGTGACAACAGCATCTGAGTCTGAAAAATGTTGGGCCATGTAGTGCATCTTTCATAGGCTCAAAGAGATGGAAGTCTGAAGGTGCTAAATCAGGACTGTACGGTGGATTGGTAGGACAGTTCAGCCAAATTTGGTAATAAGCTCCATGGTCGCAAAACTGGTGTGAGGCCTTTGGTCTTGTGAAAGCATCTGCAGAACCCATCTCACACACACTTTGCGATGATTAAGGTTGCGTAACACCTTGTCTAAGGCATTACAGCCGACATTCAGTTCTACACACTATTCCTTAGTCATAATCCACCAATTATTATGGATGAGTGGATCGAGATGCTATTCATTATTTGCTGTGACAGCCGAGCAGGGTCAACCAGGGTGGCTTGTCCTGCATATCCTTTTCACCACTTTTGAAATGAAGTACCCACGATCTCACATTACTCACATCTATTGTATCGTCTCCATACACCTTTAGCAAGTGTCAATGGATTTCAACTGGGAAATTTGTTCAATGGTAAGAAATTCAATCAACATCTGTTTTGTATACACCTCGATGTCAGAAGTCATTTTGGAACATTTCCCTACTACTACTATCTGTCGCAGGACAAAGAAACTAACAGGACACTAGCAGTAAAGTTCAACAATTAATATTACATCAACATAATCTGACTCAGACACTCAAAGGCAACACAAAATAATGGGAGGCATTACTTTCGGATTGATCCTTGTATATAGCTTAGTAAAACTTTCAGCACACAGACCATTTTTGCACCCAGGATCTTACTGAAATTGTTTCAAAATCAGCATCAAGTTAGACATGCTCACTTACATTTTGAACTAAATTTAATCTTAGATGTAAAAGCTTAAATAAGGATACATGTAATATTTGTGATACTTAGGCCATAGAAATGAAAGATTTATTTTTAGCAGAATTTTGGTTGTGAAAGAGAAACATGAAAATCACTTAGAAGAGGCAAGCTATGTGAGAAACCTTATGAACCAAAATTATATGGAGGCTACGTTTGATGTGTCAAGAGAAAATAAACACATTTAGTTTGATCTAGAAAAAACATCACCTTTACCCAGAATATCAACTAATTTAGTATTTTACAAATGCCAGTTTTGGTTATATAACTGTGGTATCCATAATTCAAAGGATCATGGACCACATCAATGGATGTGGTGCAAGTATTGCTTCCCCGTTTAATTCTCAATAAAATCTTTTATTTATTATATGAAATGTTTATTAAATCGCAAATAAACATATTCTTCATGTTTCACATTCACATTCTCTGTTATATTTTACGTTTTGACACCAAGTTTGAATGTGCACACTGTCTGAGATGTTAGCATCCAACCTTCCATTACTCACTATGGTTTGGTGGGACAGGAAAGATGAGAGTAGTTTCCGTTCTGTGAATACTAAAGCAAGGTATGTAAAGAGAAGCCTGATTCTTGCTTCAACCTTGGAAATTTTTGGGGAGAATGAAGTTATCTCTAAGGGATGCGGGGTGAGAACTTCAAAGGGCTGCTCTTGTTGTCTTCACTCAATGGCCAAAGATAGCCTGATTGGCAACTGTGAATGCACGAGTGTTTTTAAAGTGATGAACAGTTATCAAATAAACAATTTTATGCTCGACCATGCCAAAACGTAGTATTTATATGACTGGTAGCAGTACTTTAATGGGCCTCATTAAAGTATTGGTGTTTGACTAATCAGAAGTGACCACATAACATTGTGAAAGCGCAAGTATCGATTATTCTGCGTAGTATGTCTCACAACGCTAGCAACTTTGTTTGACACAGGTGCTACAAGGTCATTGTATTGTAACCATAGATTAAGGAATAACAATTGTAACACATCACTCAAACCAGAAACGAATACTTATGAAACCTTTAATTTAGATACATGGTCGAGCATAAACAATCGTATGAAACTTGACTATAATGGTGATTAAAACACTCGTATGATAATTATTAACCGAGTGAACGAAGTGAAGCGAGGTTAATAATAATACTCACATTTTAATTACTACCATTATAGTCTCGTTGCATAATATACTAAAGTAGTTCATTGACATTGGTATGGCAGAGTCATTGCAACAAACACCATTTAGTGCAATCAGATACAGCAATAAACTTCAGCTAATAGAGGGTGGTCCCCCAAAACCTTTTCTTAACTTGCAAATAAAGATAAAGACATGCAATATGTGCTTTAACACATTTGCATCATTTGACGACCAGGGCTTGCACATGCTTTTTTGGCATATGAATCGTATGACGAGCTCAGCTCACAATGCTGCACTGCTCTACATAACTAGATGTAGTTAGGTTCATTCTCACAGATGGCATTTGTATACTTTTCGAATGAAGTGCTGACATGTGATGTTGTAATTCCTGCAGTATGAACTCGCCAATTGTGTTTCAACCAAGGAAAAATCATTTTTTCTTCCTGCACTCACGTCAATAGCTATCATGGCTGAGAAAAGAATCTGTGTGGATGATGAGGAAGGTTTGAGAAAACTGATACAAAATGTATTAGAGAGTGATTCTGAAAGTGGTGATTTTTTTTTTAATATGAAACAGACTGAAGAAAGTTCTAGTGACAGTGATAATGAATCTAGTGCAGAAAGCAGTGAGAAAAATAATTATAAAACCAATGATGATGTGCCATGCCCTTTGAAACACATTTATATTACAACACAGAAAAAATAGTGTGACTGGAAGTGGACTAAAACTGACAATAGCCCCGTTCTCTACCCTTTTACTGCAAATAGTGGTGTTTGTGAAGACTTGCTGAACATGCACACATCACAGATGCCATCTGCACTTTCAATTGTTTTGGAATACATGAAACCATTGTTTGACAAAACATGTTATGAAACTAATGTTTATGCAACAAGGAGTTGAACAATCTCACAGAAAAAATCTTGAAAGACCATGAAAAATGGTCTAACACTATGGCAGAAGTATTTTGATGTCTACAGTGTAAAAACTGGATATTTAATTGTACTGGAGCAAAAACCAATGCTTTGAACACCCCAATTGTAAGTAAAAAAGATGATGTTGCTCTTCATTTAGAGTGTTATTTTGAGCTCTATCACCCACAACAGAACTAGTGCAACTATATTAGTGAGCTTTCTTTTAATATTGTGCACACAAATTTTCAGCAAAAAAATCTTATTGGTTGATTTTAAATGATTTTTTAAGCATTAAGCTGTTACCACCCTCACTGTTTGGGGTTTTAAATCTGATTTCTTGGTTAGTTGAGTAGACATTTAAATATGATGCAATTGGGTTAATATGAATTTGTACGAGGTAATTCCTTGGTTGTGCGCATGTGAAAAACTTGAAAAAATGTTCTGTTGACCATGCCTACTATTTTCCAAAAAAAGACACGTTTTTAGTAGTACTGGATATGATGATCTAAATAACACTCATAAGGCAGCCAAACAATATATGGATGCTACTAACTATATTGCTTGTCTTAAAGAACTTAAGTTGTTTGGCTAAAATTGAATTCGCAATGAACTAGTATGGCAAAATAGAAACTTTGTCAGATATTCAATCACTGGTCTGCTTTTTAGGGTCGCAAGGTCTTGCCTTTACGAATCATGATGAAAGCAACTCATCTTCCAATAGGGGCAATTACAATGAACTTCTCAAAGTGTTAGTGCACAATGATTTGGAATTGCATAATCACTTAGTCATCAAGTTCATTTTGAGGCCCTTCTCCTGATATACAAAATGAGTTAATGCAACCTGTTTCCAAATTAATGATCCTTGAAATAGAAAAGGAAATTTTCTATTCTAATTTTGTAGCTTTAATCCTTGACCAAACTTCAGATATCACTTTGAAGTATCAAATGTCTTCAATTATTAGCTATGGCACAAGTAATGGTCGTAAACTTAAAGTTTAGAACCATCATAAGCACAGACCTATCTTTGGGATCTTTTTTTCAAAGTCTACTAAGAGAACAGAGGCTTTGGACAGGTATCTTAAGAAAAGATTTCCATCCGTGGCACCAACTCATTGACAATATCAAAGCCACCTACTTGAAACTGTCCACGAATATAAAGATGGGATTGAAAACTGCGTTGTTTCTATTATTGAAAATCCAAACGAATGGGATATGGAAACAATTTCTTCCACTTGTGGTCTTCTTTCACTTATAAGCGATTTCAATTTCATATTGGAATTTTTTTTCTTGAATTTTCCTCATCCTGATGTTCTTTTTAAAACCCTACAAACCAAAAGATTTGGCATAGCATTTTGCAGTAAAAAGATTGAGGAATTTAAGGACCTCCAATGTTTGAGAAAAATTTTATCAGCTATGGACAAAAATGGAAGATACCACCTATTCTGATTGTCAATCATGTGCCAAAAGAATTTGTAATGACTCAATGAAAGGGGAAGAAAGAAAATGTTCCTATAGACAGCTATATAATGAGACCATTGATACTGTACACCATAATGTTTCTGAACAATTTTCGGAAGATCCAAAACTTTGCTTTTTTACTCTCCTTGAGTCAAAGTATTTTCATGATCGTAAAACATCATTTCTAGAAAGAGCATTTTTAATGTCTAAAAGAAAATTACGGAGCTTTCTTTGATTTTGTGGCTTTGAAAAGTGAGCTTATGGTAATCTTATTTGGATTAAGATATGTTGAAAAGCAATGTGTACGACATAGCAGTGGATGAAAAAATTAGAACTGACTGTTTTCCCATAAATATCAAAACTTAATATTAACTTAATAATATTTATGTTAATATTAAGTGTTAATATTAACTATACCAGCAACCAGTGTGTCAAATGAACAGTCATTTTCTGCTTTAAAATGAATAAAAAATTATTTGAGAAATTCCCAAAGCCAGAATAGATTATCATCCTTTGCACTGATGAGTAGTGAGAAGTTCCTCTGCTAGCCAAACTACAGTCCACACCGAGCTTTCAGGATGGTGTTTTCAACCTATTTGCAAAGAAAAATCAAAGAATTGAGCTGCATTACAGAAAATAAGGTCAGATTTTTAACATAGCAAACTTTTACTTAGAGAAACATTAGTGATGTTTATTATTAATGTAAAACGTTTTTTTCATAATCTTTATTTAACTTTGGAAACATTCATTAATTGCTTCTCTCAAATTGAAAGTCATGCTGCACCACTGATCAAGAATTTTATTACACTTGGGTAGAAGGTGAAGCAGAGAGAGGGGCCCAAGAAATTGAATCATGTTTAAGAAAGCATTCTTACAAACATCACCAGAAACGAAACATCTGGTTCTCTGGTCTGATTCATGTGGGAGCCAAAATAGAAGTATAAAAACGTCTTTAATCCTCAATTCAATTCTGGAAGAACATCCACACCTGCAAACAATAATTCAACATTTCTTAGTTTCTGAGCACAGTTTTTTAAGAAAGGACTCAGACTTTAGTGACATAGATTGTGCATTAGAGCTACAACAAAAACTGTGTGTATCCAAAGATTATATTGAAATCATGAAGGGTTGTAGGAAAAGGAATCCACTTCAAGTGTTCAGAATGGAGAGAGCAGTATCTGTAGGAACATCTAACATAGAAGGAGCAATTACAAACAGAAAGAAAAGCACTGAAAGTGAAAAGGTTAACTGGTTATTTTTCCTGGAAATTAATCACAAAAAACTATGGCCTATCTCAATTTTTGTGAAAAGCAGACTAATGCAGGAAAATTACACACAAATAAACATTGGAAAAACTATTCGTGGGAAATCTAACAATGAGAGTTTATTTTCTTTTTCCCCAAGAAAACTATTGAACATTTGGCCAGAGGGTACACCAATAACCACAGAGAAATTAAGTGATCTGAAGTGTTTGTTTCACCTAATTCCTAAGAATTGTTTAGAACTTTAAACAAACTTATTAAGTTCTACTTCTTTGGATAATGACACTGAAGGTTTTCTGGGAAGCCTGATTTTGAGTAGCCACAAAAGTGCTGCTGATGTGAATTATCTATGTTAATGTGGATATTTTCATATTAATTAATATTATTAGTTCATTGTTAATTCCATACTATTTTTCTGTATGGCAAAATAAACATGCAATATGCTATTAATCTTAGAATATTACATTATGCAATAACATTGAACACAAACTTGACTTGGTTCTAGGTTACCTTGTAGCATTAGTAGATTATATGCCATTTGACTCTTGGTCTTTGATTACTCTATATAACACTCACATACCAGAAGCCTTTTTCATTAAGATACTACACCTAGTACAAATTTCCTATTAATATTATATAGAAAAATAAAATGTAATGGTTTTAACATAATTATAAACTTACAACTCTAAAACATATTTAAAATAAACAGCTTTTCACACAGTGTTCACAAAAGGCCTCAGAACTCAAAACATGAATTATGTTGCTTGGTCTATGATTGCATACCTACACCTAATTGAAGACTGGAATTCTCAAAGGTGTTGCGGACCAAAATTTACAAAATTAAGATTTTTCTTCAGAAAGATGCTTTAAGCCAAGGCCATTTTATTCTCAAAAGTGTTATGTTCCAGTTTGTCATCTTTGAGTTTGAACTGATGACGACAGATGGTACAAATGCTAACTCAAGGTGTCTTAGCCTACTGAAAAGTGTTAACTACCATATTGATAAGACCACGGATGAGATGAAAATTGATATTGTTAATGTTGGCAGTTCTGATTTCAGCATTGTTCAGGTTTTATTAGCATCAGCTTGTACACATCTGTTATATAGAGTGAAAATATTATTAGATTTTGTTTCTGAGTTGGAATCTAAAAGCACCCCACTAAAGGTAGTTTTACCTGGACATGTTTCGAGGCTTGTTCACCTCATCTTCAGTGTTCTCCAACTGATGTGGCAGTTGGCATCCAAAGTACCCTTTGAAAATTCATAACACAAGTACTAATCACATCAAAGCCAACCCTTCCAAATCCATTGGGAAAAATGCTGTTTAGCTCAATGTTATTTAATATGCTTAATATGGTAAATAGTCTGGAACACTTTAGTGTCAACACATAATTTATAACTAAAAAGTAACATTTTGTCACATACTATCTTTGAGAATTCCAGTCCTCAATTATTACTGTACTGTGATTACGTGCATGAAGATGCCAGTAGGCAATGCCATGCGTGTGAGTATGCCAGCCCCTTTACCTGGCCACCTGACTGTTAGCACCCATGGCCAGCTCCTTTAAGACAAATGATCCACCCAATAATGGCCCAAGCAACAAACCTTTTATGGTGCTCCCTACCTTTCTGGAAATTTCCTTGGCGGCAGGTTTGAGAAGCCTCCCCCATAGAGAACATTCCTGCTTTGTTATGGAGTTTTATATATATATATATATACGGCGGCTGCTGACAGGCAGCAGTTGCCAAGTTTGGCCAGAGAGACAGTCAAGTGCAGTCTGCAGCTAAGAGCAGCGGGAAGTCGGACCACACTGAGCATCTATGTGATGTATAAAATTGATCGGCAGCAATTTGGAGCCATCATTTGTTACACTGGTTCAGAATCGGGACTGAATGCTATGATGGGGAGCAATGATAAAAAAATTACTAGCTGAAATCAAGACTATGAAACCCAGAATGGAGAAAATGGAGTCTGCAATGGAGAAGATGGGAAATTAAATAACAACAATAAATTCCACAATGGAGAAAATGGAGTCTAGAATGGTGAAGATGCAGACTGAAATGTCCAAGATAAAGACAGAAATATCTACCAAAATTGAAGAACAACTGGCTGGCATGAAGGACATGGAAGAGCGCCAGTGCATTACCGACTTGGAGGACTTTGGAAACAGCTTAACGTCCTGGAAGGAAGAGTCAAGGAACTGAATGCAATGCTGAAAGGAATGCTTGTCGCAGTCCACAAACCAGGAACTGGGGTCGCATGCAGCTGTATAACGTGGGAGCACACTTCAAATGCATCGCCATCGACATAGCTGGATTGTTCCCTATGTCGAACAGGGGTTACAAGTATTTGTTGGTGGTCATGGATACTTCACCAAGTGGCCGAAAGTGTAAGCCATCCCTAATCATGAGGCCAAGATGATCATGAGCTGCCTCATGGAAGAACTGTTTTGCAGCTTTGGAGTACCATTGGAGCCACACAGCGATCACGGCACCAACTTCGAGTCGAACATGAAAAAGGAAGCACCTGAGCGACTTGGAGTGCACAAGACGCACACAACAGCTCTCCACCCGCAGTCAGACGGTATGGTTGAGCAGTATATCAAGACTCTAGAAGAGCACTTGTACACGGTCATTGCCAATCACCAGAGGGACTGGGGTATCAGGGTGCCACTTTTCTTGCTGGCCTACCTCTCAACATACGACACCAACCAGCTTGATCTTTGGCAGGGAGCTGCATCTACCATGTGACCTGATGTTTGGGAGCCCCCTGGGACAGAACAGCCAGCAATCGACTATGTGAACCATCTTCACAATGTGCAGTGAGATGACCCATCAACACATCCAAGCAGTGAGCAACCGATTACGACAGGCAAGCCAACAAGCAGGTTTCCAGCAGGGTGAGCTGGTGTGGTTGTATCGCCCTACCCAGACCAAGGGGCATTGCTACGATGGTGCTTGTCGGGACGACCAGCCCTGAAGGAGCAGTGTGACCATGTGCGCGAAGATGCCGCCAGGCCGTGCCATGTGTGAGCATGCCAGCCCCTTTAACCTGGCTGCCTAATTGTTATCGCCTGTGGCTGGCTCCTTTAAGACAAATGGTTCGCGCAATAATGGCCCAAACTACAAACCCTTTAGGTGCGCTCCCCGTCTTTCTGGAAATTTCTTTGGTGGCAGGTTCGAGAAGCCTCCCCAAAAGAAACCACCCCATAGAGAACATTCCCATTGTTGCAGGGCTATATAAGGGGGGCTGCTGGCAGACAGCAGTTGTTGAGTTCGGCCAGAGAAAACGTCAACAGCTAAGAGCAGCTGGAAGTTGGACTACACTGAGCATCTATGTGACATATAAAGTTGTTTGGCAGCAATTTGGAGTCATTTGTTGCAATACACAAAATAAGGAGATTCCCACATAGTTAAATGGTTGTTGAAGTGAAGTGTTTGTACTGTTGATACACTATTCATAACATTAATAACTTTTTTTAATTTATTCATTTTAGGTCATATGAATAACTAAGTCATGAGTGACCAAAATTGTATTTTTACTTTCTCTATTTCTTACCTAGAGGAAGTATTGCTATAAACTAAAAAATCTGACATGGAGATATAAAGCCATGAAGATCCCCAAAGGCAATTCGTACACCATCAAAAATTACAACAAACCAAAAAATGTGTTGTAAAAAGGCATTACGTTTTCGGGCACTGTCAAGAAAAGACAGCCAAAAATAAAGCATTATACTTATACTTTCTCAACCATGTGCCTAGTGTGTTGAAGTATGGCATTCCTGATTTCGAGATTTCAATAGAAATACATATTTTGAGGCACCCTGAATAAAAATTATTTTAGAGGAAGACGTGTACATGTGCATGTGAACAGCATAACTCAAAAACAAAATGTCAGATGAATATGAAACTTTGTATTTCAGTTCAGTAATTTTAGACACGTGACACAACCATTTTCAACAAAATTCCCCACCCCTAACTACTCTTTACATGGTAGTCTAACAATTTTGATAAAAATACCATATGTTAAGATATTAACAGAACAA
Organism: Deroplatys truncata; assembly: GCA_030765065.1. Taxonomy (NCBI): domain Eukaryota; kingdom Metazoa; phylum Arthropoda; class Insecta; order Mantodea; family Mantidae; genus Deroplatys; species Deroplatys truncata. Next base: position 175,234,068 of record CM060990.1, read on the forward strand.
AAAAAAATGTATATTTTGAAATTTCTGGGAATAGCCAGTTAAGTACTTCTCATTTGTAAGAAATTTTATATAATTTTGTATAACTGGTAAACCATAAGAAATAGACAAAAACTGTAGACCTCATTAAAACATGTGATTTATTTCAAGTAACCTTTTTGTGGCATCAGTACATTTCCAAGATATCTATTATTAGTTTGAATTCAATACTTTATAGTTGTTTGAAGAATTGCCACCATTCAATTATTTTTTGTGATTCATGGAAAGAGAAGGCCCACATATAGCAACCCCCTTTTTAAACATTTGACTGTTCCTTCAGTTCTCTGTATCAACCTGATACCTACAGCAAAATGTGTATTCTGAAAACATTTATCTCAAATGTTTAACACAAAGTAGATAGAAACATACACTTTTGTAAGAATGGTTGTAGAAGCTATAAAAATGACAGTGGGTAGAGAAAGTCATGTGAATGTAACGTGCAAGACTTTTACCTTTGTTTCTCCCGACTTACATATCTAATGTAATGTGTTTCTGTATTTATGGAACATAAATATAATGTAAGGTTTAGAATAAACAATTATCTCCAGCTATATTGAATTAGCAAGTATGAAATGAGATAAAACAATTACCAAGAAGCAGAACATTACACCTTCTGCAAATGCTAGTTGTCTTTTCTGGCAGAGTGCACCCTATCTTTAAGTAGCAATGGGTTGAGTGATTTGATTTTCAATGTCATATTACACTCATTACTCATTCTGTCACTCAGAAGTATGCTTCTTTCAGGACCTTTATGTTTTTGGATAAATTCTGTAATGTTGTTCAATGAAGTCAAAGTCTTCCTTTGTATATCTAGAAGGGACACCGGTTTAAAAATCTTTATGTTTATATTCTTCATATGCCAATGGCATTCCCACATCCCGTTAGAATGAAGGTAGGCAGTGGTATTCTTACAAACTCCAACTTTCTTTCTTTCTTTTTTTTAAATAAAACAGGAAGGATAATTTTTCTGATTTGCATAAATTATGTTCTGGGTAAAAATTACATCATCATACACAATTCCTTGAAAACATAAAACAATAGTTCATGTAAAATTTAAAACATTCATTTCAAATAACTTTTTGTGGCACCAGCCATTTGTGAGATACTATTATTAGTTTTAATTTTTCCATACTTTTGTCATTTTTTGAAGTGCTGCCACCATTCAATCAGAAGGTGATTCCAAAGTTACTATACATTACAATGCCCATTTTGCCATCATTGTTCAAAACTATCTAAATCAAGCTAACATGCATTAATAAGCCAGGAAGAAGAAAGAAAGTGAGACGAAAAGTTGTTGTGGGCATTGGGGCACTCATAAGATATGATTTAATAGACATGACAGATTTAGCAAAGATAAAATAGTGAAGGTTTGAAACAGATTGAATGCTGTGAAAATCTGAATTGTGCTATTTTGAATGAGTGTTATGCAGAGGATAAGGAAGGCAAATTTATTGGTTTGGTGGGGGTGCTCAGAGTGTAGTGGATTATGTGATGTGTAGTGAAGAATTATTGTTAATGGTAATTAATTTTTGAAGTATCAAATGTTTCTGGCAACAGTGTCCATTTTTTGTCAATTAATAGAAAAGAAAATGAAGGGCTCAGCTAGGGGGAGAAAAACTATGTAGTGAAAGTGGAATGTTATAGGTGGTACATTAAGAGGTCTGAGTTCTATACAAGGATAGATCAGAGATGACTAATCTATGTATATATGGGACTAATTTAATGGTGCATACGTCAATGGAAAGGATAGCATTGGAAATATATGCATTTGTTATATCAGGGACAGACAGAAATATGAGGAAAACAGTCAATGCTATCACATGGTTTGTTTAGGTGTATGGAAACTAAGTAGTCTTAAGGGTAACCGAATGCAAGGTAAAGGTCTAATTTGTGGGGAAAATGGGGACAGTTAGCATATTTTATTGGAATGAAGAGGAACTGATGAATGGCCTCAATGAAGGAAAAATACCTTAGAAGCAAAAATTATGTAATAATTAAGAAAATATTAACGGATCAGCCACAGGTAAGGCGATTAGAATTTATGGGGAATGTTGGATCCAAATGGAAATGGCTAGTGGTCAGTAGTTAATGCTCATGTCATTGGGGAGGATAGGGAAGAAAGGGGCAATATGGTATGTAAAACAAAGTGTAGAAGAAAACTAAAAAATGAATAGAAGCAAAGGAGGTCTATGGGACAAACGGCCAGGATCAATTCCTATGGACTCCTCATGTAATTGACTTAGCACTGAATAAATAAACAAATAAAAAATAATAAATCAAGCTTTTTCTGGCAGATGCTAGGTCATGCTGCGGGCCCCCTGTCCACCACATCTGATGCCCTTAGGCTTATTTGCCTGGAGATTTATCAAGTCTAAGGTTTACTAGATGAAGATCCACAGTATTGAACAATTAATACAGCAGATTAGAGCTGCCTGCTAAGATTACACCAGCTATGCTTGAGAAAGTTTTTCAGTATGTAAAGGAGCACTTGGGGCTGTTCCAAAATTGCAAAGAGGTCCCATTGAAATGTGCTGAAATTATGTCCTATTGTGACATGTTTTACTACTACTGTGTAATAAAACCTGCTTAAACACAAAATTTAGTGACTTTATAATCACTATTTACTGACTGCTTAATGTAGGATATTTCCTCCATACATACATCATGCTTAAGTTAGAGGATCGTCAAGATATTGGGTGATACAAATAAACCCAAGATGCAGCTTCCATCTCGCAAACTTTGAGATGCCTCTTGCTTATAGATGAATTAAAACACTTTGTCTCAGCAGTGGCCTGTGGCCCCTCCCCTTGGAGATGAATCGTGGAGCAAATCCGCTAACAAGATGCGCCTTGAATTATATATGAGTAAACCACATCATCTTACTGACAGGTGATGCAACTCCATATTTCTTGAGACTGCCTAATAGGAGAGTCTGGGCAATACAGAGCAGGTTCAAAGTGCGATGCCTGAGTTTATGATGGTTTACCAACACATTAGAAAAATATATTAAGTACGGAGAGATTCTCTTGAATATGATTATAAAGATCTCTTATTGGTTCGGGAAAGAAAATGTGGAATAGTTAGCACAACATTTATTTATTTATATTTTTTTTTCAAATTTTCTTTAACATGTGTAAGCTGCAACAATTGGTTGGACGATTATTTCTTTTTCTAAACTTCATTAATGTCCATTAATCTTCAGAAATACTGTTGTAGATTATGCAGATTTTACAAAAAGGAATTGTATTTAAGTTAAGCAATATTTGCTGTCTGGATGAGCGCTGCATCTTTTTCATCCATTGCACCAATGTCATTAGCACTTATGTGTTTTCTCATTTCTGTTGAGATGTTTTATATTTTCTTAACAAATTTAATCTGTTTACAAGGTTATGCACCAGACTTTGAATATATAGCTTTTTCTAAAGTTCCTAGAATATTAAAAATGTGCAAAATAAACTCCCCATATTCGTTAAAATAATTAACATCACTACTTAGTCTTTAATACCTCAATGATAAAATTTGATGTTCACATTTTCCAAAAAAAAAGTTTCATAAAAGAAGAGTAGCCAAATTTTGAAAATATATCACAATATCATGCATGGTACTCCACTAATGATGAACATCCTAAGTGTTTAAAAATAATCATGACATTATGCACAGTTTATTACTTGAATGTAAGCAGCAACAAAGTAATTCTTTTGATTAATTCTTATGATGATATGAAAAAAAAAAAAAAAAACAATTTTGAGAATTTTTGAAGATCTGCAAATTACATGGATTACAAAACAAAATCTTGAAAAATATGCCACATTGTACATTCAAGCTTGTCTGTTATATGCAGAAATAACTGAAATATCATTCCTGCTGTGCAAGAATTAATTAACTCTGAAATTTAATTTACCATGCATTAACTTGCAAAAAAAATTTAAAAATGAACATTAAAACCTATTTTCAGTTTGTTTGGAAGTTAGCTTCTATAGGGAAAGCCTTTTCATACTTATTTTTTCGATATTAGGGGCTCTATTAACTTCTTGTTTAAATAGGTCACGACACTTGCCACATACGCGATCCACTGAGACAGTTTTCCTCCTGTGTGCTCCCAGAAGCTGAGACTTCGAAAATATGATTTCACAATGTTCTTGTATTATATAAATGAAATGATCCTGAAATTTTGCACTTTCTCCCTCCACTGCTAAGGTTTTGAAGTAAACTAAACCAGAAGAAATTTGACAGATGGAGGAATGACATGAAACTTTTTATTAATCTACATCACAGGATCCATCTCACTGGTAACTTGAATCTCACAACTCGCTTGTGATCCATCTTATGACATGCATCTCATTTTCATTCATATCACCCAATGTTTCAGTCATTCCTTGGGTGCCTAAGGGCCCAGATCTTTAACTTCAATGGGAATGCTTGACTTGAATGAATGTCTTGCATAAGAGGACCTATTATGGCAAAACAGTTGTGGGGAATGATTCAGGAAATGTTTTATAAGAGAATTACATAAAAGACTATTCACTTCCATGAAATCAAGGATGGATAAGGTTATCTTATATGACTGCATACTTGCCAACTTCCTGAAACTGAAACCCATAAACTTTTCCTCGTCCAACAAAATGTAATAATTTTGCAATGACATGAAATTTAGAACTTGCAAAATGTTCTGTACAGTAAATGTACAAAACTTACGTGTAATATAAGCCACAACACTGAAATAAGTATAACCTTTTTAAGCAGAAGACAAATAGTACAGATGCATGCCGCAGATTGTGGACATTAAAGGGGAATGAAACACAAAAATGAATATTTCATTCACCACATTAGTTTATTTGTCATAAGGAATGAATAACAACCATGCAGTTTCACCATCCCAAGGTGAATGGTTATCGGGTTATGGCCTGTTGTTGGTTTGACGCATGACATCATGAGAGCCACACTGCACCCACAAGACGTATGCAGCATGTGTGTTTTAAATGACTAACAAGTTTACGTGTTAATTTCACTATAAGTTCATAACTTCTCTGAATAACAAAGAGTAGAGCTAAAGCTAGCCAATCACTTTTCATAATCCAGTTAATACCTACTAGGTTATAAACAGTAGTCCAACATCTGCTTTGAAAATGAGTAAACATGGTATCTGACCTTATCAGCTGAACCAAAAAAGAGTGATTTTGAAGATTTACACCATTCTGACAACAATTCAGAGACAGATAGTGTGAACATCGAAAATCATGCTGGTTCCATCCATTGGTGTAAGAGTAAGGAATGTATACCTATTAATAATGGTGAGGAAAGTGTGTGTTGCTTGGACTATGTAATCACAAAATTGGTGAAGGGTGATTTTGTTGTATCACAAAGCATCCTAATTTTCACAAATTAGGTATAGATCGTGATGTTTTAAATATTGTGAGGCATAACTTAGCATTAAAAACAAACAGTTGAGCTAAAAAGAAATTACCTGCCACCAACAATCCTGCTAATAAGACTTGGGATATTCCTGCTACAAACAAATTATAGCATGGTTTAATTCATGGACTGCTATTGGACACAGAAGAAGAGTTGTCGTACCATCATGTGTAGTGCTTAGTTATTAAGAGTGGTTTTCCGAACCCAGCAAAGTATATGTAGGCTTCAAACTTCACCAACAACCACACAAATTAAAAATAGTGTCTTAAATTCAACCATTATTATTATTATTATTATTATTTAGAATTGTATAACGTGTCTGCGATCAACCTTCTTATGTTGACTGAAAACATGAGAAGTGCTTCAATAGTAGTAACTCTAATGGAGGTCGAAACATGGGAGCTATATTCTTTGGTAGTGACACATCTATTGCTGTGTCCGGTAATGGATCCACATAATGTACACGCAGAGATTTTTTTATTTAATGCATTATCAGCAGTTTTCATTCCTTGTTAGATTCCTCATATTTATTTTTCATGATTCAAGACCCAGATGCTTTGGAGTGCTGAGTTCTGACACCAGTCTTTTTTTATTTACATCGAAATTGTGATCTAGTGCTGCTATTATGGATCTATGTTGAAGGCCACTAAATAAAAAATGTATTCTTTTCGGAGCATATATGAGACAAAGACTGATGAGTTTCTAAACTGCCAGGATGTATATAGTGTTGAATATGAGCCAAATCTATTAAGAAGGTGCTGTCCAAAATAATTTTCTTCAGAGTACGATAGGCGTTTGATTCACCTTTAATCCATAATTTATTTCTTTGGTCTTCTGTATTCTTTTAGGAGCACATCTGAGACAAAGACTGATGACTTTCTAAACTGCCAGTATGTATATAATGCTGAATATGAGCCATATCTTTTAAGAAGGTGCTGTCCAAAATAATTTTCTTCAGAGCATGATAGGCGTTTAATTTGCCTTTAATCCATAATTTATTTCTTTGGTCTTCTTCCAACAATTCATCATGTTCACAAGATTTCCATTCACCATTTTCTAGTCATTTATGTTCATGTTTTATATGAAGAATTGATGTGGCTATTTATACTGGCTTTCCATGTCATCAGCTCTAGGTATTCTTTTTCTACCATTTTAATTTTTTTTTCATTAGAATTTTAGACAAATGCCATATGCCAAATTCATGTTCAACTTCTGGATACTGAATTTTTAACAGGTATCTTACACCTTTATGTCTGTCAGAGAGAAAAAAACTTCAACTCTACATATTTCCTGTTTTGCAAGCCTAGTCATTAAGTTGTCACAAGCAGCCTTTTCCAAATCGCTTTCACCATACCTCTGAACAAGTTCAAAATCAATAATTTTGCAGAAATTTGAATCCATGACAGAACAGACTAAATATTTGGCTAAAAATCCTGAGGAGTTATACTGCCCATCCCCTGCTAACCATATAGGTACACCACAACCTTTTAATGAATGCAAGTTTTTTTTCCTTTTTTTGAACCAAAATGCTCTAACAACTGGTACTGCCATGTTTCAAATGGTTTTATCGAATGTATGTCTTGAAAACATTGCTAATTCCAGTGATTTGCAGGATGTCTTAAAGTGCTGAAACAATATACCAGATAATCAGGTAACTGCAATTAAAACATTTCCTTCCGGTTTCTTTCCCGATAAATTTTATGAGTTCCAAGTGTATGTATTACCTCCATAACACACTGTTTTAAAACATGGCATTGTCCCTTTAATGTGATGAGAAATTGTTTCGACTTCATTTCTGCATAAAATACACCTTGAAAAATAAAAGTATAGATGTCCAAGCAACAATGAAATATGTATTCCATTGTAGCTGCATTTCCATGTATGGTGAAAGTCTCTTCTTTTTCTTCCTCCTTATCACTTGTATCAGAATCTGAGTATCAGGTTAATAGAAACTTTCATTCAGCTTATCCTGATCTTCATTATTGCTTCTTTCATAGATGTTTTCAGGTTTCAACAATATATATTTCCTTATGATTTCAGAACCTAGTTCACACTGTACTCTGAATTTTTGGTTTTTTCATCACCTTCTATTCTGAATTCTCTTTCACCACTTTTATCATCATCGCTTTCGTTGTCAGTTTTATCGGAAGTAACACTATCGCATAGCTCAGAAACTATGCTTTTACATTTCTAGCCTCATATAATTCTGTTCTTTGTCGTTTGCCCTTGGATGAAGATGGTGAAGAATCAATTGTCTTACTAGAAATTGATACCTGAAAATTGCCTTCATTTTTCCTTATAGTAGGAATAATTCCAGGTTTTAATAAAGGCTCTCTGAAATTTTCATCCGGCATAAGCTGCTTTTTTAATAACTCTGTTCATAATCTGTGTCCTTATAATGGAAGGAACATAAAATGAGCACTGGGACCAGGCAAAAAATCTTTTCTTTTGCAAAATTCTACCCATATCCTACATCTTTTGGGAGATTCGTCTCTGGAAACATGTGAAAATGAGTTCCCTTTCTCACATTACAGCCATATGCACAACATTGAGGCATTTTATTTTTCATAATATTACGTTGTTTGTATAATACTAAGCTGACTCAAAACACCACCACAAAGTACACTACTTTTGAACTTAAATACCAACAAGAACAAACAATTTTTGAAAACGTATTACAGCACATGCTGCAATGACTGACTTGTGATCTCCCAACTGCTTCTAGCGCACAGCTGGCTCTGATGATGTATAAGGTGGTTATTATTTTGCTTGCTCAGCGGTAATGGTGTGGTAGAGTTAGATAACCTTATCACAGCATTTTACAGGTTATATCCTTCATTTAGGAAGAAGCATAATTTTTGTGTTCCGTTCCCCTTAAGTTCATTTAGATAGCACTATTTACAAAACTATTAATCTGAAGGCACTGTTTGCTGATATCATCATGGCACATATACTTACGATTAAGTATGTGGCAGTAGTTGCAGAATATTATCTGTTGTAGCTTTGTTAGCTCGTGAGAAAGACTTTACCAAAGCTCTGTTCATAACATACAGTAGTGATGCTGAATTTCAATGTCTTATTAGACATCAGTGACCTAAGATACATTCTATTCTTTCTCACAAGACTAAGAACATGTTCACATTCAGCATTACTATGAGGAGTAGTTAAAATTAGTAATGTAATTCATGCTATTTTATCATATTTGAACACTGTATCTGAACCATGAATGCAAGCCAATCCTGGCCACTGAGCGGAATGGCTCAGGTGGTAGCGTTTGATGCTTGAATTTGGGGTTTTTGTACATTTTCCGAGTTGGTAGGTGAATGCTGGGGTGAATTTTATAGGCCATGTATTCTCCTGTCCCTAATTTCCTCTCACGGTTGCAGGACCTGGCATGATGGTTGGTGGTATGTGGTGAATGTGCTAAAGAGAGAAATGTTTTTCCTTCGGCATGGAACCTTCTGCCTGAACCTGTCTGTCCCTTCTGGTTTGGTTGGGAGGTCATCAAAGGGGTGTCTGGAAACACTCTTTCTGAAAATGATAGGGATCCTGCTGCATCTCCCTTCATACTGTCTCGTCTCATTCATTCCTCTCAAAGGTTTAGCAGATGCAATAGGTCTAGCCTTGACCACATTGCCAAAATCCTCCACTTCTTAACCCTAATATCTTCCTCTACTTCCAATGAAGTGTTCAGATTACAAATTTTACACTCTTATCTGATTTTTCAATAAAAGGGAATTCCATTTTATAAGAATCCTAGATGGCCTGGTAGTACTGCTTCTTTCTGTCACACAAGCTGAAGTTCGTCTTGATATCACACACTTACACATTTAAATGATAGCAAAGAACACCACTTCCTGGCTATACACAAGATTTCTATTCCACATTTTACACTTTATAACATGAGTTATAAACAAAAACTATAACGAAATATGGGAAATGTATATCCTGCAACTATAAAAAATGTATAAGGTGAATGATTTATGTGAGGAGTTGACTTTACAATTCACATCATGCATTATTGAATGTTCGTGCCCATTTACTCATTGGTTACTGTTGGTTACCATTAGAGGTGACTGTGGTGCAATCAAATTTTAAATCCCACAAAAGGAAGTCTGCATACTATGCATTTTGTTGCAGCCTGTGAAGGGTCATGAAGATATGCACAGATAACTTTGGCTTATCATAGCCTGTATACCAATTAGGGTGGTATAATCAGGCTGTAATCTTAAACTAAAAAGAGTCTTGCACTATTGTCATCAACAAATTACAATATAATGAAACAGAATTTAATGCTTTGTCATGTATATGGTGAAAACCTTTAACAGTTTGAATCTGCTCACAAAGCTGTAAAAACTGCCTCATTGGTAAAGTCATAAAAAGGTCTCTGCTCCAGTACGTTTTATGGGCAAATTGTTAAAGTTGGCATGTATATGGCTGCACCTAGAATTGCTATTGATGAAACAAAAATGAATACATTTCAGTTTCATTTATCATATCTTACTAAACAGTGCCAGATTAAATGATGAATATAATTGTAAGAGTTTAATACATTGTTTGGAAAGTTAAATCATTAAACTTCAATGCTGGTGCTCTTTCTACTTGATCTACCATAGCAAAATATATGTGCATTAAATCTTCATCAAATTTAAGTATTCTAGTAAACTTTCAAGGCAACCTTAAATATTGAGATATACCTTAAAGGCAACTTGCCATTATAGCTCAAGTGGTAAGGACATTGGCATGGAGAGTCAAAGATCCATGGTTATAGTCCCAGCCTTGGCATTTAATTTTTTTCAAGTTTGATTCAGCTTTCCAACAGTGCCCACATGGCTAACGTGGAAGAACAATTGTCAAAGCATGATTAACCCTATTAGTGATTATATATAAAGCTCAGAAATTTAAAAAGCACTTGCAACATTCTAAGTCACTTTTGAGGTATGATATCTCTTAATGTTTCAACTTGAAGGTTTACTGGGATACTTGAATCCGATAACCAAAGATCTGTGTTCAGAGTCCTGGACATGGCATTAAATTTTTCAAGTCTTCTTCAAATTTCAAACTTAATGCCTACACACAACTAGTGTAGAAGAATAACTATAAAAAATGCATAACGTTTGTTAGAATATCCATTTGTATTATGACAGTTTTACCTCATCTCATGTTTATGCTAGGTAGCTATTAGTATCAAAGAAACGTTTACTGCCTCTTTGACCTTCCTTTCCATTGTGGAGTGGATTTGCTGTGCACTTTGCCCTGTATATCTGATCTAAATGCAGTGCAAAAGGGAGTTATGGTGCCAACTTGATGGTGAAACAACATTCTCTACATCAGACAAAACATTTAAAAGGGACTGTGCAATATCTATAAGATGAGATTTGTTGTATGCAAGGGGCTTAGGCTGCAATCATTTTTTAATATAATTAACCTGAGCTTTTGGGGAAACACTATCAAGTGCATGTTTTAAAAAGTTATTTGACACAAACTGAATATTTTAATGAGTTTTACATTCTTCCTTTTGTAAGTGTTTAAGTATCTTTCACAGTTTCCCAATTGTTCAAACTTTATTAAGAATAAAGAGGACTTCACAGGTTATTTACAGAAAATTCAAGAGATCAACTCTCAAAACTAGTATTTCTATACATAACTTTTACATCAAATGCAATCATTCCTCTATCTTAGCTGAGGCAGAAAATGTAAAAATAAGCTATATAGAGCATATGTGGTTTATAATTAATCTGATTGCTGAATGCCCACAAGCTGCTACACTTTCATTGCCTATTAGGGAAACAGTGTTTCCAGGGTAAATAAAATTGTTCATCCTGATGACAATACATGCTCCCAAAATGTCGTGTCATTTTCTGAAACAATCACTTGGCTTGAAGCATGAAAATATCTATAGTACATATAATTTTAGGAAAGGTTTAGTTATTTCAGAGTTTCCACGGTTGTCCTCATAAACTCTTTGATATGTTTTACAAAATAGCTGTTTTAAGTAAAAACAATGACAGCTATATACTGCAAACAATTAGCAGGAACATGCAACATATACCTGCCATTTACACTAGCACAAAAACAAAAACCATTGTTTATACACAAAAACTTTGTGAAACTAAACCTGACAGGCATAGTATATTATGTAAAAGAAATAATTCATACTGCTGCATTGTGGTTTTATATAGAGTAAAATCAATTTTCTTTTTTTTTCTTCTTTCTTTTTTTTTGGGGGGGGAAGCTGGTAAAGCTGGTCTTGTAAGTGTAAGCCATGTTCCTTTAGGTACTCTTATCTACTACAGGATTAAATTGACAAGGTTAATTACTTAAATATTTGGAGTTTAATTTGGAACACACTTGATTCACTTACATAGGACATGTTTCAGTAGCCCTCGCTTCCATCTTCAACTGTAGATTGGCTGACAGCACTAGTGTTGTCCTTGTTGAGGTCTCTGCTAAGCGGCCTTATGAATCTAGTGTGGATATCTGGAGGCGGGATTTCAAAGTTCATGACATAGTGCTTGTGTTCATAGATGAAAATATTTTCCCATATAGCAAGTTCTGAAGGAAAACATTTTAGGAAAAACTGTTCATCCAGAAACACAAATACCACGTAATGCACTTTGAAACACCACCTCCAAACATCTACCCCAGATTCACCAGACCAGATATCAGAACAAGGATGACAACAACTCCAAATGTTTAAGTAATTAACCTTGGCTTCACTGTTAAGAAGTTTCTAAATAAATTAACTTAATTAACAAGGTTTTTGTACATCTGAAGAGAAAACCAAAAGTGTATGGTGAATAACAAATAAAAGGGCATTTAGTCTATGCATTGTATGTATTACAACATATGAAATTTATATTTTATTAAGTACTACTTATTAAAAATAAGCATCAGTAAAATAAAAACATTTATTAATGTTTTCCGATTGAATTTCTTTGCCAGTTTATTTATTGGTGCAGTTTTTATTTGGTGAGTGAAGTACTATGTAGTAGCATTAAAGCATATTGATATCTTTTAGCTACTTTCAAGTCTGTACAGCCAATTCCTAACACATAGGTGCTAATCCTGAGATTACTACACTCGCACAAAACAGATTCTCACAGAAGGCTTAAAATATATCCACTGCATCTTCATTCAACATAAAAAAATACTACACTATATATTTTATATTGTGTTTACATATTTTTGTTTTAAAGCTTTTAATTATCACATACCAACTGCAATCAGCTTTTTAATGAAGAACATTATATTGGCACCAATGAACCACTGACCATCAATATGCAATGCTTTTAAGAGCTGGCTTTCCAAACAGGCCAACATTTAAAGAGGTTGGGAAAGAAAGCTGAAAGCACTCACCAAATAACTAACCTGAATCATGAAGTACAACTAAGGCCTATCTGGTGGGAAGCACACAGCATGCCACGTGAGCCAGTGGTTGACACCACCACCACCTCCTCCTCCTCCCAAAGGCACAGCAGTTCAATGTTAAAGAAATACTACCATACCACTGCTGCATCCTTTGCCTCTGTCCATATAGGACATGCACTGAGGGTAGATTGGGAGCGGGGAGTGCTGACATGTGATCAGCATACCAAATCCCGCTGTTCACTCAATACAATTTTTGAGACCAGATGCTCCTGTTTCTGAAATACATAGCTCTTCAGTTGGTCCCCAGGGCCTCTTAAAGTTGAGTGCAGCATGTTAAAACCTTCTTGGAATGAAGAAGAACACCTGCTTGTTATCAGGGATTAAACTGAGTTTCTCCCTGCCACAACATCACAGAGCCAGATGTTTGACGATCTTTAATATCAAAAGAAGCATGAGGGTCATATTCTCTTTTAAGATACTGGCCTGTTTAAACCCACTCCATTATCTTTTTGCTTTGACTGTATACTGCTTCTGGCTTTTATTAGATGACGCACTTTTAACACATTACTCCAACTGAACATCCCATCAAACATAGTCAACTGTCCATTCTTGTGTTCATGATATTTCTTCTAGCACCATCTTTAGCTTTTCTTAAATGCTATTACAGAGCAACCATGAACTTCAAGTTTATCATTTAGTTTGTAGTTTTTTGAAGCTTGTTTTATGCCTTGTACTGCAAGCTTCATAAACTTCACTTTCTATGATAAGTATCTGCTGAGTTTGCTCTGTCTTCCAGCTGGACCACTGTCACTGCGCACCACGGTTACCCAAAAAGCGCTTTTTATGCTGTTGCTGCTGCTGAAACATTTTCTGCAAACATGATTCATCACGATTAAAACACTAAATCACATTTTCTCTCTAATTCTTCCTCCCTAATTCATAACTGACTCTCACATACAAATTATGCTTAGTTAGTTATGCAACATAGACAGAGCCTTCTTTGTCTCAATTTGATATTTAAAGAAGTGCAGGTATCTCTCCAACTTTAATGTTTTAATTTTCAGAAACAAGTACATATTTGGAAAAATAACTGTTTTCTGGACTCAATAATGCAGCAAAATAGGCACTACTGGACAGATAAAGTGAAATACCCTAAATGTAGAAAGAAAATCATATTAAATTTATTTCTGCAAGACACATTTATTTTATGAATATACAAATTTACATACAGTAAACCACTAGCTATAAGTGGACCATGATTTCAGATTATGAAGGTTTTCATAATGTTCAATGGACAGTGTGATATCCTCTAACAAGGATAAGAACTGCCACTCATGCTGAATTTAGTCATATCTTACGTTGTCTTGAGGTACATTCCTCCACTATTCTTGCAAACTTATGCAGAGAATTATTGCAGATTACAGGCATATGGGCAGTCGAAGTTCCACATGGTATTAAACATAATCTACTTGTGAAAGCTCTATTGACTTTACAAACCAAGGTGCAGTTTAAGAACCTTTTGAACTGTGGCAGCAGACTGGCAGTATTATCTTGTTGAAGGATGGCATTTATCATAAGAGGCATGTATGACAGAAAATGGGGCTAGAGGATATTTTTGACATTGACAGACTTATAAACCAGTTCTGGAATAATAGCTAATGGCACTCATACAATGACTTGGGTGCAATGTCATCCCTTCCACAATATCTGACTTATGGTTACAACCACCTTTGTGATGTCAAGCCCTTATATGTAATGCCACTGCTACTTCCAAGCATTTGCTCTGTATTGCATAGCTGGACTGGTAATGAGATCTTTGCAGAGGATGCTGAGATTTAAGTCCGGGAAACTTGTATTGCTAACAATGGTTTCACCGACGACAGGAGCTGCATGGATTTTGGCAATTGTCACCTGTCTTAACAGCCTGTGGTGCAAAGATCAGTACCAGAACCCAAACTGCTTGATGCATACCTTCATCCATTCATGTAATAAAACAAGATGGGACAGTGCTGAGCTCATGATCCCTACAGTGGACTGTCCACAAGGTATTTATTAGGTCTCTGACACCCATTCATAAGGCAGTGTAATGTCCCCTTTAGATAATTGTAGTATCAACTCTATCCTCACTGCATGAGCATCTTGGATGCATATTCCTTTTGTATAAGGCCTTCTGTCATGCATTTCTGTAAAAACAATGCAAGATACCAACTTAGCTGTCCCATTTCATAATGAATCCTGAGATTGATGTATTGATTTTACCAAACATGGCTGAGGACTGCCCGTGCCATTAGTCATCAGGGGAAGGGAAGCAGGACAGTTTCCATCAAGCCCAGAAGTGAAGCATATCACTCAAGGATGACTAAAGCAAAATAGGAAACCATTTTTGCATGCTTATCTAAAGAAGTTTCTATTATTGATTGTGGACACGTCACATTAAAAGCAGCAGCTGAACTTTGGGGTGTGGTCCACTAATTGGATAACAATCATGCTAGTGAAGTTTCAGCTAAGGTTCTGATATAGGCAGCACTCTTTCCATTCCCTTGTCAGATCATAACACTAACACAGTTTGTTTTAGTGACATTACTTTCTAGGTGTTCCACTGTCTGTCCAGTAATGTATAGGCATTCATTCATCAACAACCATCAAAATCACTACATACCCTTAGACTGCAGCCAAGAAATGCAAGTATGTGCAAGTCACCTATTAGGTGAACATTATGTGAAGCTGATATTGTTTTTACACATGCTTTCCTTAGCCTGAAGAAAATGACTAAAGTAACATACATATCTAGAGTAAATTAAAAGTTACTCTAGTGTTGTACTTTACTTAAATCATTCCTTAAAGCGGAGCAAGAAGTTCTACATTTTTCTAGTCCATTACTTTGCTTCTTGTATCAGCTGTTGATGCACACTAACATCAGAATTTGGAATGCAAAAATAATCTGTCATTCTCATTATAGAAAATGTTAAGTCCTCTGCCTATTATTTCCTTAATTTCTACATTATGTTTTAAACATGCTCTAATGTTCCTAAATTTACAGTTAGCCCTACAGTACATTGTCCAGCTGGTGCTGTATGTACTGTCAGCTGCTGCTCTCTTCAAGCAATTAATGATGATGCTTGTAACTACAGTGACTCAGTGAAACTACACCAGCTTGCATACCTTTCCACATCTTTCTCTGGAATTATACCATTCTGGTTATCAATTTACATTAGCAGCTCTGCTGTCTTTCTTATTTACAACATTCTATAAATAAACTGTAAATAAGTAACATCTAAGGTGCAACAAACAAATTATTTGTAAATTAAATAATTATGAAAAATAGTTACGTAAAATATGAGATCATTATGGCGACACTATGTATCATGCACAATAACATCATCTTTTCTTTATTATTTTAAATCTGAGCTTGTGGTAAAACATGCTTCTATTGAGAGAAGGAATTACTCAGTCACTTGCTGCTGAAATGTGCTTAAAGAATGGTGAAACCAAAGTCATATAAGCTGTTATTTCCTTATTTGGTCAAGACGTGCTGCAATATTACTGTGTAATATGCATGGGAGAGGGCAGGAGAAAAGAGATTCATGATCCAGGAGCTTGACAAACAATACAAATGTTTTCATGCTGCCGAAAATCCTTACAAAAGAGATCATCACCAGCATGGTTACTGATAACTGCAGCAACGTCACTCAGATCTACAGAATTTTTAAGGGAAT